>OZ038478.1:60948108-61050608 GCA_964036315.1 Acanthosepion esculentum
AACTGAAAAGTTGCAAATTAAAAAAAATCGGATGTTTTTTTTGTGAAAGTATTTATTTATATTTTATATATATATATATATATATATATTTGTTATTTCAGATCGGCCCCGATCTTTCTTCAGAAATGGCTGTTTTCAGAAGTTTGTTTACATTAAGTAGCGTCCGTTGCGAGACGCGGACGTCACGTGAGATGGAATGCAACTGTGTTTGAATATTTCTAACGTAAATCTAACTGTAGTAATATTTTAGATGTTGTTTAAAATTTTTTTTAACTATATCTAACAAAAAATTTTTGTTTAACTATTGAAATATTCATAAAGATTTAAAATACCCAAGTCTTTATTTAACCCTACTTTATATTTATTTAATTTTAAAATCCAGTATATATATATATATATAAATTAAGAAAAATAATTTAACAATAGCAATAAGAATATATGCATTTTCGCTTTTCAGCCATTAGGGTGAAGTACACCACCTAGAATCCTCCATAATTTACCTTGATCTTTACAACTACCCATGAGATTAATCTTAAGCTTTCATAAATTTTAGTTCTTAAAAATGTTGAAAACCTAACGCTGGTTTTACTTCTGTATATAGATACGTTGCAAAATAAAGTAATTACATTTGCCTCGACACAGTCTATAAGCGGACGAAACGCGTTGGTAAAGAATTTCCGAATGGTTTTGTTAAATGAAATTCCCCATGACTAAGAATTTTCGGTTAACACTAAGATATTTGCTATTTGTTAGGTCAACAGTTTAATCTTTTAAGCATGTTGGATTAAAAGAATTAAAACATAATACTGGTCTTATGACAAACAACAACCGTTTATGAAAATGGCAAGTGTTAGCTGAAAGTACTGAGTCGTGAGGAGTTTTATTTAGCCAAATCAAGTCAGCAAGGCCTCTAATCGGGAAATCGGAGGTTTTAAGAATTTGAAAACCACCTCTTAATTGCTGTTGTTTCCAGTTTCACCCTGACCCGGGATGATACCATCTGTCCGGGTCCCAGCTATGAGCAAATAGGGAACCCACAAACAAAAAGAAAACACTATGAAAGTATAAAAAAATTTCTATAACATTTTTATAGTCAAAATACCAGCAATAGATTTAGATAAAAAAATATAAAATATTCAAAAAATTAAATAAAATATAAATAGATAGATATGATAAGATTTAGATAGATAGATAGATAGATAGATATAAATATGTATGCATATATGTGTTGACATTCCGTTTCATAGTATACATTTTCTGAATAATTATTTAACTATTTCTGTGTTAACATATTTGGCAGTGCATATCTTTTTTACAAATATACACACACAGAATTTATATTTCTCTCACACATACACACACGTGCACGTACACATATAGATAGAGAATTCATGAAAGTGAGCGAGAAGCCACTCGGTGTTACCACTCATTGTGAGTTCATAGCAATATCCACGCAGACACCATTAGTACATAAATCTAAAGCGTTAAGACCTTAAAAGTCTCTGCAATGAGATCATTGGCTATTGAAAAGTGCATAACGCAAGACTGTTTATCATTCAAACACAATAGCCTGGCCTTGAATCTCTTTTCTTTTGTTTAATCACATCTCTTTCATTACTTTCCATCAGGGGTTTCAATTATGTTTACCTGCTGATGTTACTTTCTGTCCGTTGATATCTCTTCACGCGACTTTCACGTCTTCGTAGTGAGTATGGGTGACAATTAAGTCATCTCCAGTCTTAAAACGAATGGTCGAGCGCGTGTCTGTACTGGATGTTTGATTATCGATGCCAACCGAACCATTACGCAGTTCAACGCTTTGATTTATTTCTGACAGTTGCTTTGTCGACATCCTGTAAAAAAAAACCCCAAAAAACAACAAACAAAAAAAAAAAAAAAAAAAAAAAAAACGAAACCTCTGCTTTCAAAATTTACTTTCTCTCAGGATAGAGTTTTAGCATTTCTGTTGAATAATTAACTAATCCTAAAACGGCATAGTAATATAGTATCATTAATGGATCGGTGAGTAGTACAGCACTTAAAATAATTACATCAATGTGTTTTTGAAAGTGTCTAAGAAGACCTAGTTAAATATTTTCGATGACTGATCTTTTTTCTTATTTTCTCACAGGATACTTGAATGCGTTTGGTTTACTAAAGATATGAAGGTACTTTCATTTTTAACTTTTAGTAGATTCTAGTTTTTCAGACTTGAACGAGTAATATTAACCATTACCAAACGGATAAAGAAAGATGTTGACGTTTTCCAGCTTTAATTTTGTGAATTTAATCCAGTTTGAATTCGGAAATTGAACTTTCTTAATAATTGTGAATCTCAAGGTGTATATGAATAGCAGGTTATGGTTCGTTAGTCTTTCAGATCGGAAAACGCAAATATCCGACACCGAAATCTGAAGATGAATTGGAATAGCGAAAGATGCCTTCTGAAAGTTAAGCAAATAATTAGAAAAAGAGAAATATAGCTGGAAACAAAGAAAATAGTACTAGACTGTTAAGTAATATCGGTCCTCCTATATGGCAGTGGAGACTTGAGGCAACAGAAATGTCGTTCTACAGAAGAATGATGAAAAATACCATAGACTCAACATGTGAGCAACGACAAAGTTTTAGAGAAAATGGGTATTAAAAGGACACTCACTTATACTTAGGATCATAAAGAGGCAATGGAAATTTCTAGGGTGCATAATGAGGAAAGAAGGGTTGGAAAATTTAATACTCACAGGACGTTGAAGGCAAGAAGGGTAGGAGAAAACAGTGAACAACCTATCTAAGGAGTTTGTGTAAATTATTAGCAGAACAGGGATTAGGAGAGATGACCAAAGGACAAACATTACTGAGAACTACAAGCGACAGGAAGTTGGGGAAAACCAGTACCGCTCACGTAATAGAAGGAGACGACACGAAGAAGAAGAAGAAGAAGAAGAAGAAGAAGAAGAAGAAGAAGAAGAAGAAGAAGAAGAATTCCTGTTTTTACTGACACGTGGAAAATATTATGAATGTAGAAGATAGGCCGTTGAAGATGTTGACAGTTCCATTGACATAGACAATCTGTCCGAGGAGGGAACAGTGTCAAAAAATGGATCGATTCGTGCTAGCTTCCCTATGTGATATAAATCTTCTCAACCTGAATTTAAATTTGATATTTACTAAGTATTGTTTAGTATGACACCATACCGATTGGGTGAGGGAATTATAGTTAGGAAATTTATATTACATCAATGTTAATAATAATAATATTATTTGGCATTACTTGACAGAGATGCCAGTATTGCTTTCGGTTGAAGTTTATAAAATTTTTCTTTTAAAAAAATCTCAGAAAAATAGGTTTTTCAAGTCCAATATCTGTTATCGCACTTTCCTATACTGATGACTGTTTCCTTCCTAAACTCTTATTTGAAATAATGTAAAATGTCACAATCTTATGTAATTATTTTCTTTTCGAGTAATATGTGCTATCCACTTTAGTTGTTGCTGCTGTTGGTAGTCCTCAAGTGATGTGGTTTCTGTTATTTGGTAAAGTGCTTTATTTGTGATTCTGTAGCGCCAGTCCTCAAGGTTCAAAGAAGGATGACCTTTGCCAAGATCCTCAGGCTTCACTCCATCAAAGCCTTTTTAAGCATTGATCTTAGAAAGCATTAACTGAATATTGTCTGCCTACCTAGAAAGAAAGTATCTGAACTTTAGCCGTGTTCAAATACTGGCAAATATGTGAGACAATCCAAATTCTGAATTCGGGTTTTGTTCTTTGATTTCGTAGCAAGAATTTATAGCCACCTCATTAAAACATACGAGTGAGAATATGCGCTGAAGGAAAGAAATGCCGGAAATTACTAGTGTATCTCTGAATTTTCAATTTTACTAAGGAATAACTAAAAACTCCTGTATGTGAAAACCACAGAATCAGTGTAACTACGTGACAAACTATGACTTTTCCTTTCCAAGAAGTGTTATAAATTCTGGGTCAGAATTGTAACGTTATCGTTGAGCATGTTAATAAGATCGCGAGCTTAGATATTTCATACGAAACATTATATTTTATTCAATACTAGGACTTTGTCAATCATAGTAAATGAGTGGCTTTTGCTTTCTCGCCACATTGCAAAAGACTCACGTGTTCTTCTCTCTCGGCTAAGTGTTTGTATATCTACCTGTCATACGGTTTTTCTCACGTAGGCACTGCCGAGATACAGAGGATGTGATTATATGTCTGGGGTAGCCACTAACATCGGGTGATGCGTGTATTTACAGCTGGTAACTAGGAAGTCATATTTCAGGATAAACCATTGATGCACCTGACTTCTCTGACACTTCGGCGTAACACTATGTGCAAAGTGAAGTGGATTCGTTAAAGGAAAGTTCCAAGGGATGTTGCATATAAAAAGAATGTTAAAAAGAACGAGGCGTTCTTTTTAACATTCTTTTTATATGCAACATCCCTTGAAACTTTCCTTTAATGAATCCACTTCACTTTGCACTTAGTGTTACGCCGAAGTGTCAGAGTCAAAAAATGTTACATGGTCAAAAAATGTTACATGGTCAAAAAATGTTACATGGATGCTACAAAAATATTACAAATAATATTACAAAATTATGACAATGATATAAAGAATGATAAAATACAATTATTATTACAACCAATGTTACAAATGAAATGCATCATGTTACAGAAATTTTACAAGTTTGCTACAAGAATGTTATAAATACAAAGAACATCAAAGGAATATTGCAAACGCAGAGAATGTTACAAATTAAATACACAATGCCTCACACTCACTAATGTTACAAATTTATTACAACTGCATATAAAGGAATGTTAAAAATGACAAGAATATTAAAAATGTTTAGAATGTTACAAAGTATGTAACCAAAATGCATATAATGTTACAAATTAAATACCCGATGCGTCAAAATGAGAAAATATTACAACTAAATTGGAGAATTTTTACAAAGAATGTTAACAATTTCTTTATTTACATTATTCGGACTATTGTTCTCATCTTTGTCGCCATATTTATTACAACGTTTCGGCCGTTGTACGCTCCGGCCTTCTTTAGGTGTTGGAATGTCGAACTGAACCCTTTATTTCGCTCGCTGGGGTAGACTGTTCCAGTTCCACGTTTAATGGATGTCAGTTATCTCCTGTTAATTTTTCCCTCTAAAGGTTCTCCACTGCCTTAACCGGGTATTGAACGCACACTCTTTGGGACCTGTCACTGGATCTAACCAACGCCTTTATCCACTGTGCCATGTGTCCTCAAGGTGATAAATAGATTTTAATACCAGAAATACTTTATAAAAAATATTACCAGCAATAATTTTTTGAAAAAAGAAAATTACCAACAATATAAATCTTGACAGCATTAAATTACCCATTAAGGTTAATATGCCACAAAACAAACCAAACTAAACTATACATTTAAAAAAAAATATTACCAGCTATATATTACTGAAAAAAATTACCAGCTATACATTTTTGAAAAAAATATTACTAGCTATACATTTTGGATAAAAAAGAAGAAAACATATTGCCAGCAATAAAAATTTTGTCGGCATTAAATAACCCATTGTGGACGATATGCCGTAAAACAAAACAAACCAATCCAAACCAAACCAACAAATTCAACATTTTTTGTTTGTTTGTGAACGCCGAAAGCTTTCGCAACTTTAAGTGACAACATTTAACCAAAAATCAAAAATTTTACATAAAAATATCTTCAGTTATATGACAATTGTAGAACTCACAATGCAATCACCACGTACTGCTTTAAAATTGTATAATTTAAATAATGATATTTATACCATACAGTAATGATAGTGGAGCAGACCATATATTTTCAGTGGGGGATAATAACATACAATTATATATATATATATATATATATATATATATATATATATATATATACACGCACACACTTACATACCTCCAAATACAAATATATAACTATAATTCAAATACAAATATACACATCGAATATGTACTTTCAAATATATTACAAATGTATAAACAAATATAAAAACAAATCCACACATGCATATATATATATATATGTATATGTATATATATATATATATATATATATATATATATATATATATATATATATATATATATATATATATATATATATTATGAAATGGACAAAGTCCGACAGTTATTTAAAGACATTTTTATGTTTAACATTCTTTTTATAGATACAAGTATTTAAGTAAATGCTCGGTTTACAATAAACATTATTAAATAACTTTTACCGGTCTGAATGTCCGAGAAATGTCGTTGGACGATATTTTCTATGAAAATGTCTCGGACATTCAGGCCGGTAAATGTTATTTAATACTGCACCAATGTGTACATACAAACATGCATTTATAATATCCATCCACACATGACATGATCGCTATTGTATTCATACAAAAGTGCAAATACGTGTACACAAGTAAATGTACATCCATACATATCTATTCATAAAAATATATATACATATATATATATATATATATATATACATATATATATATGTATATATATATATATATATATATATATATATATATATATATATATATATATATATATATATATATACATCTTTACACATGCATAACAGATATATATGTGAATATATAACTATGTATATATCTTAACTGTAAATTATACACGACTTAATAACATCACAGTTACATGTATACATACCTGTAGGATTCACGTAATTGTAAATGCATACATATAAATACATATCCATCATATCTAAAAGAAATGGGAAAATAAACATACATACAAAATACGTATTAGTAAAAGAACAAACATACAAGTTAATTACGTATATACTTATGCTAACTAGTAATTATCTTACGTCTAGATATGAACGTAAAAAAAAAATAAATGTATTAATTAATATGAATATTTTAAAATGAGGTTATATATATTGAATTGAAATCAATATTTTTACGATATATTTGTTTTTATGTCGATATATGGCCATTGATTGTTTTGTTTTGTTTAGTAAATGCAGGTTATTTTTATTTTTTGAATTCTCATTTTTTTAGAAGGCAAAGATTACACCTCTTGCTTTTACCATTGTAAGATTTAGTTCTAGCCATTATGTTCCACGTAAAATTTGCTACCGTTCCACCATCCTTTATTTGTCAGTAATATTTAGAGAGAGCAGTATTATTTGTGTATTTATTTTTACTTAAACTTAGTTTTCGGTTATAATTTTTTTTAAGTTGAACCAATGTAAAATTTATTTTCTTTATCAGATCGTATGTTAGCATTATAAGCAATATCATTAGGCAAACATTTGCCGTATAAGGGACAGTTCATATTATTTCGGCAATTACAATTTTCTACTTTAGCATCGTTATAGTTGTTCTTTATACAAGTTATATAATTATTCAATAATATATTGTTATGACGGGATTTACATTTTTCTATATTCCGGCCGCAACTATAACTATGGTATTTTTGTTAAAAATCTTCTTTAATGTTGTTGAATTTTTTAAGTCTTTATCTACTAGTTTGTTAACGTTTCTACCAACATTAGTTTTTACGTTGTGGCTATAATTGTGAGGTGGTGTTGTCGTAAACCATAAAAATTGCGGTGTTTTTTTTGTATTGATAATTCTATGATTTTTTCTATACTTACATTTTGTTGCTTTCTTCTAAGGCTTTTACATAAAATTAGCTTCATCAAAAATATCCTTACCGTTGGATTTAGTTGTTAATCAATATAGTACTGATTTATGTAAGTGCTTAAATTCAATAGATGAATGATTAGATTCGCTATTGACGTATCTCTGGCTGTGTAAATCTTCTATATACGGTTCATATCTACCAGTATTGAAATCCAAGGAAAGAAATTTAATCATTTTTGGTTTGCTGTTCTAGTGATTTTTACGTCATGAACGTCAAAGATCAGAGGTAAAAATGTCTATTTATTATTAGTATAAATTATAGTTCTGACATTATACATCGAATACTATTTTATTAATACCAGCATTAAATGTACGATGCCATATTTCATATTCATATATATATATATATATATATATATATATATATATATATATATATATATATAAGAAGAAATTGTTAGGAGGATTTGAGATAATCATAATTTAGCAATTCATCGAGTTTTAGAAGAAACCTCAACAGAATGCAGAAGCACTGGGTGGCCGTTTCGTCCTATATTTGGGACTCATCAGCAGTGCGCATCCACATATTACTCGAACAGAAAATAATGACATAAGATAGTGATTTTTTACATCATTTCAAATAAAAGTTTAGGAATTGAAACCCGGACAATTATGTTATTAAGCAAACGTCATACCAGCTGTGCCTCGGTGACGAAGAGTTAACGGATTAAACTCGACATAGCGCCGCTCAATCACATATTCCGTGGTGGAACTCATCCAAGTTCCTTAAACCAAGGATTGTGTCCCCGAGAGCCACGACTACTATCACCAAGCCGGTTCAAGCAAGGATATACAAGAAGAAGGAGTATTTAAGATAATCATAATTAAGTGATTCAACGAGTTAGTTATTACAAAATTTCGTCCTATATTTGGGACTCATCAGCTGTGCGCATCCACTACCAGGAATTGAAACCCGGACAATTACGTTATTAAGCAAACGTCATACCAACTGTGCCACAAGCTCCTAACAATTTCTTCTTGTATATCCTTACTTGAAACGGCTTCTAATGTGGCACAGTTGGTATGGCGTTTGCTTAATAACGTAACTGTTCGGGTTTCAATTTCTTGTAGTGGATGTGCACTGCTGATAAGCCCCAAATATAGGACGAAACGGCCACCCAGTGCTTTCTGCATTCTTTTGAGGTTTCTTGTAAAACTCGATGAATTACTTAATTATGCTCTCTATCTATCTATCTATCTCTCTCTCTCTATATATATATATATATATGAGTTTCGTCCTTTAGGTCTTCATCGGACTACATTTGTTATGTTAGTACGACTGCACATGCGAACGAACGAGGGATGCTAGGAACCTTTGTAATCTGGCCGATTTCACTTAGATTCTTTTTCTTTCCATCAATCATTTTTGTCAGTATATAGCTTATAGCATCATAATAGAATTTCTGCCAGGAATGTCATAAAATGTTGCAAGAGCCCGCTGCAAATATAGTGTAGACGACCTTTCGATCAAGACACTCTCTGGACATTTTCGTCAGAGTAAATTGTTTTCTCCTTTGATCAGAGTAGCATTTTGCGTATAAAATTATGATCAGTCTTGTTACGGTGGGTAACCAACGCATTTGATGTATTGTTTTGTAAAATGCCTAATTTTGTGTTCATGTAATCTTTTATTTAGATTTCTTAAGGTTTCTACTATGTATTTCTGGGACAATTATTACAGGTGATGGACTAAACTCCTCCTTCAGGTTCTAGCTTATTGTTTTGTTTAGTATTGACTAAGATTTATTGTTTTAGATGTAATAGTAACAATTTTTATGTTGAGTTTAGGTAGAGTTTTTTCACTTGTAAATGTGATAGAGTTAGTTGATGA
This sequence comes from Acanthosepion esculentum, assembly GCA_964036315.1. NCBI lineage: Eukaryota > Metazoa > Mollusca > Cephalopoda > Sepiida > Sepiidae > Acanthosepion > Acanthosepion esculentum. The sequence goes on from OZ038478.1 coordinate 60,957,656, forward strand.
AATCACCTTAGATAAAAATAAATAAATAAGATAAGATTCCCAGCGTCCCTCGTTCGTGTAGATGTTTAGTTGCATCAATATAACAAATTTAGCCCGATGAAGTTCTAAAGGACGAAACGCATCACAAGAATTTTTTTCCACTTTGTTTTACACGCACACACACACACACACACACACACACACACACACACACACACACACACACATATATATATATATATATATATATATATATATATATATATATATATGTATATATATTCAGTTGTATGGACATGAGTTTGTGACCGTTGGTTTCACGTTCTTGCGATCATCAAACTCACGGTGACAACCTCATATCCATACAACTGAATATGTTAGTTCTATCGCTGATATTGAGCGCTTTCCACTAAGTTTTGTGCATATAAAATTATATATATATATATATATATATATATATATATATATATATATATATATATATATATATATATATATTTTAGAATTAGACATAGTCCGACAATTTATTTAAAGACATTTATATTATGTTTAACGTTCTTTTTATAGATACAAAAAAAAAACGTTAAACATAATATAAATGTCTTTAAATATATATATATATATATTCTTCGACCTCCTGGACTGGAGCTACATAATCACAAACAATGCACTGTGCCAGATAAAAGCAACACCTAAAATGAATATCATATGTAACTCAAAGACAAACATTGACATAACCAAAATATTTACGTTACACACTACTACAAATAAAAAGTTGGGAAGGAAACCCCTACCAATACTGGAAAGAGCTGTAAAAGCTACTGGATTTGAGAAACCTATTTTCCTGAAGAAATTGTTTTAAGATAAAGTTTTTTATAAATTTCGAGCGACAGCAACACTGGCTACTCTTTCACTGAATGCCGAATGTTTCCTTATAAGAATACGGATAATATTACCATTATCATTATTCTTACAATCCGAAAAAGGGAGAAGAAATTTCTGAGATACATCATGTCGAAAGAAGGTCTGCAGAATGTAATACGCCAAAAGGCAAAATAGGTAAAGAGAGAGAGATAGGGGGGGAGGCAGTAATCTACTCATCGGGTTTGTGAGAATGAGCTGTATAAGAAGGACAAAGATTCATGGTAATGTTCTACCGGTTACTTCGAACAACAAAAGGCAGGTAATAGTGAAGGGCCATGATCGTTTATGTCCTGCAAGGTTTTGGCACATAAAAGAAAAGAAGATAGTACTGAGAATCCGTTGGAGGGATATAAAATTCACAATGATAGAAATCTCTCCTATTTAAACGTTTCTAATCTAATGAAAAGAAAGTGATCAAATAAAAAAAACGATGTCTCGCTGAGATCTAAGGGTAAAAACGTCATGTTTTGCTGGTTTACTGCCGTTTATCTAAATGAAAAGATCACATTCAAGTGTAATTTCAGTCAAGTTTTCTTCTGCTTCTAGTGTAACATACTCGGTTATGTAATATACCACCGAAAGTGGATACATCACGACCGACGATGTCAAAGGATTTGCGGCCTTTTGTTCTCTGAATTATGAGCAGCTGCAAACCACGCTATCGGAAGCGGTAGTTCAATCGAGAGGTCTACATTCTTGTTCACTTTCCATTTTTCTCCCTCACCTTGTCTTAACTCCGATAATTACCCACTTCTCACGGGGGTAGGATGTAGCACAAGGTCGTTTTAACGTATGGTGCCCATAAGCCAAGCCAAGTACAAAAACTGCCAAGTCCCGCAAGACCACTGTCACGCTGGTGTAGCTATTTCACTTACCCGACATTGTTTTAGTGCAACGAGGAAGGTCCTACAGAAAGGCTAGAATCATTGGAACCAGACATCACTTAAATGTTTTCCCTGAACAGCTCGATGACGGAAACACGAGAGAGAACAGATACTAAACACTGGTCCCAACCAGAAAGCTGGAGAAAGTGCGCTCGGTATTTACTTACCACCCATGGTAATAAGAAGTGAGACAAAGTTGTTTTTAACGTGAGGTGCCCATATGCGTATATATGGGCCAAAGACTAAAATCCTCCACAACAGCTGTTATGCTGGCGTCACTATTCACAACCCTTCCTCTTTGGATTAAAGGAAAAAAATAATTTTATAACTAATAAACAGCCACAAAGGTTGTTGGAAATTATAGCACTAGAAAAAGAAACATGTATTGCAATGCTTTTTTTTCATTTGTTCGTGAATTGACTAATCAGCAACTATCCAGAAGGCGTGATTTCTTTGTAAAAACAGTTATTTAAAGACGGTACGACTCTAAGGTACTGACCCGAAGACAGACGATGCAACCATAGCGACAACTGGAATTCACCAAATGACAGTGTAAGCCCCAGAGGATATGGGGACAATGGTACACATATACTACACATTGGTCTCAGACTGAAGGCTGGAGAGCGCGTTCTCTCTGAATCCAGAAACTCATTTCACGCTATCTTGTTTTTTTCCTAAGGATATTATAACCACAATCGTTGTCTAAATTCAGATTCTCAAAACATTATAAAATTTTGGAAGGACAAAACGAACAAACGAAAGAAGAAAAAAGAAAGAATGGAAAGAGGAGCGAGGTACTGGGAGACGGAAAAATTATAAAGAAAATTCAGAAAAGAAGAAACAAAAAATAGCGAGGGGATAACGGGGAAAGGAAAGAGAAACAAGTGAATGTTCGCAAAAAAGTAAAAATAGAGAAAGACCGAAAACAGTAAGAAAGGAAAAAGAAATAAGTGTGAAAGAAAAACAAATAAAAAGAGAATAAAAGGAAAATGAATGAAAGCAAAAGATACAGAAACGAAAAGAGAGAGAAAATCGAAATCCTTACGAAAGGAAGATAGGAAGTGATGGCGGTAGAAAGGAAAATAAATCAAAGAAAGGGGAAACAATCGTAAAAATAAAATGGAAGAGTGTAAAAGGAGAAGAAAAGATCTGCACTAAAAGAAAAATAAAGAGAAGAAAAGTGAAGACGGCATGACACGACTAGAGAACAAAGAAACAAAAGGGACAAGTCGTAAAGAAGACAGTGCGTAGAAAGAAAGAAAGAAAGAAAGAAAGAAAGAAAGAAAGAAAGAAAGAAAGAAAGAAAGAAAGAAAAAGAAAGAAAAAAAGAAAGCAAATAAAAATGAACAAGAAAATGTAAAAGGAAGAAACACGATTGAGTTGTTAAAACCAGAAAAAAATTACATTGTAAGAATTTTATTTTAGATAATAATGATTTATTGATAAAATTCCTACTAATTAACCCATAGGTGATGGGAAAGAGGTGTATTCATACATTTTCCAGGATTATTTGCGCGGAAGTGAATATAACGAACCCGACTGGAACTAGAAATCGGCTCTATGATTCAAATAGCCGGGCCGTTATCTGTTAGAACGTCTGCACATCCAAGCTGTCCGTACCTGATATTCCCAGGCGGTACCCATCTAGGTACTGATGAGGTTCGACGTTGCTTAACTTCGGTGATCGTACGAGAACCGATGTTTCAATGATACAGCCGTAAGCCTGAAGAAGCCAGTATAAAAAAGCGGTAAAGAAAGATTAAAATGGAAGGTAAGAAAAGATAGACATTAACATGGAAGAAATAGAAAAGAATATGAGTAAAATGGGACGAAAGGAAAAGAAAGAAAGAAAGAAAGAAAGAACAAGCAAACATAAAACGAAGAAAATAAGAAAGAAAAGGTCATCAAGATGGGTATAGGAATAGAAAGTAAGAAAATACAAAAATTAACATGTAAGGAAGAAAAAAAGAAAAAAATATATGAGTAATATGGGAACACAGAAAGAAAGAAAGAAAGAAAGAAAGAAAGAATGGAAGAAAGAAAGAAAAAAAAAACGAAATAATATGCGTAAAATGGGACCAAATAAAGAAGGTAGACTATTTATAAATTGAACCAAAGAAAGAAGGAAGGGAATAAAATAAGCAAATGCGAAGAGAAAAAGATAATAAAAGAAAAGACCATCGAGAAATGAGTAGAGAAGGAAAGAAAGAAACCAGGGAAAATAAGAAAGATATGTTTGTTGTTTGTGTCTTTAATCAAAGTAAGGTGTCCGGAAATGCTCGAAAGAAATCTATTTATTTAATTTTCTCATTTTTTGGTCAAATAATTTTTGTTTCAGTTTAATATCAGAAGATCAGTTACCGCAAGCTCAGAATAGAATTTCGGGGAAGGTCGGTGAAAGTCGACTAATTGGCTTTGAATGGAGTCAAATTTGATTGACATTTCAATGGTCTGAACTGTTTTCGAGGTTGCCACATATTCGTCTTTTCTCTATTGAAATTTCATGCCAAAAATCACCCCGCCACAGAACGTTCGCTTTTTATCTTAACATCCATCTTGCTTTTATTTCGTTCACTAATTCAACAGAAATCGATGAATACATGTCACTATCTTCGCTTGTTTAGACGGCTTCACCCGTTCCGTTCTGCGTTCGTATAATCATTCTTATTCGCATCCAGTCGCATCCAACAAACAAACGCTATGATTTAATGCTCGTCATTTTTTGATATCGTAACCCTATGAATATGTCAATTAGGGACAAAAACAGAGAGTGCATAGCGAAATTATTGAAGCTTCTTCCCTATCTTTCTTAGACCTATATACAAATAATCAGATAAATACAAAGCGAGGATGATTCTGGTTTTCTCTTCTTTACTCTATTATTATTCCTGTTCCTGTATTTTAAAAATAATTCATTCATTATTATTTGTCTTATAGAATACAGATTTGAAAACTAGAAATGTGTTTATATGTTTTTAGTAAATATTATAGAGCAGGCGTTCCTAAGAATACGAATAGAAGGCCGACATACAGTAATGGCGGGCTTCTTATCACACATTGGATGGATGTTTTTAAAGTCAATCATTTTAGTCAAGACGCCCTGAAAATATCATTTAGAAGACACTGCTGAAATCGTTAGACTTGTAATATTCTTGTCATGACTACTGCATTTTTAACAGAGAAAATACATTCATAAATATAGCGGTATGTAAACGAAGGGAATGAAAAGATGTTGGCCGAACCTACATCTCGGGAACTGACCAAAACATAAGAATTTTAAGGTGAATATATTCTTGACAACGTCAAGCAAGTTTCAGCATCCTCATGTGTCTGTGGTTGTATATATATATATATATATATATATATATATATATATATATATATATATATATATATATATATATAGAGAGAGAGAGAGAGAGAGAGAGAGAGAGATAGATAGATAGATAAATTTTATATATGGATTTTATTGCTGGTCTGCTTTTTGGCATTGAGAACTGTCTTAAAGTGCTTTCTTTTTTTTTTTCGGAATAGTGTTTATACGTATTTCGGAAAATTTTATATCAATTATGATCACACACACACACACACACACACACACACACACACACACACACACATACACACACATATATATATATATAAAATTAACTGCAAATTGTCTAAGACAATACAATCCAGTCGGAAAGTGGCTAAGACAACAGCCTAGTTCGACCTCAGGTTGCTCACTCTAAAATTTACAGGGTCACCTATCCAATCACGCCATGACTTTGCAATATATATATATATATATATATATATATATATATATATATATATATATATATATATATGGACTGATTTCAAAATATTACTAAGGTAGACGAAGTTAGATGCGTCATGGCGCGCATGGATAGGTGGCCCTGTAAACTTTTAGATTGAGCAACCTGACCTGATTGTATTATCGTAGACGATTAGCAATTACTGTTATGCTTCACTTCTTCCACTATGAAATGTTATTAAGTTACTACAAGAATTATTAAATGTAACACTGAACAATCTTATAAAAATACCTTAACCCATCATCATTTCTTTCTCCTATGTATTTGTACCAAATTCTGCGGGCTTGGATCGTTTCTCTTGGAACGTTCTCCAAACATCCTAGCTCTCTGTGAAACTTACCCCCCCACCCAATCTCTGCAAATTAATTATATGTTCCTTTCTGTCTTCCTCGCTATCAAATGAATTCTATGGACCACAGCATGTCCTCGAAGTCTGTATTCGTGAAAGATTTCCAGTGGCAAGACTGTTCTTAAATATGCTTACAACTTTCACCATTAAACTGGGATAATTAACTTTTCTTTCTTTATCGTTAACTTTATTCTCATGACTGTGGCTTGTTAGATAGAATATTTGAAATTATAAATATGACTATCTCTTTCTAGATACGTCTGAGAATGTCTTTGTGTATGTCGACGCCATAATATAAAGTCAGGTGGCTTCATCACACTAATGCCACTGATCTGGCCGAGATTCAGACTTCGAATTTCTCAATTGTTCAATCTCGATTTCACTATTCGTTTCCCTAGCAATTCTAACGGAAAAAATATTCCTTACTTCATCTGATCCTTATTTCCTCTCCGGGCTCATGTCGTCCTATTAACAACATTGACCACGCGGTTTTGTCTGTAGATATTTGTTCTGCTCGTCTATTAGACAAGAACGCCCTATTATTAGGACATTTTTTTTTGTTACTAATTCACTAACTGAATGTCATGTTTTCTTCGCGATGCCCCTTGGAGTGAATTTTTTAAACTTCCCATTGAAAATTGTACCGCTGAGATTTCTTCCTAAGCCGACATTGTAGGTGTCATGCTAGCACGGAAATACAATTTGAAACAATAATTTTCTCATTGCTTCATATGAACAAGATAAAAAACAGTAAAATAAATTCACCGGCGCATGTCACTTAGCATTGCAAACAAATACTTTACATTTATCATTTACTTTAAAACATTAAGAATTATTTAATTATTACTAATAACTCAAGACATGAAAAAAACACCACTTGGTATATAATGTGGTTTATGAATTCTCACGTCTTTTGGGAGACTCTATCGCCAATATAAAAAAAAAATGTATTTTTTCCATTGACCACACATTCCCCACAATTTCCCGTAGGTTACCTTGTCACTTGACAAAATATAACATAGCAGATAACACTGCAAAGAAAAACACAAAATACTCGAAACTATTGTTATATAAAGAAACAACCCACATTAAATAAAATATTTTTCACATGGAATGGTATTTTAAAGTGTGTATAAAATAAGTATTATGAGTTCAAAATAATAAGAATACGTATAAATATTTTCCCGAAGGTCTTGCCCGGTGTAACCCTTTTACACATGACGTCACTTTGGACTAATTGTATCCAAGCACCCCCAAAAATATCAAGATGTAGCCAAAATGGTGTCTTACACTCTGGCAACACCCAGGTCACGAAAATAACTGAAACCGTCGAAATTCTTGTTTTTTGTACTCTGTCCCTTCAGAACGTGGGCAGTCATGGCTCTCCACAATTTCCAGTCTTTTGTTACCTTTAGTAAAGATTTGTTTGCCCTCGGTCCTAAGAAAGTAGACAAAATGTAAGATGAGTAAATTGTCTTTCGTAAGTTTAACTAAGTTAAAATTCACTCCCCCATATATATATATATATATATATATATATATATATATATATATATATATATATATATGAAATCTATTGTCGAATGTTCGCCGACTAAAACGGCACCCCACTACAATTTTTTTGGCGAGTAAGGCGGGTGTTTAGCAACAACAAAAAATAAAGATAAAAAATAAAATCTGTCAAAGGGCCGAAGAACTCTTAACGAGTCAACGGCCAGCTAAATAGAGATGATGTCTCAATAAAATCTCTGTGGAGAAGGCAACGGGAAACCACTATCAATCCCCAAAATAACCATAACTTTCGACATGAAGGAGCTTAAATTTGCCGGTCAAGATTACTTGAGCAGTATCAGAAAAATATGATCTTCTTGCAGTTTATCTAAAATTTTTATTCGTATGTGCAACATTTTATTCTAAAATTGGAAAGATACAACAAAGTTTAAATACAGACATTTTCGATTGAATTTAACAAAACCTAACAAACACACACACGCAGACACACGCGCGCACACACATATATAGTCGGTGATGTTGACCTATCTGCGAAGACACAATAGGTTAAATTTACCTGAAACGTATGTATCATTGTATATATGTGTTTCAAATATGCGGAGTCGGGAGGGACATAGAATGCAAATACTCACAAACACAGGCTTATATGCACAAGCATACATACATACAAACATAAAAGAGCGAACATACACAGAAACGTATACAGACGCTATACACATAAAAATAGAACGATCAGGCAAAACACGTGTTTTGTCCTTTATTTCATGATCTGAGTTCGTCTCGGGTGACACTCACTTTTTACAGCCCTGATTCCGACCGCCTCTGCATTTTCTTTTTTTTTTACTCCCTACTTTTCTCTCTTCCCTCTCCCTGTTTCAACCGAGCTCTCCAAACCCTCGCCCAACCAACGTACATATTTTCCCCTTTTCTACCCCAACTTTACTTGAACGAACCTCCCGTGTATATCTCTAATGCTCGCTTGCACGTCTCTCCGACCGACGTTTGTGCGTGTGCAAACGACACACGCCAGCCTAATTACGGCGTGTGCACATCTCGGCTCTATACAGCCGCACTGACTGCACCTGCGTTTTAGGCTTTTTTTTGTTTCCCTGTCTCCTCTTCACCCAACAGCCCTCCCTGACTTCTGATATGTTTGCTGCGTTGATGGGCCAAGTGTGTTTTTCGTCTTTGTCTGAACATTGTCATCCGAAAGTTCAAATCTCTCCACTAAGTTTCCCTCCCGGCTGGCTCACCGAGCACGCGACCACTTTTATTTATTTATTTAGTGTCCTGACTATGGTGACAATAACGTTTGTAAATAAAATAAAATAAAATCACTACCCACTTCAATTTTGTGAACCACCGCGAAAAACGTGCGCGAAAAGTTGCACCTGATTGGAATGCTTCGGAGGGAGGGTTGCCTTGTAAAGTTAAGAATGCAACATTTCTTAAAATGTAAGACCTACATTTTACAGCAGTTATTTTCTTTGTTTTTTTTTTTCTTCTACAAAAATACAACGTAAGTAAAGAAAGTATTTTACTGGAAATTGGGATATTTTTGTTTGAAATCGTATTTGTGATATATCTCGTCAGCTGCACCAAGATGAGCATGGCTTTCGCTGCCCCCACCAATTGTTAGGAATCACCATTTAATCCACAGGAAGAATATAAAAAAAAAACAGATATAACATAGATTTTCAAAAGTTTACCACGCACTTGTTCATTTTATGACACATTACTTAAGTTTTGTTAGCGAAACTAAATATATAATTAAAAATGCATATAAAAATTAATAATTCAATAAAGAGATTTCCAAATTGCTTTATTTAATTAAAGACCTGCTATGTATTTAATATTTTTAATTAAATTTAATTAAAAATATTAAATAAATAAAAGGTCTTTAAATAAATAAAATAATCTCTGGAAATCTCTGATCAAGATGTCCTGTCAACAATTCTAGAGAAATTATTGCTTTCACCACCAATATCAGCCTCAAAAGATTGTCTTGAATTCAGATCTGATTCGCTACCAGAACCTGAAAAACCACGATAAAGGAATATCTCGTTATACGCTTCGGGGAATCATTTTGTTCGTTGGCTTCATCCCCAACGATAAATGACCTTGTCTACCCGATTAAGATGACCGTGAAATAAACATTTCACAGAAGATATCACGCCATTCCCTGTTAAGTGGTAAAGCGACGTTATACCGATATAAAAGATTATTATCATTCCACATCGTGGCTACCGTAGTGCTATACTTAAAAAGTTAACTCTGAAGGATCTGTTCTCTAGTGTCGCGTTATCGATCCTCGTAGGTGTTTCATAAAGTGGGCTTTTGCTAAACTAAGGCAAAATTTAACTTCTAAGCATATCAGTCCGTTAAGTGATATACGAGATAGACGATTTGAGGTCATAGATTTTCGATTCATGACTGAAGATTTTCCAGCAATAGGTCGCCATTTCTTTCTGCGGTAGACTGGTTGCCAACCAAGTCTTATAGGATCCAGTCTGCCCTGCTATTCGACCCATATCTGGGAGTAGAGATGGATTCATACCTTTCCCAAGTGTATTTGCACGTCAGTGAATGCAACGAGCTAAACTGAAATTCGAACTTGACTCTTCGATTTCTCATTTCAAGCCAATTACCATTACGCCACAACGCATATATCAACCGAAAATGACGTCAAAATTAACACGCTTAACACGGTCCAGGTTAAAAATTCCTGATCCCCATTGGTTACAATACAACTGTAAGTCGAATCATCTATTAATACGAGCCAAATTTGTTTTCTGTTAACGGGAGCCGTACCAGTGTTTTTCTGCTACATCACAAAGCTGGATCAAAAGAGTTTATTCGAATGTGGCAATAACACATTTCTATTAATTCATGCCAATACCCGCATACATAAACAGGACAGACAAATCGATAGTTATTTATATAAAGGGTAACCTGACTGTTAAGAGGCTGTGCTGTGTCATTTTTGTTTTCACACAAATAACTACTTGAAAATTAGCATTCGAAAATGTAACTTTTATTTCAGCTCTGACATTGTCCACAATGTTAGTGACGTCGGAGCATATATGGCATTATCCTTAACGCTAAAAATGACCTGTGATAAAAATAAAAGTATTGAGACTGATAGATATGAATAGTTTGACATTAATAGATAGATACGAACATAGATAGATAGATAGATAGATAGATAGATAGATAGATAGATAGATAGATATAAAAAGATTGATATATATCATTAACAGAAGATAGAGATAAGTAGATAATGAACAGCTAAAAATAGATAAGTAGATATATATATAATAATTCATATATATATATATATATATATATATATATATGTGTGTGTGTGTGTGTGTGTATTTATATGTATGTATATAATATTATTATTAACAGAAAAGAGAGAGAGATAAATAGATAATTAATAGATTAGGATAAATATGAACGGATTAAGAGCTGAAAATTTTGAAAAATGATACCTAACTAGAAAGGTATAAATTAACATATATATATACATATATATATATATATATATATATATATATATATATATATATATATATATATATATATATATATATATATATATATGAACAGATCAAAGTAGCTAGAAATAGATAGATAGATAGATAGATAGATAGATAGATAGATAGATAGATAGATAGATAGGTTTTGAGATGGAAATTATTTCACCCACTTAACAAATCTGACCAATGACCAAATTTCAGAATTGTTTTTAAAAGCTTCTTCAATGAGCCAACAATTTTCAACACCTCCTCGAAAAGAGTGCGATGCATAAATGATCGGCATGTTTATAAGCCAGCCTCACACATATATGAGTAGATGAGGAATAGGGAGTAAAAAATTGAGGGAAAGAGAGGAAAAAGGAGAAAGGAATGAGGGAGTTGGTGAGTGACTTGAAAAGAGAGAAGGATTATAGAGGAGATAAAGGGAGAATGGTTGCGCTTGATTCTTTTAGATAGATATGAAGAGACTAGGATAGATTTTGTATAACTTATGTAATAAGAAACCCGGCTGTATCGCTGCTATTTGTACGTCCTTTAGAGCTATCATTAAAGAATCAACTACAATCATCTCTTTAATTATAGGTTTATGTATATATTGGAGTTTCATTTCTTTTATATCAGGTTTTATTTCCCACTGGCATACCTTGCGCTTGCTGAAATAGATACAAATCTATATTCACTATTTCTTTCCTGATTTCAGAAAGGCTACTCAACATGGATTTTTAGCAAAAGGTCAAGTAAATTATTAACTCTCGCCTTAATAAGATGTCTTTATCTAAATGCAAGAGCATTTTGAACCTTTAATTAATCTCTTTCTTCTCACCTACACCGTCTTTAAATCACTTATTATCGTCAACAAAGTAAGCTAATAAGTGAAAAGATTTTCTGTTGACAATCGATAATGTGACTTTATTTTTTAAATTTTGAAATGACATTTAATGCAGCATCCATCTTCAGTTGTTATCAAAGAGAATGATATTGGAATCTCGTTCAAGAAGTGAAAACATAGGAAGGATGTTCCAAAAGTTTTGAGCCACAAATATGACAAATTTTACAGTAATTCCATATTACTGCATTATTAGATTGCCTTATTATATATTATATCATTGCATCATCCGTGCCGCTAACCAATACTCCAACATACCTCCATCATCGTCAATATATACAGAGTGCGATGGATAAATTGTCGTCTAAATTATCAAAAAAAAAAAAAAAAAAAAGTGTAAATAACACTGACAACTCATTTTAATATATTGCGATGGTGCATAATTATCAGACGTTTTTAAACTGTATTTATTATGAAAACACAAACAATAATTCAACAATAACATTTTTAAATGATTATTCCGGGGCGTATGATTGCCGACACGCATTTTTATAACCTGAAAATAATTTTATTTTATTTTTTATTTTTTTTAAATTGCTGTTTTGTTTACTATTTTGTAAACAAAACAGCAATTTTATTACCAAATGACTCACCTACAAAAACGCTCGATAATTATGCACCAATCTACTACATATCTCTAAAGATTACACAAAAATGATTTGAAATACTAAAGAGTAACTTTATTCAATAAAATCGCCATTGACTTCAACTACGGCCTCCAGACGACTTCGGAATCTACTGTATCTCTTCTGGACGGCCTTCTTAATTAAGTTAGTGAATGCTGCCATAATCCTCGCCTTCAGTTCATCTTTGGTGTTACAAGGAATTTAGTTGGTCTCTCGCTCAACTGCGTCCCACACATAATAATCAATGGGACTGTTGTCTGGGGAGTTAGGTGGTCAGTTGTAAGGGGCGATGTTGTTGCACAAGTGACTGAGTTCTCATACTTGTGTAGTATGGTGCGGAATCCGGTTGTCAGAAATAGGATGATCCAGCAGCTACCTTTTGATCCAGGGCAGCACTACCTCCTCGGGGCACTTGATATAGGCCTCCGTGTTGAGTCTGAGGCCCTCACCAACAAATTCTGAAGTGAGTTTTCCAAGCTGCAGTATCTTCGCAATCACCATTAGACGCATACAACTCTTTCAGAATCTTCTGTACTGTCATCAGTTTGACACTCAAAGACTATGAAATGTACGCATTGGAGCTTCCGTCGCGAAAGCCAAGTAGTACACCATGCCATTTCCAAATTTCTGGCGGAGTGAATTGCGTCATAGCGTATTTTACTCACAGACGGTGGCCAACTGACAATATTACACTATGCAGTCGACAAAATCAAAAACAAACAACGCCATGCACGAAATTAAAAACATAAAATTGCTAAAATTCATCTGTCGCACTTCTATATATATATATATATATATATATATACATACATACATACATACATATATATATATATATATATATATATATATATATATATATATATATATATATATATATATATATTATGCAAGAAAATCCAACATTACCTCATATGGGGAATATAGATCTATTTCATCCGACAAGAACTACATCAGTCTTATTCAACCCAGGTATATATATATATTTTTTTTTCTGTAGTTTACTGCTATAGCAAGCAGAGACATTTTTTCTCTCCTGATGATGGCCATGTTGGTCAAAACTAGTCGAGGAATATAAATGAAATAGTAATAATAAAAGCATAAGAATATTAATCTACAACCCAGTATGTCTGAAGATTTTAATTGATTTTTTTAATAATCTTTATCGTTCAAATATATATATATATATATATATATATATATATATATATATATATATATATATATATATATATATATATATATATATATATGTATGGTGTATCAAAAATACTTTTACAAACTTTACACCGATGCAAGGAGAAAATTCCATATAAACATATGTCCACAAATCCTTCGTTTTTGAGCTATTAAGTTTAAAGTGTACGGTAAACGCTGTTAAATGTACAATCCCAAAATGCTTTTACAATTTTGGTGGCCAGTTCCTAACATCAAAACAAGGTCAAATGTCGATATAAACATGTGTCGAAAAGGCCATCTTTGTATCTCAAATAGCAACTCATAACAAATGTTCAAAATGTCATTCGCTTGATTCTAGCCACGTATACACCCGTTGGATCATCGACTAGCGGACAGTTTCGAATTCACTCTCACGGCGTCGAATGGTTTTGCAGGCGCCCACGACACGTTGATGAAGTCTCTCTGCATCAATAATGTCTGCTACATAAACCAGTACTTTTAGGTGGCCGCATAGATAAAAATCCAAAAGATTTGTTGTCAGCGGAACTTGTAGGCTAAAAGACAGGTCCGCCTCTACTTTATCCATCTTTCATGGTAGATGCCAGCCACTGTATCGTAAACATTGTGACTAAAATGTGCTGCAGCTATATTATGCAAGAACTACATAGATGTAGACGTCTCTTCTACTCCAATAGCTTCATGTCTCGCACATCTCGCCTATGGAACTCCCTTCCCTATTACTGTTTCCCTGACAAATACAATCTCCAACGGTTTAAGTGTAGGTAGCATCAATCGACATCTCCAGTTGCCTTGATCTATCCACTTCCCTTCTCCACATCCTTTCGTCTTTCATTCCTATCTGCTCTCGCTCCAAATCTTCTGTAACCCCCTTGCCTTGATCGACCCACTGTCTTTCATTTCTCCACATCCTCTCCTTTACCACTCCTATCTGCTCTTCCTCCAACCCTTCTTTAACCCCTTGTGTGATAGTGGCCCCTAGCCTTGCTTGGGGTGATACGCTTAAAAAAAATGCGTCATCCTATTAGCAGTGGTACATCCTCTAGCAAGTCTGGAAGTGTGTTCGAAATAAAGTCCCTGTAGACAGCATTTGTAAGACGTCCTATGGACATACCAGACAGTCACCTACACATAAATCGCAAACCGATGCTGGTGTCTAGCCTGCATTGTACCATTGGGATTCCGATCCGCCCACAAATGTTTAGTTGTGTAAATATGTCATTCCATCTCTTCCAAATGTTGCTCGATCCGTAAACAAGACTGAAGTGGCAAACAACAGATCGTTAGTTTGCGCATTAAACCGTCGGCAAAAGTTATTGCGTGGTGAGCTCTCAGAGGACGAACGATCCTACACACGTTGAAAATGATATGGATACAGAGGATGCTCTTGAAGTAGCTTCCATGCGGTACTATGAAATGTACGAGATCCCATGGCTACTTGATGTGTGCTGATACCTGGATCATCTGCGACAGCTTATAGAATGTGTTCTTCGTGCTCAGGCGTGCGAGCGAATCTCGGTCTTCTTCGATCCATAGTTTGTGGTGACACGGATCCTGTCTCAGCATCACGGCAATAAACAACAGCAAAGGTCGGATGATTGGGCTGTTTTCAGTCTGACACGCAATCTAATACAGCTGTGCAGCCTCGAATCCATTACCATTCACGCAGCCGTGTGTAAAAAAACATATCTGCCTGCTGACGATATGAATATCCTGCCATTGTTAAACAGAACACTTCTCAGTAACTCAGTACTACAAAAGTTAAAAAACTTTGAAGACAGACTAGCCACAAATGTACATGAATGACAAATGTAACCTTGTCTACATGGCAACACAGCACCATCTACCGTAAATTTTCTTTAATCTTAATAAATAAAAAGCGAAGAATTTACAGACCTGTCCTTGTTTTGGTGTGAGGAAACCGTCCCAAAGTTTGTAAAAGTGCTTTTCATACACCCTGTATATATGTGACGTCCTTAAGATTCGCAAATCTGTCTAATCATTTTATTGGCAGATGACCGTTACGTTTTATTTCTTCGTGAAAAATTACCCGATTCACAAATTCAGTGCATTCCAACAACGATCATTCCATAAGTATAATGATTCATCTTATCGAGCCCATTTCATCTGGAATTGGTTTGTAGATAATTCGTGAGACAACCGACGACTCGCGAAGCCACCACGTCCGCTGTATTTGAACCCAATCAATCATTTATAGGACATGGCGGAGACGTTTATTCGCACACCCGACCATTTAACCCACAGGAAGATGTAGACAGCTTCTGAAATAGTATGGCTCAAAATCTGCCGAGACTTCTACTGATCACTGAAATCAATGGCACATCAAGTCGCTGCACTTTCCCAGAATAGTGGAGTTCTATATGATTATAGATACATATCCCATTATTTGGGGCATGTCAGTTTATTCCCCGAGGGTGAATGTGCAATTTGAAGAAATCGAATACATATTTTGCGTGAATACGACGGCATCATAATACACAAATTCATTTCCTGCTTCTTATTGTCACCTTAATAATTTTACTCAGTAGGGTCTGTTCACACATGTACTCCGATTTATTGCCTGGTAATATCAAGGCCGTACAACTAGTTCTCGATATATTCACAATAAGTGGACACTTTCCACATTGTTTTAGAAACAAGCGTACAATATGTCATAGAAATGATCTTACACACATATACATACATACATATGTGACCGCGTAGCCGAGTGGTTAGAACGTTCGCTTTCTGACCATGAAACCCGGGTTCGAATCTCATCATAGTCGATTTGTCAAAAAGGAGCCTGACACAAGCCTTGTGAGTGAAACTTGGTAGACGGAACTCTTGAGGGCCGTCGATAGCCAGCACAAGTCATCGTGTCCGAGAGCTTGAGCGTGCTGGCCTTGTTCAACGTCCTATAGCCTTTGATGGCAACTGGTTTACCGCAGAAATTAATGGCAACCTACTTCGTCAGTCATGTATCAAAAGATACATGATCGACTACGTGTGTATTATGCACGGCACATAACTGAATATCATATTTACTACCGACATTTATCACATGCCATAAAATTGGTTGAGTAAAATAATTAAATGAGACGGGTAGCAGAAAAAGTTTTCAATGGAAAATGCAAAGTATAAACGGTTAGTTCAGTTAAAGAAATTGAAGATCTTAACAAATGGAATTGTCAATGAAGGCAACAAGTAGGAAATTATGGTTTAACTCTGGAGTTAAAATTAACGATATTCGAAAATTTCTCATCCCGAAATCAGTATTAAGTAAAACAGTTTCCATGTTGATTGGGATAAATTACCATGATAAATACAAAATCATACATTATTTAATGATTTGAATTTAAATGTGAATGAAACGTTGAAATTTTATTATCATAGACAGATTTCACACTACCAATAGTTTTTAAAACAGATTTTTTTGTGTTTATGTCTTGAACATTTTTGCCAATATATTCTCAAATACTTAACCTTTTTTTCTGATATAACGTATATTAAAAATAAATTTTCTTTTATACAGGATCCAAATGGAAATCTCGCAAATCCATTAGAATACGCAAATATACGTAAGTACACACACGCGTGCGCGCGCGCGCGCACACACACACACACACACACACACACACACACACACACACATATATATATATAATTATTTTTTTAAAAATATGATTCCATTTCGTATCTGTTATTTTTTTTTTGCCCTAAAAAATAGCGGATACAAAAACGCTAATATAAGTTATAGAAACAATAGTACAAACAGGAAGAAAAATAAGAAAAGAAAAATCATCTGATATACCCCTCCGTTCAACCAAATGGTTAGTACTAAGCTAGGACATAAGTTCCTAGCTTTAATTGAAAAACACTTTCCTGGTAATAGCAGACTTAGCGAGATCTTTAATAAAAAACACCTTAAAATTAAGTTACAGTTGCACTGAAAATCTAAAAAGAATCATAAAAAAACATAATAATAAAATCGTGGAAAAACACTCATGCCAAAACAGTATTAATAAAAATCCTAAACAAAAATTAGACAAAAATAATGAAAAATTATGTGATTGTAGAACCCCTGAAGACTGCCCGTTGGAAAATAAATACCTCATAAAATCTGTGGTATACCAATGCACTATCTCATCCATTGAGAGTCCTAACACTGATAGGATATACATTAGGTCAACGAAGAATGAATTTAAAATTAGATGGAGACAACACAAAAGCTCCTTCAATAATATCAAAAATAGAAATCAGACATCTCTATCCAAATATTTTGGCATTTAAAAGAAATGAATAAAACACCAAAAGTAAAATGTAAAATAATAAATAGAACAAGAACTTGTAAAACATGGGATGACCCATGCTCTTTATGCCTACATGAAAAACTACACATTATTAAGTTTCTAAATAATGAAAATTTATTAAAACATAGACACGTTAACGGTTTTTGGCCGACATTAACAGATTTTCGCATTAAATAATTAGTTTTATAGAAAAAAAAATTTCATAATTTAATAAAAGGATCTTTTTTTTAAGTCGTCAAAAAACAAATTGTAGTTCAATGCGACGCGTTTATATATGAAACAGCCATTTGAATGAAAAAGATAAATAAATAAAATAATATAAATAAATAAATAAATAAATAGATAAAATAAAATAAAACAAAATTCTCTAGACACTTCACGACATATCTTGGTGCCAAAAGCTATCTTTCGCTATGACTGACCAGACGATGTGCGTACATGAATGCCATCATCCGCTTTGAATTAGATACCCCACCCAACCTCGGCTTGACCTCTTTTCGAAGGTGACTGATATGTGGATAAGAATTAACTCTTAGACCACCTGACCAAAATGGCCGCCCCAGCCGTTTCCATAGTAATTATTTTTGCGAACGAACATGCTTATAAAGATGCGTAAATTTCAAGATTGGTTATTCCTAAATTTTCGCTTGAGGATGAAACAGGGCTTGATACCTTAATTCAATTTATTTTTAATAATTATATTGAGGGTTTCGGCTCTCGTTTTTGAAACATGAGAATTATTATGTAGCGAAGGAATCATATTTTTAAAAAAATAATTATAATTTAAGCTCTACTTCTGTATGGAGCACAGTTTTTTAAAAATAAAAACAAAAATACTAAAGAACTCCGGATTATTTACCTAACGTGTTCTTTCCTACTTTTCTGCAAACCTTCACACACACACACACACACACACACACACACACACACACACACACACACACACACACACACATATATATATATATATATATATATATATATATATATATATATATGAATTAATAAAGAAAAAGGAAAACTTATCTTAGACGAGCGTTTCATCCTCTGGTGGACATTATCAAGGCAAATGGAAGGATGTATTTTGCAAGAAGTATTTATAAACAAAAGTTAAAATAAGAGTTTTTGAAATTTAAGAAGTAACTTATGAATATTAATCAGGTTAATTGAAATATCCAAGTAATTTATATTGGATGCTAAGTGATGTAATTTCATGACCAATAAATTAAAGTCAGTAAATAATGTTGTCGATTTGTTTTATGGAATTAATATTTAAAATATTTTAGAATTGGATAAATTTATCTATTATATATATAATATGAGATATCTTAATTTTTAATTAATATTTTTATTCCAGCCTGATACTAAAATTGCAATGGTTGTAATTTGTTTAATAATGTTTTTTCATATGAATATATAGCTGAATTAAGATTTGTTGATTATCTGGAAAAAAAAGAGACACTTTTTAAAAAAGTATCTTGGGGGTTCACTTACGTTTGCGCAGCACTATATATATATATATATATATATATATATATATATATATATATATATATATATATATATATATCTTTGTGTGTCTGTCAGTTTACTTCACATGAAATTGTCTATTTATTTGGATGAGAATACATTGAATAAACTTTATAAGAAGAAATATTTTTGGCAAACTTTTTCCCCTCGGACTTTATATCATTCATCCAATCTGCAAAACAAGTCTGCAATCCCCTATCGAAAGAATTCAGCATTCAAAGAACCACCAAATTCATTGAATGACTTCTGTTGATTGAATATACGTCTGCCTTTAAGGAGCTTGTTGAGGTGCTAGCAAACTGATTATTCGTGGTATAGGCAGGCTACAAAATGCCCTTACTTTTAACCGATTCACCTTTAACGATGTCATTTCTGGAACGCGAGGACGGGCTTTATAACTCAGCAAAATGACTCCTGTACTATTCACCAAACAAGGCGGTGCTTACTTGCGTTTCTGAATGCACTATTTGAAGCTAAGCTACTTATATATATGGGAATAAATTGTTTGGCAACATTGAATGACGCCATGATGTATCAATGTACTTGTGTGCCACCGTAACTTTCCCAATGAAAGGACTTGTTCCTGCTTCTTTTACATGTTCAATCATGGTTCAGATTTCTACTCTTACATGATGTATCATATCTGAGATTAATGTTTTAGCATCAGGTTATTTTTGCTGAACTAGGTTATGCTTGGCAAAATCACAGTCTGAGCCGTATTTCATGTTTATTTCATGCTTAAAATATATCCCTAATAAAAAGTTATAAATTTTATGTCCTGTTTAGATTATGGTAGTAAATCTGTAATTGCTAGTATTCGTTTGCACCAATTGCAAATCAAAATTTATTTTAAATTTGAGAAAGATTAAATTTTATTTAAAAATAAGGTTACAAAAAGTCATTGAACATGGTTTCTTGCTTACTTAATTTAGGTAAAATAAAATATGACTCTCACTTCATGCTTATAAATTTTTTTGTATTTGGGCAAATCTGAATCATTTTATGCTTATAAGTTTCTTGCTCATAAAAAATAGCGTAACAGAATTTTGTCCATTTTTAAACCATCATCCTCGTCGATCCAATTATAATAATTTGTCTGTTTATTGTACACTTCCTGGAAGTTTTTGGAAGTTATCAAATTATTTTTTTTTCTTTCAGGGAATAAATATTGCTACACTATCTCATTGTGAATAGAAAATAATTTTCAGTAAAATATTCATGAATATTTAGTTAAGATTTTGTTAAAGCTTAATCGTCAGATGAAGAATTGCGGACATTTAGTGATCGATAAACAAATTAATTATGCATGTGATTAAACAATTTTGTCAGTAACGCTTGACTTAATTACTGATCGCGTCTTTATGATTTTTATTTTCTTTCTATAATAAAATTATTTAGAAAGAATTTTTATAAAAGACATGTTTGTAATGAAATTACATAATAAATTAATTAGCAATGGATTTATGTTATGCATATGACAAACTTATACTGTGGTGTATGACATTACATATAATGTGGGCTGTTTATTTTGCATTATAATAGCTTCTAGGGTATTGAGTTTTCTCTTGCATTGGGTGCTGTAGACCAGTTTGGTTTTATCCACTAATATTTGTCTTATGGTTATAGTTGTATTTTGTTTTTTCGTGATGTGCAATCCATGCACATATCGAAAATCATCCTGTGTGTTTTTTTATTGTTTTTCTATTGAGGTGGAGAGAAAAATTAATATGCAAATTAAATATCCATAGTCGATTAGTGCAACTAAGATTGAGATTTCACAATTTGGTTTCCACTACCCGAAGCTTCATGGTTTTTAATTTATTTCTTATTCTTTAATTCGTTCTTAAATATTCTGTATATTTTGATTATCATTATATTGACCACTTTAATATATATATATATATATATATATATATATATATATATATATATATATATATATATATATATATATATATATATATATATATATATATATATATATATATATATATATATATATATATATATATATATATATATATATATATATATATATATATATATATATATATATAAAAAGTTTTCGTGCGACGCGTTTCGTTCTTTAGCACTTCATCGGACTGAGTTTATGTTTACGCGGTTGAGTGGTTAGAACGTTCGTATTCTGACTATGAGACCTGGGTTCGAATCACGCCGTGGTCGATTTGTCAGGAAGAAGACTTCCTTGTGCTACCGGACTGGAGGGGTCGATCGCAGCGTGCGGCACCTTTGGAAAGTGCCTGAAAGCCTTACCACGGGTTGACCTAAGCCTTGTGAGTGAAACTGTGTAGAGGGGACCCTTGGGTGGGGGGCGTCGATAGCTGTGCTAGCATGAAGTCACAAGTCATCGTGACCCAGGGCTTGAGCGTGCTGGCCTTGTTCAAATCGTCGATCACGCTAGATAACACGCTCTTTCCCAGAAACTGTAACTAAGTTTATACTGCACAGTTGCAGTATAAACCAAAGGTGGGCTCTGTGGGTGTTGAATAAGCACAAATGCGCCTGAGAAAGCGTCTACTATTGGTTAGCCGCCCTACTAGACGGGTATCTTCGAATACGAGTAGCCAGCTATACATACATACATACATACATACATACACACGAACGTCAGAAGCTGGGAATTTTCAATTCAAAAAATATATATATTTTAAATATGTGTTTTGGATTTCTAGCCGATTTCATTTAGATTCTTTTACTGTTTCTTTATATTTCCATCACTTGTTATTAAATATCCCACATTGTGATAACAGAAGAACTGCCAAGAATTGTAAGAATCTGCTCACAAATTGACTGTGGATGATTTAGCGGTTAAAGCACGATCTAAACATTTTCGTCTTAGTGAATGATTTTCTCTTTTAATTAAAGTAGCATTTTTTAATCAAAATTATGGTCAGTCTATTTACGGTGGTATTTAATATGTTGTTTTATAAAAAAAAAATCCCCCTAGTCTTCATATAACCTTTTATTTAAATTCCTTGAGTTTTCTCCGATGGCAATAATTACAGGTAATAGAGTAATTTCGTCCTTCAAGTTTTATCTTATTATTATTTGTTTGTATTGATTAAGTCTTTTATTATTTTACAAGTAGTTGTGACGAATTTTATGTTGAGTTTAGATAAATTCTTTTCAATTGTAGTTGTGATAGAGTTAGTGGGTAGAACCATATATGCTTTTGATTCTTTGGGTTTCTCAGGAAGGACCGCTTTTCTATTTTGAAATATTTTATGAGCTTTTTGTTTCGCATTGAATATGAAATAGTTCAAGGAGGAGCTTTTACAATGTATTTCTCCTCTTCATGTAAATAATGAGGGCTGCAAATTTTGAGTGCTCTTAAGTAGAATTCGATGATGATTATGGATTTTATTTTGTTGTTTTGATGGGAAGAGAAATTTATTAGATCGTTTTTAATAGTTGATTTTCGCTGAACACTAAATTTAAAGCCACTGTTAACTCGATGTAGCATGATATCTAGAAAAAGTAAAGTATTGTTTCTTTCATTTCATATTTAAAGTCTATTGTTTGTTTAGTTTATCTATAAGCTCATGTAAATCAGTTCCACCGGGAAATATTAATAGAGCAACATTAAAATATCGGAAGTATATTGATTGTTTAGGTAAAATATTTTGCAAAGGACCAAATTAGAGAAATTCTAAGAAAATAAAGGCCATCTCTCCACTTAAGGGAGAACCCATTGGTAATCAAATTTTTTTCATAAAAATTATTGATAAATACGAAATAGTATTTATTAGAGAGAAGACGACAGATTTTTACCTAAATCTGTTTAACTAAAGAAGAAAGACGGCGTCTGCTCAAAAATAGGTATCGCCATAATAACGTTTCAAGTTATAGGAAATTATATGGCTGACACCAAATCAGTTGTGTTTCAATCCTGGCTGGAGGCATTCGGAAGTCTAGTCGCACTGAGGAGCTGTGATACAGCGAAACAGTACTGTCTGTGAATGACACAATTTAGCTCTTGAAAATACATTTCATTTGAGCACTGTTGAGTGATAAGCTAATTCTATAAACAACTGCCACCTGCACTAATGCAAAGCTCTTCAGTAAAATGAATGGAGCACTTTTGCTGATTGGCATCTGTTTACATTTGTAATAACAATACACTACATTTAGTTGTGTAACTCTACCGAGTGAAGATAGCTCTGGCTGACACCAAATTAGTTGTGTTTCAATCCTGGCTTGAGGCATTCGGATGTCTAGTCGCACTGAGGAGCTGTGATACAGCGAAACAGTACTGTCTGTGAATGACATTATATATATATGTATGTATATATATATATATGTGTGTGTGTGTGTGTGTGTGTGTGTGTGTGTGTGTGTGTGTAAATGTTGATGAGAAAATTAATTTTGTATATATTTTGTTTTTTTATTTAGTTTACTGATGCTCAGTAATTTTTTTGTGAATTACAAAATGTTTGATTGTTTCTGTATCTTTTGTCAGTGCTTGATACCGAGTAGTATTTATTTTAATTAGGCCAACTTTCAAATCAAGAATCATTTATCCCTTCGCAGTGTCATCTGATAAACGGATAAACACGGTTCTGTACCTTACACAGGTAACAGGAAGCAATGTTCCGAAAGTAATGCTGCCCATTTTGTTGCGTTATACCCGGATGTCAGAGGTGGGTACTTTGGTATGGTACTAGGTGTTGTATCTACCCTCTAGTCTCGCTAGCAAGACATAATCATGTTTATAATATCACAGATAGCAAGTGTGCGGCAGCATCACCAAATAAATTCTGACGTGAGAGTGTGTATTCAGATGTGTGTCACTGGATTTCTCCATGCAGAAAAGGCTCCGTCCATTAACATTGATCGAGTCTTGTCTAATGTTTATTGAAACCAAACAGTCGATGTGAACACAGGCGACGTCTAATGCGTTTCAGCAGGGGGAAAAGTAACACGTAACTTTGTGCTGATGAAAGAACTACGTGGACATTTTCTGAAAAACGTTATGACTGGTGTAAAAAGAACGGAAAAAGTGGTATTTTGAAGATGAGACCCTTTATGTTTTGGGAATGGCGTAGACAGCTGCCGCTTTGTCACTAGTGCTTTAACACTTAATTTTCTCAAAGGGGAAATTGTTCAAGGTGAATGATGCAGAGAGAGAGACAGACAGGCAGGCAGACAGACAGACAGACAGACAGACTGAGAGATCCTAGATGATATTCTGTAGAAGTGCTAAAATCTAATCTATAGAAGAAAATTATTAAATATCGACATTTAAAATCATGACGTCCACTTGACTTAGATAGATAGATAGATAGATAGATAGATAGATAGATAGATAGATAGATAGATAGATGTGATTCGACTGAGATTTATAGTCCTGAAATATGAAATCTTCGAGTTGAGTTTGGGTGATGTCCAGCCCAGTCAGAGAATTGCTTCTTTACTTAATTCTCAATGAGAATAAAGCAAAACGCCAATGATTATGGGCCAGGGTAAGTGGATTGAATGTTTGTTTACGTTTCTAATATTTGCAAACTGACGTATTCTTCTGGTCGAAGAAAAGAACGAATGACACGCTCACATTGAGAGAGCTTTAAATGCTGTTTGCATACGTGCGTCCATATATGAGAATTACAATTTCTGCTTGTGTATCGGTCTTAGTGTGTGCGAGTACTGCACCTGCACTGGGTCGCCCGCTGTGAAGGATGTTGACTTACAAAAAAAAGTGTGTGCGGGTGGGGAATATGGGTAGAGGTGATCCTCAGAAGATGAAAGGCGAATGGGTGGTTGTGGGGGTTTTGAAATTGAAGCGAAACGAAAAAGGAGAAAACAGAGCGAGGAAGATGATAGTGCGCATGCGGACACCCCCATAATCATGGCGAAATAAAAATGAAGATGAATGCATAAATTATTGAAAAAAAGGAATAAGTTAATGCGACATGAGAACGAGAAGAAAAAGAGAAGGGAAAAGAAACAAAGCTACAGTAATATACGAAAGAAAGAAAGAAAGAAAGAAAGAAAAAAGAAAGAAAAAAAGAAAGAAAGGAAAAAAGAAAGGAAAAAAGAAAGAAAGAAAAAAAGAAAGAAAGAAAGAAATAGAAAAAGAGAAAAATCAAAAGTAAAAGAGAAAATAAAAGTGAATAGTAGAAAGTAAAGTGAATAGGAGAAAGACAAAACGAAATAAAAAAGAAAGGAAATAAATAGCAATGATGAAAGGAATTGAAAAATAAGGAAATAATGAAAGGAAACTAGCGAAATAAAAATCAAAAGGGAAAATAAAAGAAAGAAAGAAAGAAAGAAAGAGAGAAAGAGAAAAGGATAAAAATCAGAATTAAAAAAGAAAAGAAAAGTTAATAGGAAAAAGAAAGAAAGAAAATAAATAACAATGATGAAAGTAAGGGAAAAATAAAAAGTAATGATAAGGAAATAAAGAAGCATAAAATAATGAAAAGAGAAAATAAAAGAAAGAAAGAAAGAAAGAAAGAAAAAAAGAAAGAAGGAAATCAACATAGAATACTGACAAGAAGAAACAGTTTAAAAATGATAGACAATTACGATTTTTTAAAAAAGTAGCATAAAATTTTATGACGAATACTATGATAGGAAAAAGTATAAGAAAGGAAGAAAGAAAAAAATAAAGTAAAATCTAAAGAAAAAAAATACAGTGTTTTGATATTAGAGCTCAAGCAAAAAGAGCCTTAGAAAAATGAAGCCAAATTTTCAAAAAGATGTAACCAGTAATAAAGTGAGAAAGAAGGTAGAAAGTACAGTAAAGAGGAAAGATATAAGTAGAGGAGAGAAAGAAAAACGAGAAGTAAAAGGAGGACACTTGTAAAAAGGGGTGGGTTAGGAGCGGCTACACATGGTTTTAAAAAATCCGGTTTTTAGTTCATTGACAAAAGCCGTGTTTTATAGCTAAGTCTGAATAGTCATACGTCAGCGTGAATCAATGACACTCTCGTTACTATTACAGCTACTACCTCTATAACGGCGATCGTTGGCTTTTACCTGTTTATACTCCTCATTACCTTCATCATAATTGTTATTAAAGTTAACAAACGTCATTTTTACTGATTTTGTTACGAGTAATATTGCTCTCATCTGGCCAAGGGGATTACCGATTACAAATCAGTCTTTGTCCAAGCTGCTATTTCCTTATTCAATTTTCACTCGTGTAAATAAATCTAGTCGCATTCCGGGGAGATCAAGTGGCAGTAAGATTAGTCAGTGCTCCCAGTTGTGTCGAAGATTACTTTTGTAATACCGTCCTCTTAATTCCTTTGATTGTTTTACAAAGTTCCAATTCAATCAAGCTCTTTGCAAGAAGCTTCACTCTATATATATACTTCAGTTTCATTACAATATCAAGTCCCGATACTTTTTGATCGAGACTCGTAGACATGAGTAAACTAATAGCAATAGATAGAAACAAAGTAAAATAATTATTGATATGATATTAAAGTACTCTCCCTGTAGGTAAAAGAAAGAAAAGCTGATGATGTTTTTTTTTTGTTTTGTATTTTTTTTCATTCCACAGGCATAAATTGGTCCCCTGTATCGTGTTAGACAATTTTTCTCACTCGAAACTATTTTACATATTTATAAGTAGCATTCGTCCATGCTTAGAATATTGCTGCCACATATTGTTTAGTGTGCCTGCTGTATATTTAGAGAACTTTTATGAAATCCAAATAGGATTCTGCAATATCCTCACCTCGCAACTCAGCTTCAGTCACTTTCCTACAGCCATTCTCTATGCTAACAGTTTCTTCCGTCATAATTCTTCTGTTGTGGAACAGTTTTCTGGTTTGCTGCTTTCCAATCAAGTTTGATCTTCAAACATTGAAATGCAATGTCAATCGTCTGTCTTAATTTATGTTCTTTTATTGCAGTCTCTCATTTTATTAATTAATTATCGGGTGAAATGATTAAAAAGTGGGTGATATATATATATATATATATATATATATATATATATATATATGTGTGTGTGTGTGTGTGTGTGTGTGTGTGTGTGTGTGCAGGTATGCAGAAATATATATATATGTGCAGGTATGCAGAAATATATATATATATATATATATATATATATATATATATATATATATATATATATATATATATATATATATATATATATGCAGGTGTGCAGTGAAATAGGAAAGAACACGTTAGGTAGATAATCCGGTGTTCCTTAGTATTTAGTTTTTATTTTCAAAAAGACAGTGCTCCATACAGAAGTAGAGCTTATATTATAATATTTTTAGTTTTTAAAAATATGATTCCTTCGCTACATAAGAGTTCTCATGTTTCAAAAGCGAGAGCCGAGACCCCTAACATAATTTTTGAAGTTATGTAGAGTTAAGGTGTCTGGACCCGAACTTCAAAAATTATGTTAGGGGTCTCGGCTCTCGCTTTTGAAACATGAGAACTCTTATGTAGCGAAGGAATCATATTTTTAAAAACTAAAAATATTATAATATATATATATATATATATATATATATATATATATATATATATATATATATATATATATATATATTAAGCGTGTGCATGCTATATTTATGGGTTTAAAAAAATATCAGATATAGAGCGTATGTAAATATAAAAGTCAGGCCCGACGATTATCTTTAAGCTTGAAGTAGACTCTCGCCTCTGGGTGTTGACTTTAATGTACACTTATATATATATGGATTTAGATTTGAATATATATATATATATATATATATATATATATATATATATATATATATATATATATATATATATATATATATATATGTATGTATGTATCCAGGTAAAATGAGAAAAAATGGAGTACAATTCCAACGTTCGTAACATTCAATTTGAAAGAGCGCTCAGTACAGAGTAGAGGAAAATATTATTTACTTTAGGATATTAAAACAAAAACATTTTAAAAATCGCTACACAATTGCTATCGTGTTTCAACGCATATCATTGCGTCTCCTCAGGTGATTGTAAATTATTGGCGAGTGAAAGATTAATTAAATTTCAAAAGCAAAATGCGAGAAAAAAAATAGGCTTGAGAGCTTTACCGTGATTAATCAATCGATTATGTCCTACGTTAAATTCAAAATAAGCGAAAAAAATTTTTTTTAGAAATGAGTCATGACAGAAGTTGTCTGCAAGCAGATCCCAGACATTAGATTAAAGACGGATACATATGATTAGGTTATTTCGTAAAGTGTTTACAATTCAGACAACTTTCTCAAGAAATAAAAGCCGAGGGGGCAGGGAGGTCATTGTTGCCATGATTGCCAACGATTAAAAAAATAACCAGAGAAAGTATTGTCCAAACTGAATGCATTATTCCTTCGTTTTATTTAAAGTGTCTGTACATAAAACGGTACAAGTATATATGTGACGGGCAACACAGATATGCGCATATATATTACATACGCGCATGCAAAGTCGCAAGCAGACAAAACATGTCAGCAAATTGGTTCTTTTTTATTTTTTTTATTTTTATTTTTTACTTTTTTTAAGCTTATCACCCCAAGCAAGGCTGGAAGCCACTAGCAGGCAAGTGGTTACAGAAGGTTTGGAGGAAGAGCAGATAGGAGTGGTAAAGGAGAGGATGTGGAGAAAGATAGTGGATCGATCAAGGTAAGGGGGTTACAGAAGATTTGGAGCGAGAGCAGATAGGAATGAAAGGTGAAAGGATGTGGAGAAGGGAAGTGGATAGATCAAGGCAACTGGAGATGTCGATTGACGTTACACTTAAATAGTCGGAGATTGTATTTGTCAGGGAAACAGGAATAAGGAAGGGAGTTCCACAGGCGAGACATGAAGCTATTGGAGTAGAAGAGACGTCTACATCTAACAGTTTCATATAATATAGAATTGTCTATCGCTGTTGTAATTTAGCGTAATACTTATAAATATATAAATATATATAGTATATTTCATATATGGATCGACACTAAGTGCTATGATGAAAATATCTCTGCGTTCTGCTAAGGAGGAAATTGGGATCATATAGAGCGATGGGTTAGAACGGTTGCTCTCCAATCCGGGCTCAAAACTCACCAGGGCAAGATTTGTCATGCTGTCATCTTGATGTTCTCGGGCCGGTGAGACGATTCCAGCGTATGTCACCATTGGAAAGTGCATGAAACCATATCTTGTGACCCTCAGCCTTGTGACGGAGCTGTTCAAGAGATGTCAATGGTTGTGCTAGTACATAGTCAGAAGTCATTGTGACTGAAGGTGTGAGAGTACTGGCCTTGTTCAAATTGTTCATCCCGCCAGATTATTCTCTTCCAGCAATTATAACTAAGGCCCATTCGCCATAGTTGCACAGGTTTGTCTCGTGGGTGTTGAACAAACACAAATATGTCTGACCAGGCGTTTGCAACAGAGTGGGGCTAGCCGTCCCAGCATACATGTATAACCTGAAACGAGCGGTCAGCCGTTATTCGTACCCGAAATGTAAACAAAGTACATTTTGAAATAGATTTTAATCCGTCATTATTCTGTATTACTATAAATAAAGTTTAAATAACACAGATCATATAAATTATTGCATTTATTATTTTAATATTTTTGAAACAAGACGATAATGCCACCAAACGCAAGGGGCTACTGGGAATGAATGAGAATGAAGAAGATTTTAGAAGGAACTGGAAACCCAATCCTAAACAGGGAACACGCGATAAATCTCTTCTCTTATGCAAAACAGGGGAGGATGAGAACCAGGCGATAATCGAACCTATTTATTCTTGACTGACGGAATAAAGTTATTATATATTGTATAATGTAAATACTTTCCTGGTGACTCCACTTTAACAATAAAATTGCATTGAAAATCAGGTTGTGATTTCCAGGACTTACGAAATGAATGCATGTATAATCAACAGATCAGATTAATATATGCATAATGTCAGCGTATTGTTATGATTTTATGACAGGAAAACACAGAAGTTAATATTAATACAGCATTACATTTTAAATAATTTTACTTTGTTAAAGCAATGTAAACATTTTACTATATAAATCAATAGAAAATATTTTGACTATAGAATGGCATTGAAAATCAGAAAGAAGGTTATTTTCTTTTGTCAGCAAGTTTGAAAACGTGACTGATATAACAGAATTGTTATATATCTAAGAAAGTACTCTCTTAATTAGTTTGCTATAGAAACACATTCTATATGAAGGTTAAAACGTGTTTTTAAAGGTGAACAACTAAGATATTGCTTTTTGTTATTCTAAATGTAATATAGTTTATCAGAAATCTGCAAATATGAGTCAACCAGTGAATATCGAAATAACGACTCATGGTTAACCAGATTAGCTCGCTATCGACTCATACGGATAACAGAAATATAATAAAACTATTTAGGCAATGATTATTAAGCTAATGTATTTATATTGTATTATATTATTTAGTAAAACTTATGTACTTGTGTAATATTAATGGTAATAATATATTTAGGTGTACTCAGTTTTCAGGCCGATGAAGGGGGATTTTTATTCGAATGTTTGATCAAATTTTAGAAAATGGTTTAACCCGAGAACTTTTCATAAAATCATCGTATTATTCGTTTTTGTTGTTTTTATCTTTGTATTATAAACGTCAAGATAATAAAGAAAATGAAGATAGACAAATGGTACGTGACCGAAACGTTTTGTCTATAATAATACCTATAGCAATCAATGATGAGAGGCAATAATCAACTCATGCACGCTGTCCTATATCACTCAAAATAATAGATGCCTGAAAATGGCAAAAGAGTACTTGACCGAAACGTCATGTCTATAACATCAATAACATTGTTTGTTACAGATGAGAAAAATAGTCGAAGTTTATTGACAATTCCTAATCTTAAATATCAAACAAAAATTCTGAAATGGCGGCACGAAACTGCTGTTATAATCAAATGGCGAAACCATTTGACAATGTATTTAAAGTCTCCATAAATATACAACTGACCTGCTTCGATTGTGTAGAGGATATAGGATTTGCGTTATCAAATGATGTTGTCATCTTACAAAGTTTTCTTTCTCCTAGGCTGATTGCCACCCCAAAACAAGAGAACCCAGTTTGCCCTGCTATTTAACCCATAACCGAGGAGAAAAGAACCGGAAATCCATTTACGAATGAGAAACTGCTTGAAAACGGCAGAGATAACAGTCATCTCAACATATCAAAACTGAAATATTGGATAATTGTGCATGGCTAAAGTGTAGTTGGCCGTAACGTTTTGTCTGTGATAAAATCAATTGTCAGGTTATTTAAAACCAGAAAATATTTTTAGATTGTAAGATTTTTTTTTTTTGAGATTCTAATGATTTAGTGATATAAATCTTACTAATTAACCCATAGTCGGGGGAGAAGAGTTGGATTCATACCTATTCCAAAGAAATTTGCGCGTAAGTGAATATAACGAACCCAACTGAAATTGGATCTCGTCTCTCCGATTAACAATTCCAACACGTTATCTATTATACCATCTCCACCACCGACAAGCTTACAGCATTATTCCCAAGCAGTCACCCATCTAGGTACTGATCAACGTTGCTTAACTTCAGTGATCGTCCGGGAACCAATGTTCCACCGTAGTGTGGCCATAGGCCATAAACATCCGTAATGATGATGTTAGACGTAGCATTTATTAAGGGAAGAACGCGGATAAAACCGTTCCTCGTTATAATAGTAGCATTAGTGAAAGTGAATGATGATTTTACACTTGCGATTTGCCATGCTATCTTTATTTGATTTTCTTTTTTAGGGGGTGTCTTTGTTGGCGGCTTTATTTTTGGACATTATCATCAGTATTTACGTTACGAACAAAAAAGAGACTCCATAATGGCCAAACAATGAGAGGCGTAACGCTTGAATTAACTTTAACTCGTCCCTCTGTACATCTCATTGGCGGAGAATTGCTATGACCATTAAACCAGTTTACCTCCCCTCTTCGCACCCCGCTGCACCCCGCACGTTCGCGCTCCATTGCGCCCGGTTGCCTTCCGTTACAAAAACGTTCTGCTTGCCTTATTCTTTTCATTGTTACGTGCAGTTTCCATACACTTTGATTCCTTTATAGCAACAATGCAACACATTTAGGCTGACAATAAGAAGGAGGAAGAGCGAGACAGCGATATTAATAATTTCGAATTTCTGTTGCTTTTTTCTTTTAGTTTACATTTCCCTTCTCCCTAACACTCTCGCTTTATTCTCTCTCCAATCAACTCTCTATCTATCTATCTATCTATCTATCTATCTATCTATCTATCTATCTATCTTTCTTTCTTTCTATTCTCATCTCTCTCTCTATCTATCTATCTATCTATCTATCTATCTATCTATCTTTCTTTCTTTCTATTCTCATCTCTCTCTCTCTATATCTATCTATATCTATATATATATATATATATATATACTTATCTATCTATCTATCTATCTATCTTTCTTTCTTTCTATTCTCATCTCTCTCTCTCTCTCTATCTATCTATCTATATATATATATATATATATATATATATATATATATATATATATACTTATCTATCTATCTATCTATCTATCTATCTATCTTTCTTTCTTTCTATTCTCATCTCTCTCTCTCTCTCTCTATCTATCTATCTATCTTTCTTTCTTTCTATTCTCATCTCTCTCTCTCTCTATCTATCTATCTATCTATCTATATATATATATATATATATATATATATATATATATATATATATATATATACTTATCTATCTATCTATCTATCTATCTATCACATTCTGCTCATATCTCTGAAGATATGGAATTTGTTTAGAGAATTCTCTTTCTGCATGACTGTTGATATTTGTAAATTGAAATTATAGATATATTTCCTCCACCCAAGTACCTTCCCACCTTACAGTTCCTGTCTATAATTCCGTCAATCAATCTAACTAGCTAGTTACCCAAGCCAATTCATAATTGTGCAATGTGAAATTTGTTTTTCAGAATTTTCTTTCTACAAACCTTTATTTGTATATCGAAATTTTAAATTTATTTCCCCCTCTTCCTCTCTCACACACGAACATACTTTCTATCTCTATCTCTCACCAAATATCATATCTCCACTCATATTCACTACTTTACTATCTATCTATCTATCTATCTATTTATCTATCACATAATCTGTTCATATCAGTTGAAGTTTCTCGTATAGAATTCTACTGCTGATATTTGTATATCGAAATTTTAAATTTATTTCTCCTCTCTCTCAATATACCTCTCCTTCTCCCTCTCTCATTATGCACTCCTTCCCTCTCTCCATCTCTCCCTCTCTCCCTCTCTCTCTCTCTTTCTCTGTTTCTGTCTTCCTCGCAACACTTATTCTTAAAATCTAAACAAATGACAAAACATTATTTCTTTTCATACTTTTTTCTCGCGTCTCGAACGTTTTAGCATCAGTTCGTATGCACAGACTTTAAATTCTTTGGCATTATATATTGTCACCATATACAAACACGTCAATGAAGAGGCTCTTTTATGACTAACGTAACAAGGAGTACTTGAACAAAAATAATAAAAATAGCAAAGTATGAACTTCGTACAGTTTATCCACAATACTGAACACCATATCCGCAAATCGTAAAAATATAATAAAAAGGTAAACAGACATTGTTGGTTCTTTTTAATCAAAGTTATTTTGGATGAATACTTGCAGCTTAAATAACCCTCATTTTTATTCCCCCCACACACATACACACATATATATATATACATACATACATACATACACACACACATATATATATATATATATATATATATATATATATATATATATATATATATATATATATACATATATATATATATATATATATATATATATATTTATATATATATATATATATATATATATATATATATATATATATATATATATATATATATATATATATATATATATATAAATATATAATATAAAAGCCTTAAACACTAATATATTACTATTATATTCTTACTCTGTCCTGAACATTGAGTTCTACCTGGATTCTAACCTCTTGGGAATTTATGTATATATATATATATATATATATATATATATATATATATATATATATATATATATATATATATATATATATATATATATATATATATATATGATTTTTATTTATATTTTTTAAATGTATAGCTGGTAATAATGTATTGGTGGTAATAATTTTTTACAAAGTATTTCTGGTATTAAAAACCTAGTTTTACAAATTAAGAGGTGGTTCCACGCTCCTCAAAGCCTCCTGTTCAGAGACCTTGTGGTTGGATATAGTTTATCGTCATACCTAAGGCGCATATATATATATATATATATATATATATATATATATATATATATATATATATATAAGGTATTCTGAAAAGCTTTTGGTCTGATCCATTTCGTCATATCTAACAGTACGATTAAATATATGTAATTCTTTTG
This sequence comes from Acanthosepion esculentum, assembly GCA_964036315.1. Taxonomy (NCBI): domain Eukaryota; kingdom Metazoa; phylum Mollusca; class Cephalopoda; order Sepiida; family Sepiidae; genus Acanthosepion; species Acanthosepion esculentum. Next base: position 60,992,644 of record OZ038478.1, read on the forward strand.
GAAGAGCTTCTTTATCGGGATGAGAACCTTTCAACACTGCTTGCATATCGAGAGAGAAAGATAGTTACACAGAGATTTAAAATTCTTGTTGTCTCATTATCACTCTCTTGCGGAATAACATCTTTAATTTGACACCAAACGCGACAATCATTTGCCCATGTAATGCTCACCACATATAGAAAATGATAATTTTGTAAATTTGCCATTTCAATGTACGGATTGGTGCCGATATCAAAGCTGAATATGCAATATTTGTAAACCTTTTGTCATAATAAAAGGATTATCGTTAATTCCCATTTGAGTGTATGCGCAGGCATTGCTTCCATTGCTTCTGCTGAAAGAGTCGGTGTTAAAGGAATGTATGTAAATTGTTTTGAAACGCTCGCATGTCTATTTGCAGATCCAAAAATACTGGATCCAGTAATCAGTAGTTGCTCAGTTGGTGTGATGACATTTAGCGTAATTTGTGCCTTTGGTCACTTACCGATCACAGGTCGACCGTTGATAGATTGTTATTGCTATATTTTTTTATTATTGCTGATAACGCGGAAGAGGCAAAACTGAAAATCAAAGGAAAACGTCTTCAGCACACATACACACAAGCAAACACACACACACACACACACACACACACACACAAGCAAACACACACACACACAAGCAAATACACGCACACAAACACAAGCAAATACACACACCACAAACACACACACAAGCAAATACACACACACACAAGGAAATACACATACACAAGCAAATACACACACACATACACAAGCAAATACACACACACACACCCCCCACAAACACACACACACAAGCAAATACACACACACACACACATATACATGGAAAGGGCGTGAAAGATACATCACTTGACAGGTGAAATTATTAATAAATAGGAATATCAAAGTTGCCCGGGACTAAATTATTTTCGTGGATATTCATTCACATTTTACGTTTTAACGCTAACACTTTCAATGTCAGTATTTCTAATGAATGTGGGGATCGTGTAACGGCTATCAGCACGGAAAAAGGAAATAAAAACGATACTGGTTCAAATTTTGGCCTAGTCCGATGTGTTTCCTTTCACTCCACTATATTTCCCAAGAAAGCATAGCAGCTCACATATAATAGATAGAAAAGGAATCTGTGGAGATCACGGTCACCTTCAGCTTGAAAGAACATATCGTTTTTTGTTTTTTTTTTCAATATGTAAAATTATTTTAATTCTTTACCTCTACAACCAAACGCTGTCGTAGGTAATATAAGTATTTTAAAAGATTTCTAAGAGAACTGGAGGATCTGCTACGGGTTATTATCGGTGAACGTAATCGTAATAAAAAAAATAACACTGTATAGATGATGTATACTAAAGGTGAAATATAATTAGTCAAGGTAGTCCAAGAAAGAACTGTAAGAATTAATGATAAGAAAACAGAATGCATGCTGGTGAGCACAAAATCTAAGTTATGTATAGGGGATCTCAAGATTATGAAATTCAACTATCTGATCATCTGCGATGGAAAATGTTACATAGAAATTCGAATTAATTCTTACAAACCCTTCTTGATTACATTTTCTCATATTTCCTTCAGTTGTTTTTTTGTATCTGCCATCAACAAAGTGTCATCTGCATAGCGTATGATGTTAATGTTATGCTTCCTGGAAGACCTGCCAATCCTCAGAAAATCATTGCACTGTAGCGATAAATAATTTTGAAAATTTAAACAAATATCATGTAAGTTACCATAGATTTCCACAGGTTCGCTTTCTTTCTGTTATCTCTTTGGAGTTATTTCCAGGCGCTTTCTCCACGGCTTTTAATTCGGAGTTCTTTTCTTCCTAGAGAATGGCTCTCCCAAAATAATAAAGGGTTTATTCTACTCTACTGCTTTACCCATAAGATTAGAAACTAATAAATAGATTCATAACTTTTTCAAAGACACTAGCGCGAAAGAGAGCTCAACAGACTAGACCAGAATTTGAACTCGTGTCACGGATTTCATTTTTTGCGCCGATATTCTACCTAAAATGTTATCTCTTTGGAGTTATTTCCAGGCGCTTTCTCCACGGCTTTTAATTCAGAGTTCTTTTCTTCCGAGAGAATGGCTCTCCCGAAATAATAAAGGGTTTATTCTACTCTACTGCTTTACCCATAAGATTAGAAACTAATAAATAGATTCATAACTTTTTCAAAGACACTAGCGCGAAAGAGAGCTCAACAGACTAGACCAGAATTTGAACTCGTTTCACGGATTTCATTTTTTGCGCCGATATTCTTCCTAAAATGTTACGTACACAAATATCATCTTTATTCCTTTTGTATTTCATTAATAAGAATTAAGTTCCACTCGGATAACGTCTTCCCAAGTACTTCTGCCTTGTTGAACAGACTCCAAACAGGGTGTTTTCCCAATCACTAAAATTTTGATCTCTTCCAGTTTGGAGTTATCTTTCCTATTTATAACCTCATGAAATACACTTCTACCCTTTTTTATAATCATACAATATCACAAAGTAACCCTCTACTCTGAGTGGCCTTGTATTGAGTGAACATTTATATAAAAAAAAAAATAAAAAAAGACCTGTCATTTCCATTCTGCGACTTACCTTTAAATGTCTACATGTATAAAACGCAAGTAAACGTTTTTTCAATTAAAAAAAAATACGTTGTCAGGAATTCATCAGCAGTTGTCATCTAATTGTGCTGCTAATTAGATTAATATCAACAGGAAACTGCAGAAATCTTTCTAAGAACACGATGGATGTGAATGTGACTAGTTTGTCACTCACGTTGAATTTATGACCTTTTCGGTGGCATTTTCAAAAAACAATATCATTTACCACCGAGAGAGATGTTTGGCATTTAGAGTTTTGTTATAAACTGTTTCATAAAGTTTAAACAAGATTTCTTCGAAAGCATGAGGACAATTGAACAGTTAGAATGTCATGTTTTGCTAATCAGTTACACATAAATCCCTGTTTGCTTTTATTATTTCTAAGCTATAACACAGAATTCTTGAAAAAAATGTTAATTGGAATTTATTTACTTTTGTATTGTGGCTGGCGATAAATGAATCCAAGTTTGGTAAATATTTATACTGTCCCAATTTGTTTATAGCAATTTTTCAAGTATAAGTTTTTTGCGGTCATCATTGCTAATGTAGCGACTTCTTCTTCTTTTTTTTCTTCTTCTTCTTCTTCTTCTTCTTCTTCTTCTTCTTCTTCTTCTTCTTCTTCTTCTTCTTCTTCTTCTTCTTCTTCTTCTTCTTCTTCTTCTTCTTCTTCTTCTTCTTCTTCTTCTTCTTCTTCTTCTTCTTCTTCTTCTCTTCTTCTTCTTCTTCTTCTTCTTCTTCTTCTTCTTCTTCTTCTTCTTCTTCTTCTTCTTCTTCTTCTTCTTCTTCTTCTTCTTCTTCTTCTTCTTCTTCCTTCTTCTTCTTCTTCTTCTTCTTCTTCTTCTTCTTCTTCTTCTTCTTCTTCTTCTTCTTCTTCTTCTTCTTCTTCTTCTTCTTCTTCTTCTTCTTCTTCTTCTTCTTCTTCTTCTTCTTCTTCTTCTTCTTCTTCTTCTTCTTCTTCTTCTTCTTCTTCTTCTTCTTCTTCTTCTTCTTCTTCTTCTTCTTCTTTCTTCTTCTTCTTCTTCTTCTTCTTCTTCTTCTTCTTCTTCTTCTTCTTCTTCTTCTTCTTCTTCTTCTTCTTCTTCTTCTTCTTCTTCTTCTTCTTCTTCTTCTTCTTCTTCTTCTTCTTCTTCTTCTTCTTCTTCTTCTTCTTCTTCTTCTTCTTTCTTCTTTCTTCTTCTTCTTCTTCTTCTTCTTTTCTTCTTCTTCTTCTTCTTCTTCTTCTTCTTCTTCTTCTTCTTCTTCTTCTTCTTCTTCTTCTTCTTCTTCTTCTTCTTCTTCTTCTTCTTCTTCTTCTTCTTCTTCTTCTTCTTCTTCTTCTTCTTCTTCTTCTTCTTCTTTTCTTCTTCTTCTTCTTCTTCTTCTTCTTCTTCTTCTTCTTCTTCTTCTTCTTCTTCTTCTTCTTCTTCTTCTTCTTCTTCTTCTTCTTCTTCTTCTTCTTCTTTTCTTCTCTTCTTCTTCTTCTTCTTCTTTCTTTCTTCTTCTTCTTCTTCTTCTTCTTCTTCTTCTTCTTCTTCTTCTTCTTCTTCTTCTTCTTCTTCTTCTTCTTCTTCTTCTTCTTCTTCTTTCTTCTTCTTCTTTCTTTCTTCTTCTTCTTCTTCTTCTTCTTCTTCTTCTTCTTCTTCTTCTTCTTCTTCTTCTTCTTCTTCTTCTTCTTCTTCTTCTTCTTCTTCTTCTTCTTCTTCTTCTTCTTCTTCTTCTTCTTCTTCTTCTTCTTTCTTCTTCTTCTTCTTCTTCTTCTTCTTCTTCTTTCTTCTTCTTCTTCTTCTTCTTCTTCTTCTTCTTCTTCTTCTTCTTCTTCTTCTTCTCTTTCTTCTTCTTCTTCTTCTTCTTCTTCTTCTTCTTCTTCTTCTTCTTCTTCTTCTTCTTCTAAAGCCGGGGCCTACTCGAAGAAGAGGGTTACATTAACGGCTAACCCTAGACTTGAACAAGTTAAGATTGTCGTGATCGGGGAAACATTCCCCTTGGGAGTCGGTTCCACAGAGCAGTAGTTCGCGGGAAGAAGTTGTTCAAGTGGAACTTACTTCTCAGCGATGGAATACGGCGAGAATATGGGTGGTTTGCTACATGCGTGTAAGTGGTATGGCGGGTCCTAGCTATGCAGGTTAGAACTGGCGGAAACAAAGAACGTAGTTCGCCTGAGCACTTTCCATGGAAGTAGCGATAGAGCAGTGATCGGTTTGCCATATTCCGCCTGTAAAATAATTTCTCACCCACAAGAACTCGGACACGCTTTTCTATCGAGGCTGGAAAATGAGGACAGCTCCCGCTCAAATATGACAAGAGTATTCCATTTTGGGCTTGATCTGGCTTGACAGTTATAGGGTAGCATGAGGAGTCAGGTACGGGGAGCCGACCATTTTTCCTGCATCTCGAGGGTCGGGTATGAGCTTAAGGCTCAATAGTCTCTCAAGACACGAAGCCTCCCCGAGTGGACATCCACTCATCGTTACTGACAGTATTCGGGGTCCGATCGACGATGATGGGATGTAATTAGTGTGGTTTTCGAGGCATTGAAGTTTTCCCCAAGTGAGAAGTCAGTGCTAGATCGGGTGAGAGATCAACTGCCAATCAGTGATCATATAGAGTTTTAGAGGTACAACCGTATATCAACTTATCATCGGCATAGATGTTTAAAAAAGATCTGAGTATGTTCTTAGAGAGATCATTTATGTAATTAAAAAAGAGGGTCGGTTAACACATCAGTGTATCAGGCCGATCGAAACCTGTACTGCTCGTCGCTGACTAGGTTGTTCTTATCTAGGTGTTCGACAGACTTCTTGTTGATTATAGCCTCATAAAGTTTACTGTCCTTTTTGTTGTGATATTCTCTAAAAGTTCGTAGTTGTTCATATGTTTGGTCTCGGCTTCAGTCATGTTCCCACCTCTGTTAGGTTGCTTCTCTGTGCCTTTTCTATAAATACTTTCCTGGTAATTGTTCAATGACCTCTTCGCTATGGTCCCTAGACTTTTATAAATTAAGCGCAGTACTAGACTAGCGTCGAGATCTCATCAATTTACGGTTGAGTTGACTAGCTGTAACCGTAAGTTCTACGCTAACAGTCTTTTTTTCCTTGCATTTCTCGTTTGTGGAACCTGCTTCCGTCTCCAGGCTTTCCACACACACACACACACACACACAAATATATATATATATATATATATATATATATATATATATATATATATATATATATATATATACATATATATATATATGTGATGAGTAATTCATGTGTCATGGACGGAACACTAATTCTCTAACCGCTTAGCCACGCGACCATTTGTATAAAGGGGCATGTAGGCGCCTGGTCGATTTCTTAAAAGGTTTGCGTTCCAAGCATGTGACATTATGTATATGTTCTGGTTCGTGGTTCTACAGAAGGATGCTAAGCATACAATGGTATGCTTAGCATCCTTCTGTAGAACCACGCATCTGTTGCTTCAAGTCTATGGCAAGTGTTCTGACGAGCTACATGTTTAGTTACACCAGACCTAACCTTTGAAGCTGGGACCTGGCATACCACGTACACAAGGATAACTCATCCTCATTCCCTTCGTATTCCAATAGTAAGACGTATGTTCCACTCAGACAATTCCTTTCGAAGAACTTCTACTTAGTGGAACAGAAATCAGATAGAATGTTTTACCGAGCACTACAATTTTAACCTCTTCAAATCTGGGGTTAACTGTTATCTTTCCTACATAACCTCACGAACTGCACTTCTTGCCTTCTCTTACGTTCATCTCACCCCACACGGTAACCCCTTAAAATTTTAAAAAGTTAGATTGACGTTTGCTTGTTTCGAGTATCGCTAAGCATGCCACGTGTAATCAGAACAATAGTTTTTCTTATTATTATTATCCATTTATTAATGATTTGATTTGAGTGCTTCGTTTTTTACATATTATCAACCCTTTGCGGGTTATTTAAAGTCAGAAAATATTTTTAGATTGTAAGAATTTTGGGAATTAATAATGATTTAGTGATACAAATCTTACTGATTAACCCATAGGTGGGGCGGAAGAGATGGATTCATACATTTCCTAAGAGTATTTGCATGTAAGCAAATATAACGAACCCAAAATTAAATTGGAACTCGGCTTTCAGATTAACAATTCCGAGCCATTATCCATTAAACCACCCCCACATCCAAGCATACAGCACCTGGTATTCCCAAGCGGTCACCCATCAATTTACCGACCGGACTCGCCGTTGCTTAACTTCGGTGAACGTACCGGTGTTTCAATGTGATATGGCCGTAAGTTAGTGAGATGAGGTTGCTAATAAGTACATAACTTCGGCGGTGTCTACTGTTACGGTCTGAAATTTGAAAAATTCATACCCTATTATTTATTTATTTAATTGACTAAAAAATTATCAGAAATTATGCTTTCAGTTTTTCCATCCGTAGTGATGTTGGTTACGTAATTTAACGGTTATTATTATTATTATTATTATTATTATTATTATTATTATTATTATTATTATTATTATTATTATCTCCAGCACCTTCCTCAGTATCACCGCAACCCCCAGCAACCTTCCTTGGATTTCCAATATCATTCTCAGCTCTTGGGCAAATAACTGCTTTTAGATTTCTGTCGCGCAAGCCATTTCTATTGTGAACGCTAATTAGGAAGTTTTTCTTGAAAACTGGTCTTTTTCAAAAGTGGCTTCAGTCTCATAAATTTCTGTTATTGTTCTAATCAGCATTATCATTCGTTAGAGTAGCTGCGTCAACAGCAGGAGCAATATTCATCGCATTGGTTTTGCCATCAGCTCTGAACCGTTGAACTGCAATAGTATTACAAACACTTGGAAAGTAGCCATTAATAACCTCATAGAAAAATATTCATATTTAAATTCATTAACAGAACGACGTCAACAGACAAAAGGATAACTGCCTTTATCGAAAAATTAGGGAAGGAATCATTTATTAATTATTGCTTACATTGAAAATAATAAATGTAGTCTTGATGTGATTTACTTCTTAGATAACATGAGAAAGTGTCTGCTACTATGGTACTTTATTTACGAATGTTGTCAAATACAAAACAATTTTACAAGCATGCAAACATACAAGCAAGCAAGCGCGCACACACAAAGTATATATATATATATATATATATATATATATATATATATATATATTAAAGTGAACATAGAAGTCAATACTTAGAGGCGACAGTCAGTTTCATGCTAGACTGTCGCCTCTAAGTGTTGACTTCTATGTTTACTTTTATATTTACACACGGTCTATCTCTGATATTGAGCACTTTATCCCATAAATATAGCACATCTTAAGACTATATTTCTTCATATATATATATATACATATATATATATATATATATATATATATATATATATATATATATATATATATATATATATATATATATATGGTGCGTGGTTATTGCTTTCCGACCATGAGACACGGGTTTAAATCTTTCATGCTAAATTTCCATGCGGAATTGGTAGTCGATGGTAGTGTTAGCGCGTAGTCCCAATTCACCATAACCGATGGCTCAAACTGTTGATAGCGCGAGATGATGCGATCTCAGAAATTGTAACTGAGGTTCACACAAAATAGTTGCAGCATAAACCACAGTTAGCTCTGTAAGCGTTGAACAAACACAAATGTGCAAGAGCAGAAATTGGCTAAGCACCCGAGCAGGCAAACATACTTGGATACGAGCTATCTGTATACATATATAATAGTTAAATATTAAATGCAGATCAAATAGGGATCGGAATCCAACATGATGATGAGGAATGGAACAAACAGGAAACGTTTATCAATCGAACATGTTTCACTTTTATTAAAGCTTTGTCTGAAATTAAGAGAAAACAGATAAAAAGCAGAATTTGGCATTTAGGGGTCGATCCTAATTGGTCTGTCATGTATCATATGCATTAAAACCGTAGATAATTCTATATGTATGTAAGTTTGTAAAAATTCTAGTATGTCTGTCTGACGAAGCATTTAATAAAAGTGGAACATGTTAGATTGATAAACGTTTCCTATTTCTTCTTGACCCTATCACACACACACACACACACACACACAAACGCGCGTGCGCACACACACACGCACACACGCACGCACACAAACACACACACATAAATATATATATTATATATATATTACGCTCTATATAAAATTAGTGAAAGCCGGGCTGTAGCTATGCATATCTCGAAAGCGTTCGACAGGGTTTGGCATATAGGTCTTCTTCACAAGCTGAAAAGTTACAGTGTCTTCGGACAAATTTTTGAACTGATCAAATCTTTACTATCACATCGTAAAATGAAGGTTTATCATGAATGACCACTTGTCTAGATCATTTTATACTAATTCAGGTGTCCCCCAGTACTCCAACCTTTGTCCTACTTTGTTTTTTTTAATTAATGACCTTCTCATCTTGGTGTCTATGCTGGTGACACAACTATTTACTCGTGTCTCGACAGTAAGACAAAATGGCAGCTGACGTTCAAAACAACCTATTGTTAACTGTGGCAAAAGAAAGCTTGTTAATTTTAACGCCTTTAAAACCTAAACTATTAATCATCTGAATGACCCTTCACTGCCATGCATCAGCATGACTGATACTGAACTCGTGAAAGTGACTCGCTGCACCTTCTCGAGCTAACTTTCTCGGCTGACATGAAGTAGAAAGGTTATATTGAATCAATTGCTAGGTCAGCTGCTGAGAAAAGTTGGTTCATTGTGTTGTGCGAGACAATTCTTCTCTCCAGAATCTATCTTACGTATCTATAAGTCTACCATTTGTCCACGCTGATAATATTGTTGCTATTTATCTAGAGCTCTTTGATAACATCCAAAGAAGAATCAGCAATATTATGGGTCCTGCTCTTGCATCACGGCTTCAGTCATGTTCCCACCTCTGTTAGGTTGCTTCTCTGTGCCTTTTCTATAAATACTTTCCTGGTAATTGTTCAATGACCTCTTCGCTATGGTCCCTAGACTTTCTGAATTTAAGCGCAGTACGAGACTAGCGTCGAGATCTCATCAATTTACGGTTGAGTTGACTAGCTGTAACAGCAAGTTCTACGCTAACAGTCTTTTTTTCCTTGCATTTCTCGTTTGTGGAACCTGCTTCCGTCTCCAGGCTTTCCACACACACACACACACACACACACACACACACACACACACACACACACACACATATATATATATATATATATATATATATATATATATATATATATATATATATGTGATGAGTAATTCATGTGTCATGGACGGAACACTAATTCTCTAACCGCTTAGCCACGCGACCATTTGTATAAAGGGGCATGTAGGCGCCTGGCCGATTTCTTAAAAGGTTTGCGTTCCAAGCATGTGACATTATGTATATGTACACCCCCACACACATATACACACACACACATACACACACACACGCATATATATATATATATATATATATATATATATATATATAGGTAAGTAAAATATGTTTGAGTTCAAATGCAAGTTACCTGTCTAAATGATCAATCGACATTGTTTCTATTGATCTTATCGCTTCTGTCAAAAGTCATTTAGGTCATGTGTAATTTTCCCACTCCCATTGTGACTGTGATAGATCATCCCACGTCGGAGTCACTTTATTCCTTACCAGCCCTGACCCGCAGCTTTCTTAGCGTTCCATTAAGTCGACTACACACGCCTCTACTTTCTTTCTTTCTTTGTTTTTGAATTGGCTTTCGTCCTTTTTCTCTCCCCCGTCCTCTCGGTTTACATACACATTGCTCATAGCCACTTAGCTCATTACGGTCCTCTTCAGGGCCGTTATAAGCAGCCCTAAAGGCAGTGGCATTGCTTTCCATGGAAAAACCTGTTGTTCACTTGATCAATGAAGTGAACATCGGTGCTGTCTTTTGACGTCGCACGCCTACACCAATCCATCCTCGATGCTAATCTACACTAATGGAAAGTTGACAGTTTTCAATGCATCTCACTTCCTTTCAGCGAAAGCCAGTGATATTATCTGATATCATTTTTTCCAGATATTTGGTTTTTGGTAAAGGCTTGCGTTTTCCACCAGCGTAAGCAGGCTGATTGTATATCTACCTACACGATATAATTGCTTTCGAGTCAGAATCCGCATGGATAAACGGCCATATTATTACTGATATCCATGTAGCTGTGTGCGTCACATGTGTGCACGTCGTGGGAGTTGTTTCAACTGTCCCTTCATTAGGGATGGATAGTGGGACGTTTTCAATCATTTGTTATAATTTACAACATAGGCGTGGATGCATATGAATTTTAGAGAAGAAACGAATACTTAAAGTGACTGTAATTAAATATTTTTTTAATAAGGGAAGCTAATTAAATAATATTGCATTAATATTAAGATATGTAATAAAGTTGTCATTCATGATGGAGGCAAAGAGAAAAAGAAAATAAGAAAACCATAGTAAAAATGAGAAAGAAAAGAGTAATGTATGAGTTTAATCTTATATATAAAGTACAATGTATGTGTGTGTGTTTGAGTCTTGGTTTGGCCATCATCACAATAGCTAGGGAGGAGTAGATGAGATAGGCATCAATAAACTACAGAAGAACTCAAAATTGATCGCTGCATTTAAGTATTGAAATGAGAAAGAAAAGAGTACAGTATGAGTTTAATTTTAAGTATAAATAGGTTTCAGGAATAAGCGAAAGAAGGAAAGAAAGAAGGAAAATGAAGGAAAAAAAAAGGAGAAACAAAAACATAATAAATGCGTTTAATTCTAAACATAAAAAAACAGTTTGGAAAAGAAAGCTACTGCTTAAGAACCGCTACTTCGCGGAACAGCCTCCCGAGAGGATGGTTTCCGATCGCTTTAAGTTTAAGATTAACCGTTAGATTTCTTACATATACTCTTTAATTCCACTTCTTGCTTCCTCTTCTGACGTGCCTCGACCTCTATCAGTAACTTTGAGTGGCTCTTGGGCATTGTATTTGCTGAAAAATTAGTAAAGAAATCAGTAAAGATAAAGCAGTTTAATGATTAGATCATCTTGTCAGAAAATCTATATCTTCATTGATCACCGCACAACAATGTTTACCTATAGGACTCTTTCAGGCTAGCTTCAATTTTGCATGGTCGTTTTTGATACCTGGACAGGTTATAATTCTGATCACCGGATGAAGTACATATTTGCGTACTTTCCAATGTCTAATCAAACAACCAGCTGACCTACATGCTAAACTTCATGTAGGACAGGTATACACACATACATGCATACATACGTATATACATACAATGATGTATATATACTCAACTCATTAGGAGTATGTTTGCCTGGTCCCTCCCTACAACGGAATCTCTACTGTGTGATATGCACATAACTCCGTCTATATTTTCTGCTTCTACCTCCAAAATTGATCCCCAAAAGATTTGAGGACTTGACAGTATCCCTGCAATTGCCCTAATGAAATATTATCCCAAACTGGCACCTGTTCACCCCTCCCAACTCTACACAAAAGACCTGATGCATCTTGCTTTACAGCTTCTTGGAAATCCTTTTCCGTGGTTCCTGTTTTTAAGAAGTCTTCTGAATCTTCTGATCCTTTGAATTAGACTGGTTTACAATATTTTCTCAAGTTGACTACTTCAGAAATGAAATGTGTCAATTCTTATGTATTTTGGTATGTTGAATTCAAAAATGACATTCAAATTAGATGATTGGCTCTAAATTTCATACACGTGAGTAGAATGGGCATTCCCAATAAAAACAATGTTGCTCTTCAAAATCTACTTTGATATCCTGTTCTGTTCTATGTAGGCTACCAGAGCAATACACAAACACATCAAGATGGCAATATATGTGTCTATCTCCGGATAGACACTCGGCTGATAAAAACAGTCAAGTAGTGTAACCGAGCCCGCTTTTGTGGGGGCTGGGTAAATTTTGATCACTGACCCTAGTGGAAACTCTCAGGTTCCCTACATAAACATAAAACCTGACTTTGTGTCGCATCTTATCCGCAATGGGGCGACTGGTAAATACCAGTCGTATTGGATTTAGTCTTCATAATAACTATACAAGCGTTACGGCAATAGCCTAAGCATTGCGTATACTTTAATGAATTACTTTGTACGACCATGTGTTATAATAATAATCTTTCCGTAAGGAAGTTTTTAATAGTTGGGGGCGATGATACTAGAAAACAAACACTGGATAAATTTGCAAAATTATAATTGGAAATATAAGAGTTGGCGACGAGGAACTCTAACACAAGCGCGGGATAAAATTGCAACATAACTCAATTTATAATAGCAGGCCACCAGATTTTTGTAACTCATGTGTGCAAGCGGAGTTAAAAAATTTCAACTAAATTGGTTTAAAACATTCTTGTAGATATGGAAAAATCTTTGCCTTCAATAATTGGAATTCAACAACAACCGAAGCATCAACAAGCCCAACCGTTGCTATAGTTGCAAAAACAAAAAGATTTGTTGGAAAAGGTTTTAAAGAAAAATACTTCAATGATGACGGACTGACTTTTGCTGAATATTTTTGCAGACATGAAGAAATATTTAGTGAGGAATGCAATGACTGGGAAGACGATAAAAACCAAGGTTGTTAAGAAAAATAACACCAATAGAGTACGCTAAGTACTGCAATTATATTTTACCGAAAAAAAACAAAAACAGGTGAAATACGATTTGAAGATACAGCACTCATTCTGACGAACAATTTTAGTGCCAAGTGCTCTCAGTTCCATGCTCGTTGGAGGTGCATGAATTTAACCAAGAAAGAGATGTGAAGATTTTGTCACATATATGGGTACCTTCGACAGAGAACGTGAATAATTTAAACTAAAGTAAATAATTCAGATATGTTGAAGGCCTTAATTTTCGTGCAAGGTCTAACAGCAGAAAAAGATGCTGAAGTATTAACGCAAGTCTGAAGCATGATTCTGAAAACTCCGGGATAAAGAAAGTGCATTGGTAAAAAGCTAAGGAAATGTGCACAAAAAGGAATATAAAACCTAGTTACAGATGTGGAAAATTATATCTTATGAAAGACTGTCCATGGAAAAATGCAGAATGCTATAACTGTGGTAAAATAATACATATTAAATCACACTGAAGAACTAAACCAAGAGAAAATTTTCGCAGAAGAGTAATGCACAATATTGCGGTAGAAATATAGGTACACGAAACAAAAGAAAATTTGTTAACGTGCAAACACATAATGTGAGAGTAAAAATGTTACTAGTAACTGGTAGTGACATTTCAAGAGTAAATGAAACCACATGGAAAGAAATTGGAAAACCTTTATTAAAAAGGACTTATAAAGTTCCAACTTCAGTTTCTGTCGAAAATTATTTGAATGTGGGAGAGAATTAACATGTTATGTTTATTTTCGAAATAAGCAGGTGAAAACAAAAGATTATATTCTAAGAAATGCGACGAATCTATTCGCTACGGACTGGATGGAACTACTCGAATTGTGGGATTTGCCGATAAACGCTTATTGTAAAAATATAAGTACACAAACGGCCAATTCAAAAAGTCAAAGTGAAAAACTGAAGAAAGAATTTAAAAAATGTTTTCCTTATGTACTGTCTAATGAATTGGAGCGATGTTCAAAATTCAAGGCGAATTTTAAAGTAAAAAAAAAAGTTCGATACGAGTATTTAAACCGAAACGGAGCGAACCATTCGCAGCATTAGAAGAAATAAATGAAGATTTGGACAGACTAGAAAGAATTGGTGTCTTGCAGAATGTAAACCATTCGAAATGGGCTGTACTAGCGGCGACTGTAAAGAAAAAAAATAATAAAATTCGTGTTTGTGCGGATTTATCGACTGGATTGAATAATTGTCTCGAAATATACAATTAGCCATTACGAAGTCTCGAAGAAACTTTTCAAAATTGAATGGTGGAAAAACATTTTCAAAGTTGGATCCCTCTGAAGCATATTTCCAAATTCAATAATAAAAATGATAGGAGACTAGATCTGTTCGAGGAAAAATCCAATTATAAATATGCCTACACCAACAAAAGTAACTACATTACAAGCTTTTTTTTAGTACTGGCTAATTATCGAATTCATGTAAATAATATAATAATTTGACACTTCCACTTAACAATCTACTGAATAAAGGAATAAAGTGGAACTGGGAACATAAATGTCAAAAAGCGTTTGATGAGATAAAAAAAATGCCTTAAGTCGGTTTTATCGTTAGCTCACTACGATCCAAAAGTAAGAATTGTAGTATCATAAGATGCTAGTGATTACGGTGTTGGAGCGGTAATTTTATACAAATACGAAGGTAGTAAATTTAAAGCTTTTGCTCATGCTTCCCACTCGCTTCTACCGATAGAGAAAATCACGAACGATTATTAAAAGGAACACCAATACTTTCAAGGTCGGCGATAAAGTTTTCTTTAGAGCATACAAGGATGGGAATGAAACGTAAAGACGGCATAATAGCAGCTAGAATCGAAAAATTGGTCTACATTTTTAAAGGGAAAAATCCAACATAAAAGGCACAAATATCAGCTGAAGAAAAGATTAGCTGATGAAAGACCTGAAGAACCGGTTAAAATGCCGCATGACCTTTTTGAGGTGCCAATACAAAAACAAATCGTAGCACCAACGAGGACAAGCTCAAGGAAAAGTAAACGTACAGAAGAACTAGAAGTGGATCACAGACGGAAAAACTACAAAGTAAAGTACTCTCCAGAAAAAAAAGGAGGGGGGGGGGGAGATACTAATACGAAATAAAAATATATTTATTTAATAAAATAGTAATCTATTGCACCCCCGGTGAGTATATGAACACGTCTACTACTATAAAGAGTTCCACGATATAAGGTTAGGAGTAGCAAAATCGCAGTCAGGCAGTTCATTGTCAGGCTTGTCGAACTCTCTGCCTTCTTGCTTAGATGAACCCAGACAAGCCTATGCTTACGAGCAGAGTCTCGTCTGGAGGAGGTAGACAAACCCCACCCCGTGTATGCGGGATCTAAGGGGATTTTCCCCGAACCTACGGACTCGGAATAACCCCACATAAAAACCGGCTTTGTGCCACATCCCGACCTGTGGGATGGTTTGCGTAAATACCAGTCAACTAGCAGTCTGTCCCAGGCTGGCGACAAGATAATACCTCTGTCTTCGGGCGGAAGGTGACACAGTCGGGGCTCTGTCTTCGTAGAGAGAATCGGCTGAAAAACTAGTTCGCAGTAGGAGGACCAATAAATTCCAATCAAATCGCAGTCACTTCCAGGTTCTCGACAAGACAAGACTTCGGTCTTCAGGCAGAAGGTAATTCAGTCGAAGTTCTGTATTCGGATAGAAACTAGGCTGGAAAAAACAGACATGTTGCAGACAGGCTGTCTTCAAATAGAGGGTGATTTAGTCGGGGTTCTGTCTTTGGATAGAGCACTCGACTGAGAAAAACAGACAAGTACTGTACCCGAGCCCACTTTTACGGGGGGGCCGGGTAAATATTAACCAGTGTCCCGTGTGGAAACGCGCGGGTGTCCCACATAAAACTTGATATTGTGTCGCATCTAGTCCACTTTGGGGTGATCGGTATATACCAGTCACATCAAGCCATCAGCAAGACAAAACCTCTTGTTCTAGTCCTGACCTTCTGTCACAACTCCTCTCTGTTGGGGAACTAAGTATATACCAGTCATATTGGAGACAGTCTTCATGCTAATTATACAGGCGTTACGGCAATACCGTAAGCATTACGTAGACTTTAACGAATTACGCTATACCAATTACAAGTGTCTGCTATAACAATAGCTTTTCCATAAGGAATTTATAATAGCCATGTCAAGAAAATGTTAAGGCATTGAATACATATTTTTAAGTGAAGTAGGTTCTTCCCAATTTGAGGGTTTGGGAAACATTATCCTTTTTGCACACTACTTTGGTTTGTGCCTTACTTACTAAGTGAAGACAATATATATTTACAAAAAGCTTGGTTGCATTTAATGTTTTACTTATGTCGCTGGTGGGGCCTATATATCAGTCAGAATGTTAAATGCTCATTTTCCCGAGCTGTAGGGCTTTCCACATTTGACGCAAGCAAATCAACGCCTTCCTACCCTTATTTGGTCTTGTGATTTATTCAGATAAACGGAAGTCAATATAAATTGAATAGATTTTACAAATTCCAGCCTTGAATAAATGGCTGTTCAAGCTCAGGTAAATGTCATTGGTTTGTATGCTGATTTTCAAGGCATGCAGGCACGTTTCAGTTGAAAAAATGATTTTCTTTCTATCTTGTGCTGTTGCGCTAGGTTTGTCTAACCTTAGCAAATATATGTTAAACTAAAATTGACACCTCACTGACTTAATCTATGCATCGTCATCGTCATCATCATCATCATCATCATCATTATCATTTATACTGTTAGAGCACTTTAAGCCGCTTTGGTCATCACTTCACTCCATCTCTTTCCCGTCTAGTGCTGTCGTTGCAGCCTCAGTTACCGTCAGTTGTGGTTCATAGTGTCATTCAAGACAAAATAGTGCAATGGTTTGCCCGTTCCTTTTGCACCGGGATGTTGAGGTTACCCCATCCCTCCTCTCAGAAGTTTCCCCACTCACTAGTAAAGCCGTTGACCTCTGAGGTGCTGCTCCTCCGCCCAGGCTGGCGACTCACCTATGGCTTATTGGCACAGGTGCATTGGGGAGAAGCGTTCCCCTTCACCGGTCCGGTCGGAAAACGCTACCGACTACTCTCACACAGTCTAGTTGGTAGGTTGATGCTATTGAACGGGGCGTGACCGTCGCAGTGTCCATGCGACTTCTTGAGGCGATATGTGAAATTTGGATGTAGGCCATGGATCAGTGCATTTCCGTATACCAATTCACAAGGTCGACCGCTTCGCTACAAATGTAGTTCCACTGATTATACACCCTATATATCCCTAATCCATGCAGAGGCGCTAAATATTTTATCCTATAATAATAAATACAAAACGGGTTCTTTATTGTTTCCATTCCTCCCAACCGTTTACCTTTGGGGGTTGATATGATTCGAGCACCCACGTAGAAGTGGATTATGTGATTTTATCACGATCTCAAGTGATTTTGTTTTATGACCGGCGGGTGGGGCAAGAAATATTATAAAAACTTTAAAAATTATGTCTAAATGAATACTATATACCTTCAGAATCTAGATGATCATGGTTCTCCACAATCTTCTCGTCCCTAAGCAACGTTTATCACTTTACCATCCCTCTTTTCCCCTGCTCTGCCATCTATTCATCCAAACTAATTAGGTAGATTGCTGGCTGTCTCCTTGACTGCTTCATTCCTTCAATATATCCTGTAAGTGTTACATTTTCCAAGCCCTCTTTTCTAATAATGTGTCCCCGAAATGTGGTTCTACAGAAGGATGCTGAGAATACCATGATCTGAACATGTGACCAACGACGAAGTTCTAGAGACAATGGCAACAAAAAGGACACCTATACTTAACATCAGGAAGAGACATTTGAACATTCTGGGATAGATAATGTGGAAGGAATGCTTGGGAAGTTTGATACTCACAGGACAGGCTGAAGGCAAAAGAGACATAGGAAAGCAATGCAGAGCCTACCTGGTGAACTTGAGGGAATGGATGACGAAGCAGGTTGTAGGTGAGATGGCAAAAGGACAAAAGTTATTACGAGCCACAAAGGACAGGAA
Organism: Acanthosepion esculentum; assembly: GCA_964036315.1. Taxonomy (NCBI): domain Eukaryota; kingdom Metazoa; phylum Mollusca; class Cephalopoda; order Sepiida; family Sepiidae; genus Acanthosepion; species Acanthosepion esculentum. The sequence goes on from OZ038478.1 coordinate 61,010,948, forward strand.
ATTGTGGAGAGCCATGATCACAAACGCTCTGACGGGACACTGCACATAGAAGTCCCAAATATTTTAACTGTCTCCTTCTGATTTTACGTATAACTGTCCTTCTAGTTCCGATTTAGTTTCTCGTTGCTCAAGTGTATGGTGCCCACAGCAATCGTCTGTTGAACCACATCTCTGTTGTCTCTAGTTTCTCCTATTTCAGCAAAGGAATTGTCCAGCATCCATTGTTATAGAGGAAGACAGATATGACATAGCAATGTAATATTTTTTTCTTTGTTTGTAACAAATTTGTTTCAATATCTTAATACCTTGACTAGTTTCCGAAATACATCTTTCGCTATTCCTACGTACCTACGAAACGCTGTATCACATATTCCGCTGTCTGCTACTACACTAACCGGATAGTTAAATTTCTGTACCTGCTTGATTTTGATGTCCCCCATCTCGTAACGCACACCTTGGAGTGTCTCAATTACTGACGACCATATATTCGTTTTTCTTAGGGTTTATCGTTATTCCGTCTTTCTCGCATTCGTTAACTACATTAAACACATTAAGTAAATAAGACATTGAAAAAGATCAATCCACGAAAAAATAATTTTAATAATTAGTGGCTACTGTATAAAAAATCGGTGCACGTCTATTTGATAAAACACTTGAGTTGTGCTACTGCGAAAGTGTTACCTTCTCTCATATTAAGGGCCGACAAAAGATGTATTCCTTCATAATAATAGATTGTGCTTTTCAAAGAATCACAAAAATTCACATCCTCTACCGAATGTCCCAAGAAATAGAATTCAGGGTAAGCCTTTCCAAAACGAAAACTATTATCTGGAATTGGAATGAAAGCAGTGATGGCATGTACTCTGAATCTATCAGAAAATTTCAGAAAGTTTTATTACTGTTATATCGTGGATTATACGATATAAACAACAAAGTAATCCCGAGTGGAAAGATTACAATAACACAAGAAATCAGGTAACAAATAACAACGGTTTATTGTACGTAAAGTACAAATGAGCAAGAGTTCGTAATACTAAGGAAAACAGGAGATAAGTCACGGAGGTTCGTAAGGGTCGCCTTCGCTCTCTCTGTCTGTCTCACTTTCCTTCTTCAGTACATCATCAGTCTTTTATAGACTGACCAATCCATGTCGGGGTGTGCCAGGTTGTTCCACTATAACACCTTCCCCTGAGCTAAATTCTTCCCTAGAATTTTGCTTTCAATATTTTTTTCTCTTTGGATTTGGACATAGACGTGAGGTCCTCTTCCTTTTCCTACCACTTTTTCTCCTACCATCCCGAGTTGGTGTATTTTTTGATTTTTGAAACTCAGTGATTTTCGGAGTCGATGTTACCACTATAACAATTACTAAATACTAGACACTTCAAATAACTCAGTGCTTGAATCAATTATAAACAATTTAGTATAGAAGATAAGGATATTGAATATAGAATAAGCAGTAATTTCACCTAGCACAGCGAGTTGCTACAAAACCAAATGTCTGTCTATATTTCTGAGAAAAAAAGTATTGTAATATTTACATTATTTGCATTGTTGTCCTCATGTTTATTGTCATGTGCACGACGTTTCAGCCTTTGTATGCTCCGGCCTGCTTCAAGTGATTGGAATTTAGAATTGAACCCTTTATTTCGACTACCGGGGTAGATTGTTCTAATTCCGCATGTCATGCCTCTTCCGGATGTCTCAGTTATCTCCCTTTAACTCAACTCTTCAAGTTTTTGTTTACCACTGCCCTAGCCAGTTATTGAACTCACAACTCTTTCGGTCAAGTCACTGGATGCAACTAACACTTTTATCCACTGGATAATCTCAGTGAATATTTGTCAGTTGTATACAACCACTTTCTCAGTTCATTAATTAAAAATGGCTTCCAACGAATGAAGCCTGTAGATCTCAGTGAGGACCATCCTTTTTCGAGCCTCGTGGACTGGCGCTATAGAATCCCAAAGAATCCTGGCGCTACAGGATCACATAGAATTGTACCAGAACTGCAGTACTTGATAAGTTTTAACTGCAGCAAAATATAAACTGCATATCACATCGGAAAATAATGATAAAATCAAGATTCTTATGTTCCACATTACTTCGAAACAAAAAGTTAGGAAAGAAGCCGCCATGAATACTAGAAGGAGATATAATAGTTACTGTACTTTTCATGAAAAAATTTGTGTAAGGAGAAATATTTTAAGAATTTCAACCAACAGTAGTACTGTCTGTTCGGTCAACGAGTGCCAAATATTTCTTTACGAGGAAACGACTGCCAATACTATTACCATTTTTTTTTCATATTGTTCTCAGTTACGAGTTATTCCTAGTGTGAGAGCTTAGTACTCATGTTTGTTATTTTGCTGGAATGTCGTGCTCTGATTCTGGCGATAAAAAGACGTAGAAATGTGATCACGTGATTATACATGTATTTGAGAACGGAAGAAAAATACCGATTAAAATGTTGTATTAAATACAACTCGGTCAAAGATAAAGCCTCAAAAATATTTGGCATAAGCCACTGATTAAAACAAACATATATAAGGAAACGTATAATTAAGGCTGGCATTAGAAATCACAAAAAATAATACAAACATGAAACGAAAGCAAATTTTGCTTCCCATTTTGTTACTATTTCCGCTTATTATCTACATTGAATTTATAAGAGAATATTTTCATTTTTAATGTAAATATCACCATAATCACAAGGGTCGAAATTCCCGTGCATGGGCTTTCTGCCATTCGCCATGATGACTGGTTGGTTTCATGAAGTTTTGGTTGTTTACTGCTTTACAAAAAAAATTGCTTATCACATTATTCATTATTGGCACTCGAGTCACGATTTTAATGAAACTCAAATGTCAAAGCATGTTTTATTTTAGAATCCGATGGCGAGATAATCGACGAAGGAATTAGGGCAAGACTTTCAGTTACTTTTCTCATCTTTTTATGTTATTGTCTTATTCGCTTTTGTGATATTTTATTCTCTTTTGTCTCTTCATCCTGTAATTTTTTCCGTCTTTCAATGGCTTCCACTGCCTTGACATCTGAAAGAACTGATGCCAATCAATTTTAATACCATACATACACGTGTATTAGTCGATGCTGTGTAAAGTTCGATGCTTGACGTTTGGCCCATAAATACGTAATTTATTATATATCGCGTGAATAGAGCGACCCTTGATTTGCCGCCCATGATATATAATTTATATATTTCGTGCAATTATGGAGATTTGATTTGTCGCCCATAAATATGTTATTAGTGCACATTGTAATTTATGAAAACAGTGATATCATAGCGAGGTTGATGAAAGGAAGGCGTTTTAAACTTTAATTCTGTAGATTACAGACACAGTGGTGCTTCGTTCTGGTGGTCGCTGATATAGTAGTAGTAGTAGTGGTAACAGTAGTAGTGTTAGTAAAGTCTGGGCCACTTGAATCTTGTATGGAGACATTTTTAAATTACAGTTTCAGAATCTTTTGAAGCGATGTTCTGGCGATGCCTAGTTGAGCAGAGCTTCGACGGGTAGAAGTTGATGGATCCTCAAGGGCGCTCTGATAACAGCTTCCACCGTTGCGTCAATGTACATAGTGCGTTTAGGACCTTTTTTTCCCCGGAAGATCGCCGACTGATCTAGTACTTTGGAACCGGGTGATTCCGAATCATGTTATCGCTAGGAGATACTCTGTCATTGGCGTGAAGTAGGTAAAACACTGCTAGTGGTGGACTACTTAGACAGCATATTACCCTTATTTACAATAGTGTGCAATGTATTTATGAGGATTGGGATATACTCATTAGTGTTCATATGTACGGCATATAACATACAGCTACTACTGGACATTCTTTCTTTACTAAAACTGCAGTCATATTGTGGTTTTGAAGAGTGTGGGAAATAGCATATCGCATTGCCGGTATTTTCTCTGAGTTTGAATAACTGATATTTCACTGGAGTAGAAAAACTCAATGAGTTTTACACGTTCCTGGGCATCATACATAGCCTTCTTAGTCTCCAAGGGATTATAAAGAAAATAAAAAAGATCGATAATGAAAAATTATGACTTTTTCAAACCCTTCAGTTTTTCACTGGCCGACCTGTATTAATTAAAACACGGTCCCTTCCTGGATGTTATTCTGGTCATAATTTGGTTACTTCGCTATAAAAAAATTCAAGCACTAAGACATTTATTAACTAAAAAAGTTAATGAAATGATCGATATAAAATAACTGTCGTAAAATATACAATTTTATTAACAAATCCAAATTAATTTTCTTTTCTAAAACAATTTTCTATAAAGCACCAAGTAGCATTAAACAAATACTAATTAATAATGATTTTCCAAATTAAATCGTTGACAAATAAAGTTTTATTTACGATAGCTTTTGTTTTTAAAAAATGCTATGTCACTTCATAATGTAGGAGATCATGACTCTCCACTGATTCCTTTTCTTTATTTTCTGTGAATAGCCATGCATTCTTGGAAATGATAGTGGAATAGTTTTCCGTTGCTTTCGCCAGAGTTTGCAAGAGATAATTTTCCTTCTCTTAGGTAGGTTGCTGTCTATGACTATAGTGTACAGTCTAAAGTTGCATTTAACCTATAGGTGGGGCAAAATAGACATATTCCTGACTTTCCCAAGGGCATTAGTGCGAAGGCGAACGCAACTGAAAATGCTGGAATTAGAATACAATTCACCTGTTTCAGTTACCACGTCGGTTAATACTACCGGTACATCCCTTGAGGAATTTTGAAAACAAATTATTACCGAACACAGTAGGAGTAACAACACAGACGATTTATTTTATCGTTATCAGATGCACGCAGACTAAAGCGAAATATCTATATAGAAAATTATAATCTATGGACACAGCAGACAGAAATATACATCTAAAATTCATTATCAATTACTAAATGCTTAAAACACTTAGATTGGTGGTCACTAATAAGATCATACTTAAATGTCGTCTGTAAAATTACTTACTCCATTATAGATTTTATCTCTAAAAATGGCAAAATTCTTATATAGGATATACAACCACAACTCTCGCGTAGACTTACGTGTCATAATTCTGACTTAATTCCCTTAACATGACACATGATGCAGAAACGCAGAAATATCAGTAAAACAGCACCTTTTAAAGAAGAAGATAATAGTCAGGAAAACAAATTATAAACAAGGATTACAAATTTTAGAATGTATATGTATTCGAAAATGCATTTAATATGTCATAAATACGTGACGGTCACATGAAACCACAGAGTTTCAAAACTCAAAAAATAACATCACACTCATGTGATAACACACACACACACACACTCACACACACACACTCACACACACACACACACACCGAAAACTTAAAATTCAAAATAATATCTAAGATGCACACTGCCAGACGAATCTTGAATTTCATTTATTTCGTTTCTTCCTTGATAATGACTGAAGACAGGCCCTTACACCATCAACACCAAAAACGCATCTAAATACGCCAGAAAAACGTATCTAATCTTATATATAAAGTAAAGAGCATGCGCGTTTTTGTGTGTGTGTGTGTATCCAAGCAACTCCTCCGCTTCCCACTGGTTCCATTCCAATGTTTCATAGCTCACTCAAAAGCCCTGGAAAAGTTAGACACAGGGAACGATTTTCATGAAGCTCAGATTCAGAGTTGCCAGATTATGCGAAGTTAAAAATATATATTAGTATATTATACTAGCCATTATCATTGCTGTCATGGTTCAAGGGGAGTAACTAGTATTTTCCTTTTGTATCCAAATTGCAGTGTACGTTTATTAGTAAACTAGCTTAAAAGTCCCCCTATAAAGCGCCATTTAAGCTAGCTCCAGGGTGGAGTAGATGTGATAGGCATGAATAAACTACAGAAGAACTCAAAACTGATCGCTGCATTTAAGCACTAAATTAATGTTTAATCATACCTTTTAAAAGTTCAACAATAATTTGGCTACTTCCAATTAATTTAAAGACGATGTACGTAGATCCTTATTTTCCGTGAAAACAATTATTTTTATTTCATGGGTGATAGAACATGAGACAATTTATAAGTTTATAAATAGTGAAATTAATAGTGTAAAGATGGGAAAATAGAAATTAGAATTATTTATACATTCAACATTTGAAGAGTTAGAGAAACATAATAGCTAATTAAGTAAAACCTATATTATGGAATCTATATGAATAAATGCGAAATTGAGGCTAATTCTCCCACGAATTCTGAGATTAAAAAGCCTACCTCTACTTTATAGTAATTTAAACACTAGGTATTTACTATGTCTCCCCACTAACACGAGTTGGGACACAAGGTCTTTTTTAAGGTGGGAACAAAAATTGCCCGCAGCCCGCGTAACCGTCGGTTGCGCTGGCCTCGGTGCAAGCACCTCTCCCCCCCTCTCTCTCTAAATGAAAGGGCGCATCCTCGTGCAGCTGTTCTCCAGAGCTGGACACATCTCAGTATAAATTTCCTCAGTTGCGCATCTCTCCTATGACGGAGTCGCCTCTGAGCTGCCCAGGGACAAAGACGTAAGTAATTTTTATCCACCCCCCACAAGGATTACATGTGGCACAAGGCCGGGTTTAATGTGGGTTCTCCGAGCCCGTAGGCTCGGCCAAAAATATTCCCTATTAGAACTCGTATGAACGGGTTCAGGGATAGTCTACCACCCCGAACGAGGCTCTGCCCTTCGGCATAGCCTCGTCCGGGTTCCTCTCTGCCCGAATGCAGAGAGTTCGACCAAATAACTAGACACGGGGCCGAGACGCAAGTGAGAGAAGATAATAAGGATAGTGAATATATCTTACTTTGCGAAGACGGCAAAAATTATTACATAATGACAAATATACACTTAAAAAAATCATAGGTGATATTTTAGTTCATTGAAGACGATAAAACATAAGATTTCAAACCTGTAAACCAAATGAAAATGGAAAAATTTACTATAGTTTTAAAAATTAAGGATAGTCATTTCATATAGAGATTAGAGGAAAGAAAGATATTAGGCTAACATCGTGCAGGAAGGGGGGAAAGGAAACAGTGTGTGGTCTTTGTTGTATTATCACCCGTGTTGACCTAAATTGACATCCGGTTACAGAAAAAAATGGTTACATGAAGTTGGCAATTGAGAATACATTTGAAAAAAGATTAACACATACGTATTCAACTTGAAAAGCCTGTTATAATTCATATTAAAAATAATGGTTGGCTAAGAACATTCAAAAATATTCAGAACCTTGCGAAGGATTTCAATTTAAACGTAAAAAAAACATCTATTCAAAATAAAACATATAAAATATAAAACTATATTTCTATATTTTACAACACACACACACACACACACACACACGTATGTATATATGTATATCCTTGTTGACAACACAATTATACTTAAACATGAAAATAATAAACAAAAATTAAAAATCCTTGAAGCTATATACATAAAACAGTTGAAACCTAACCTGAACAAAATAAACTATGAAATCTCCACAAACATTCTTAAATGCCTATAATCTCTCGCAGAAGCCATTGCTTTATACCAATGGCTTCCCATACGTAATACTTCTCGTTTTCACTCTCGCGTGGTCATGTGTGACGTCACGAGCTACGACGCGTTTTTCGCTTCCTTGGCTCGTAAATAAGACTTTGTCGTTACTTTGAGCTTATTCAAACAGCAACGGTGGACTATTATTGTGGTTTCGTATATGTGTTGTTTGATTTATTAAAATTGTCATCTTTGATAATGGCTTATGTAAGCCGAAAGCTTAGATTGGATTCAAACATGTGTCAATATGGTGTTTTCCTTTCGTCTTTCAACGCTAATATGATTAAGCTTATCAGACTGTTGCAGACCCGATAGCGGTGCAGATCTGGCTTACGAAAATAAGGCCTTGTGCCAGACACTACACACTACTACCGAATCCACAAACAAAGTAAAAAAAAAAGAAAATATAAAGACGTGCTCTTTCCACTGTACAAACGTACAAAGTGAAAAGAAATAGACAGGCAAAACAACAAAAGGTTAAGAACAAACATAAATTTTATTAGAGTTTAACAAGTAAATTTGTCTTCAGAGAAGACCTTCAGTAAATGTACTGGAAATATAGTTGAAGAAGAGGCCAAGTAGATTAGTAAATTGTCTTCAGTGAGATTACTGGAAATGTTGTAGAGAATGAAATTTAATTGTCTTGGGTTAAGCCTTCAGTAAGATGCTGGAAATTGCTGACGATTGCACTAGCATGAAACAGACTGTCGCCTCTAAGTGCTGACTTCCATGTCCACTTTTATATTTATATATATATATATATATATATATATATATATATATATATATACACACACACACATGTATATATATATATTCATGAACAGAATCATTTCATATATCTTAATACCAGTTCTAATTCTTATTATATAAATATATAGAACCACACTCCATAACACGCATATATATATATATATATATATATATATATATATATATATATATATATATATATATATATATATATTCTTTTACATTCACAACATGTTCATCACTACTGCTATATACATTAAATACGTAAACAGGTGCACAAATTCACATATCATATACCCACATGTACATTTATATACAAAAATATATCCATACATATACATATCCACCACACACACATAAATATCTCTCTATATAAACACACACATCCAAATAAATATACGTATCGCAACACATATATACACCATAGCCTTGACCTTCTGATTAGAATAAACACAATTATGTAAACATGTGTAACAGCATCAATCCAATGAAGATACAAATCTGAACACATTGATATATGTTATGTCATATCGAATGTTATACAATCCAGGGGAAGTGGTTCTTCTATATTTTCAGGCGATGTTTGTGCCTGCATTTGGATATTACTTCACTCCGAAGGTCCAGTAACTCCTCCTGGTTTTTGTATTTAATTATAAATATTTTCTCCTGGGGATATAGGCCACAACGGTCCCTGAAGTTCTTAGGAGTCCGAGCCCTGGATATGAATTTCCACTTTAAATGTTATGTGAGACTTTTGTCAATTAGCTCCCAATATTGCATATATATATATATATATATATATATACATATATATATATATATATATATATATATATATATATATATATATGTGTGTGTGTGTGTGTGTGTGTGTGTGTGTGTGTGTGTGTGTGTGTGTGTGTGTGTATGTGTGTTAAAACGAAGAGAGAAACCGCAAACGTTTTTGGTTGTAATGTGGATTTTAAAAAATATTATGCTTTATTTTCCATAATTTTGCTGCACGTGTTTCCGTTCTCGCGACCGTCATCAGGCAAAGGTCGGAGATTTTCACATATTATTAAAAAATAATTCATTTTTTTTCTTTGTGTTTATCGATATTAAATATTCTCGATATGACAAACCCCACATCTTTTTTGTTGCATTTTGTGACTCCCTGTATTGTGTGTTGGTTAAATTTGAATGAGGGGCACGAATGTATATATATATATATACACATATTGACAAAAGCAGGAGAACTACTCACAGGCACGCACACAAACCTCACAAAGCTTAGGAAGTATGTGTGTATGTGTATACATATATATGTGTGTATGTATGTGTGTCTGTGTATGTATACTGATTCCATGTAACTTGAGAAGTATGTGTATGTAGGTATGTGTTTATGTGTGTGTGTATGTACTGATTCCTTGTAATGGGACGGTATGTGTGTGTGTTTGTGTGTGTAGGTGGGTGTACAGATGTGTTCACTGATTCCTCGTAGTGAGACAGTGTGTATCTATGTATGGAGAGGGGATATACACATATATACACGCATGCTGACAAAAGCACACAAAAATGGAAATAGATCTAAGAACACACAGGGGTCATTAAAAGATAAGCATGCCGATAACTACTCCATCATTTCTCGAACTAGTCTTAATTGTTTTATAACCCTTCACGCAGAACTTTTCCCTGCCAGTTCAAGAAAGACGTTTGGATCAATAACACAAAAAAATAAAATGTCTCATATGGAGAATATTTAACATCGAAAAACATAAAGAAAAAAAATGATTTATTTTTCATAATATGTGGAAATCTCCGCCTTTTGCTTGATGACGGTCGCGAGACCGGAAACACGAGTAGCAAAATTATGGGAAATAAAGCATACTATTTTTTTTTTTAACTCCACATTACAACCAAATACGTTTGTGGTTTCTCTCTTCTTTTTAATATACACACTTTCCTCTATATAACCTCTTCCTTGTATACATATATATATATATATATATATATATATATATATATATATATATATATATATATATATATATGTGTGTGTGTGTGTGTGTGTGTGTGTGTGTGTGTGTGTGTGTGTGTGTACATGCAGTATTCACTCAGGAAAAATTTCGAGTTGCTAGGCGAGAACTGAGAATAGCTATAGTTAGCAGTATGTGTTATAATTATATTTACCTAGAACTATAAAACTTGTTCTTTCGATGAATAGAATCGAGCATATTACACAGGCTTATCGGTACCTTATTTTCTTCTTAGATATTGGTGAGAAAAATCACTTCCCATAATTATGATGCATATGGCCATATCACATTGAAATCACCGGTTAAGCAACGTCGAGGAGCCTGATTAGTATCTAGATGAATGAACTTTTAGTATAGCTTGGATGTGCGCGTGGTGTAACGGATAACGGATGAGAACTGAAAATCGTAGAGCCGAATTTGAATCCCATTCATGTTAGTCATATTCCCTTACGCACAAATACTCTTGTGAAAGGCATGAAACCACATGTTCTCCTTTAATTAGTACGACTTTATCAGGAAACCATTATCGACTCTAAAAATGTTTACAATTGAAAAATATTCTCTGGTTTTAAATAACCTTCAAAGGGTTGATAAACCGTAATAACTCAATCTATCATAATTGATGTCTTGTAAGCGCAGCAAAATTCTATTTATGTTGTCTTGACAGATGAATTCTCTCTCCCTCTCTCATTCTCTCTTTCTCTCCACACACACCCGCGCGCATAAATACATACATGCACACACGCACACACACACATACACACATTCATATATATATATATATATATATATATATATATATATATATATATATGTGTGTGTGTGTGTGTGTGTGTGTGTGTGTGTGGATTACTTAGAATTATGAATAATAAGTATAGCTTCATGGAACTATAAACTGGTTCTAACCCATAATACAATGAAGTGAATTATATGCATTTACAATTCTCAGTACTCGCCTCTCGAATGTCTACCCTTTCGATTGATTAGTCTATATGGCCAGCTATTATCATTTACTGGAAAAGGATAAACAGAAATGAACATCGATCAATTGATTGCAGCGACAAGATCGATAGATGCAAGGTAAAAGAATCTATTGTGAAAGAAAATCATTATAACCGTGTAACTGTGGATCTAAATGGACGCAGTTTAAACAAACTCTTATGCACTCGCGTGACGTTTTCATGTGCTTGCAAATTTTCACAGGTACACAAATAAAGTACAAACAGAAGGAAGTACTGAAGCCCTTAGCCGTCTATCGTGTAAATATGGTGTGACTAGTCTGCTATTTATAACGGCTGACTTTTTTAGTTATCCAAAGGAAAATATAAGTTGCTTTCCTTTTGTTTAAACGCACACGCAAAAATCATCAATGCAGAAAAATAAAAGCTTTTTTCCTTTGAAGTACACCTTATTTAAAAACGAAAAACTGTCTAATTATTGCATAAGAGAAATCAAACAAATAATTGTTATCATCTTCGTTGAATGCTTCAAATGATTTTACTTTGTATAAAGGAAATTAACGGAAGGGAGTGAACAACGATTAATTGTTTTGTTTTTTTATTGAAAAGGTTCTCAAGAGAAAATTGACATTTTATTGCAAAGTTGAAATTACACAGACATTCCGAGAAATAAAACAGCAAATTCTATGCATTTAAAATGTATTCCGTCAATTTATTTAGAGAAAATGCTGTAATAGTTTATAAGAATTATCCCTCCCCAACACAAAGACGAACAACCCAAGATGCTAGGCAGGAATTGTATATGCCAAAATCAACCAAGTACGAACATCTGAATGCCAGGGACGTGTTTTCACAAATGATGGAAAATGTGACACCGAAATCAGAAAGTGCATTTCAATAACGAAAGATACTTCCCAAAAGCTTAGCAGAGTATTAAGAAAAAAGAAAATATCGTTAGAAACAAATAAAAGGGCGCTGCACTGCAGTGTAATACCAGTCCTACCAGATGGCAGTGAATGCTGGGCAATTTATTCACAGATGTAGAAGAAACCTGTGGTAACAGAAATATGATTCTCTAGAAGGATAATGAGAATACCAAGAACTGAGCATGTGAATAATGCGGAAGTTTTAAGGAAAATTGAAACAAGAATGATACTTCTAGTCAGAATCAGTAAGAGACAGTTAAGATTCCTAGGATACATCATGAGAAAATAACGCTTAGAGAATTTGTCCCTCGCAGGATATATTGGAGGTAAGATGGACAGAAGGAAACAGAGAATCCTTTTTAATAACCGTGTGTACATCGATGGTAGAACTTAGACAGGGCGTAATGGTGAAAAAAACAAGCGTTAGTAAGTGCTTCAAAGGACTGAAGTTGAAGAGAGCCATGATCGCCCCAGTCCTGAAGTTAGACTACACCTAGAAGGAGAAAGTCTCATCCGATTTTGCTTCTTGACAGAATATTTTTAAATTGATTAACATTTTGGCTTTTTTCTATTAGTTTAGACAAGAATGGCAACATGACGTCGCTGCACACCGGCTTCAGGCTGATTTGAAATAACAATTGGCAATAACTTATTGTCATTATAAATAAACTAAATTAAATTAATGAATAAAATAAAGTAAAATAAAAATATTAGGACAATAAATACCTTTACAATTAACTCAATTAAATAAAAAGTGAATGGTCAGTTCCCTCTTCTCTAATTCATCGTAAGCCCGCAGTGATCTATATATGGTGTGATTACAAGGATCAGTGACACATTGTCGGTATTTTTCAATACATACATACATCCATCCTTTTCCTTTTAGGTATTTTTTGAATGTTTATTACAATATATCTGGATTTGCGTATTGCAATTCCAACTCCATGTTACCTTTTCTCCTTGTGGCCAGTCCAAAATAAATTGTATCACAATGCGCTATGAATTCACATCCAAGTTGTTGCACTTTTAGCTTACAAACATCAATGTTTTTTTTTCATTCTTCTAAAAAGCAGTGCACCCTGAAATCATTAGCTTCTGACTAGACGTTGATTTAGCTTATTTTCCATTTGAAGAACTTTTTAAGTTTGGATTTTGTACTCAATTTTTTAGTTGACGCTGATAGGTGATGTGACTAAGCTTTTGCTTATCAGTAGCAATTTTTTTTTTACCTCAGCCTGCTATGTCACCGAACGATGCGTCTCTTGGTAACGCGCCTAACGGACGATTCTGTATTTAGTTATATTTTGAGACATTCTTGTGAGGTAAAGCATTTTTTTTAGTTTTCTTCTCCTCGATAGATGGTGATAAAGATGGCTATTGAGCTCTATCTAATGATTTGGTTTCATATCAGAGTGATCCTTCTACAAGAAGAAGTTCCTTCGCCACTGTTGACTTCTATAAAGACATATATGTTTTGCGGATTGACAGTGGCGTGGTTTTCTGTCGCTTTCTCCACGGTGATTTAATTGAGACACAACCTCTAGTTGTCTGGGTGTTGGCTCAACAAGAGTTTTTTCCGCTCTCCGATAGGTCTTATTTTTCATCCTACCGGGTTGCTAATACCCCGCCTCACTCGCAATAAATTGGAGTGGAGATGCCAGTTTCGACGCCGACAGTTCGAAAGTATGTTTTTATATGTTTTAGCTTTTAAAAAGGCCATTTTTAATTTCTTATATTCTTCTCCCCTTTATTCGACCTTTTGAGACGAGAAGTTGGTTGGGTCCTAATCTTCCCTATGCGACCTGGACGATTTTTGGCGGGGGGAGTGGGAGGCCAAACTAACAGAATCAAAATTAGTCATGTCCTTAAACTGTAAAATTACACACACACACACACACACACACACACACACACACACACACATATATATATATATATATATATATATATATATAGAGAGAGAGAGAGAGAGAGAGAGAGAGAGAGAGAGAAGGTCGGAGTATCGAGTGAAATTAATTTTCCTGATGGAGCTTTTCCTCACGATTCTTTCCTAATTTCATGCTTTCCTTTTCAACCCCCACACACCACTCGTCTTAGAATCTCTTCGTTCCCCAGTGTCAGCCTCTGTATCATTTTATGGTGAAGTCTTCAATTCTAGTTGCAAGATATATCTGGTATATGTTCGCTTTACTTTTTGAATTACTTATATGTTCAAAGTCAAATTTGTAATCCTTTGACCTTAACCAAGGCAATAAATCCACTAAGGTTCAAGTGGTTACTGCGAGTGAAAAAATATACGAAAAATAAAACATTATTAAGCGCAGAGAAAATAAATGAAAGGGGAAAAAAGACAAAAATAACGATTGACACTGCATTTAAATTTTTGATGATCATAGTGGAGTGGAAAGTATGTGGCTTGAAGAGAATTCCATAAGCGAGTAGCACGAAAGAACAAACTGTTAGCATAGAACTTACGGTTACATATAGATATTTCAACTGTAAAATGATGAGAGCTAACTGCAAATTTAGTACAGCTTAAATTCATATAGTCAAAGTACTAAAGAGGAAAACTCATCAAAAGAATTATCAGGAAAATGTGTATAGCAAAGACAAAGGGAAATGGCGGCGGGAAAGTGACTGAAGCCGAGATACCAGGTTAGATCCGATAACATTGCTAATTCTTCTTTGAATTTTATCAAGAATCTGTAAATACATAGCTTTCACAAATAAATCCCAAAATACTAGAATAATCCAGAACCTATACTGACAGCAAACCACATAAATACGGTTGAATTGAGAAAATACACAAAAATAGAAAGGGGCATACAATCTTCTCACCATATATCTACAAACAGCACTGCGAGATAATCCTTACAGAATTAGAAGTACGACCAGGATTCCGCGTTGGCGGATACAGTTTTAACAACATGATATATGCCAATGAGATAACTACATAAACTCTTACAGAAGTTACTAAAGCAAGGTGAGAAAAAAGGACTAATAAAAAAACAGAATATATAGTTGTCGGCAACAGGAAGACTTCAACATGCAACAACGATATTTTCATTTTAGCTAATACTGCAAATGATATTAATAAAAAAAAATATTCGTACGTAATTCTATATACAAAGCAGCATGGCCACTAAAAGATTGAATGATATAAAACAAAAATAACTTCCGCCAATAAAGTTTGGACCATTTGAATCTTGTATGGAAACATTTTTTAAATCCAGGTTCAGAATCTTCTGAAGCGATGATCTGGCGATACCTAGTTGAGCAGAGTGTCGCGGGTAGAAGCTGATGAATGCTCAAGTACATTCTGCCGTACAGCTTCTACTGCTGCGTCAATGCGAACAGTGCACTTCCCGGAAGATCGCCGACTGATCCAGTTATTTGAAACCGGGCGATTAGGTTCCGAATCATATAATATCGCTAGGAGATACTCTGACATTAAAATGTTGCCAGTATTTTCTCTGAGTTTGAATAATTGATCTTTCATTGAAATAAAAATAAAAACTCAATGAGTTTTACTCATTGCTGGACATCATGCGTAGGCATTTTACTCTCCAAGGGATGCTCTATAATCTTCACAAAAAGAAAAGAAAAAAAGAATTAAAACGAAAAATGTATGACTTTTTGAAACCCTTCAGTTTTTTTTCAGACCAGACTAGATTATTTATCGCGTATTTTTACCATTTATTAGGTTTCTAAATTTCACCTGTTTCCACTTGACTTGAACCAGATTATGACAAGAAAAAACTCTAGCATGTATAAAATAATCATTGTGGGAGTATTTGTGTGACTGGACGTTTGGTTGGCCTTTGATTAATCCTAGTCTACCAGGTGATGATGTTATGCTCGTTTAGAACAGGTTTGGGAAAATATAGATGAACTCTGAAAAATGAAGTGGAGGAACATAGAAGGAGGGGGAGAGAGAGAGAGAAAGCGAGAAAGAGAGAGTGAGAGAGGAGACAGAAAGTGAAAGCAGAGGTTGAAAGAAAAAAGAGTAATGAAACTGATAGCAAGAGAAATGGTGTCGGAACAAGAGAGGAGGAAATGAAAGAAAGAGACAAAGAAAGAGAGCAAGGAGTGATAAAGTTTTATATTTTGAAAATAGACGAAAAAAACAAAGCAAAGAAAAATAATTCTGTTAAAGAGAAAGCAAGAGAGAATTTAGTAAAACGGTAGAACGCGAAATTCAAAATTAGAATTGTACTGTGAAAATAGAAAATGAAGACACTCTAAAATACATACATATATATATATATATATATATATATATATATATATATATGCATACATATACATATATATATATATATGTATGCATATATATATATATACATAGGATATATATATCCTATGTATGCATATATATATATATATATATATATATATATATATATATATATATATATATATATATATATATATGCAAAAACGTTTCGAGTGCGACACCAAGATAGGACTATTTTTTAAATGCGTATCATAGATTAATATCAATTGCTATAAAAATCGAATAAAATAAACCTAACGCGCCTTTTGTCCGACACTTTATCAGAAGTATATAAATAGTTGGAAGTTAAATTAATGAACAAATGGTTTCTCAAAACGAAATCTTAAAAGAGGACAAGGAAGAAAAACAAAAAAGGAGGTGTCATCCTGAATAAGTCAATGATTCCACAAATAACTACAATTTATGTTTAAGTTCTGCTTGCACAGAACCGAACGCTGTCTGTTGATCTCTACAGCCTCCAGAATATTCCGATGATATATTGTCCGAGCCCCGTGCATCACAGAGAAAAAACTCTTCTGAATAGTTGTTCCTATGTAATACATGTTCACCAATGGCAGACTCATGTGTTTGTGACTGCCTGGATATTAATATGCCTGCGCATAGGACCTGGAACATAATGAACAATTCTCACCTGCATCCATTGAAAATTTTTGCCCACATAGTCAGCATCATACTGACATTTATAGCAATAATTCACTAAATTTTGTTGAAGGGTAGGCGAAATATCTTTACGGGTAGATGGGAACACACTTTTGGTCGAAAAGATGGTACTTACTACGACAGAATTAAAACAGCGCATGATAATAATGAGATCCTACAAGAAATTACCTACGTGGCCCAATTCATAGTAATTTGAAATACACAAGACATTTAGGAGGACCGAATGTTTTAATTTCATTAAACTTATAAATTTTAAATCTAATTATACTCAGAATAACACTTTCACGGTAGCCATTTGAAAGGTCAGTAACTTGCCTGAGTTTAGAATCCAATTTTCATCCCGAGCATATCACCAATGCACAATAAGCAAGTGTTTTGATAATCTTAATCGTCCTAGACTTGGGGGCAAAAAATCCCTGTAAAAGTGGATTTTCTGTATACACTGATGCTGAAAGATGTAGAAACTTTCTCGACTAGCACGTCCAAGAAAGGTAACATATTATTAGTTTCAACTTCTATCATAAACTGTAAGGAAGAGTGAAAAAAATTTTAAATGTTGAAAATATTTATTATTTTTCCTATATGATGAAAAGGGCTCAAAGGTATCATCAACATGACGTACGTAACAGTATGGTATAGGAACCTTATCAAATAATTGGGAACCTACAAAAATATTAGTTATAAGAGGCCCGAAAGGACAACCCATCGATACTCCATCGATCTGCCAGTACATAACATTATTGAAGCGGAACGAGTGAGACTTCGTAGCTATCTCCATCAGCTCACCAAAAATGCTCTCGGGGAAAGAAGGATGTTTTAAGGGGCCTCGATATAAATTGTCGGTACAAATGACAATAGTTTCCTCTAAGGATGCATTAGTGAACAGACTAGACATATCGAATGACACAAGATATTTAGTGTCACTGAAACGCTGTAATTTACGTGGGTATGACGTAAATTGAAAAGAGTCGGGAATACAATACTCTGAATAAAATTTCAAAACGGGATCAAGAATTTCAATAAGCCATCTTGCCAACTCATTTTGGGTAGAGTGAACAATGGACAAAATGTATTTGTGCGGAATATTTGGTTTATGAATTTTAGGCAAACTGTGCATCCAAGGACGCTGAGAACCCACAGGAAGAATTCTATCATACTGTTGCTTGGAAAGAAACTTACTCTTGTGAAATTCAAGAAGTCTTTTTTGAAACTTACCTTCCGTGTTATAGGTGACATCGAAAGAAATATCACCTAACTTCTCAAATTTGTTGCTATTATCTAATATGGAACATATTTTAGCAACAGAATAATTAAGAATAGCTACACCTGAACCTTTATCATGTCTAGTAATGTAAATATCTGTCCTGGATTTTAATAGCTTGGCCGTTTGATAATGGTTCTTCTGCCAGAAAAAGTTATTAAAATTGATAGGTGAATTCACGAATCTATGAGCAAGATTCTTTAGGCGGATTTTAAGGCAACCTAAATTCCCATTGACTAGATTGTAAGATTACGTGCAGAGAGAAAAAGGAGAAATCATGGATGAAATCCAAAAAGGCGATAAAGATTGACTAGAAAACTAGAAAATTACTGAGTGGAACAATTTAGCGGTGGCTAAAATAGCTAGTCATTGAAAAAGAGGAACTTTTTTGAGCAATTGTAGTGTACGAGGCTGCTATTAAAGGAAGGGGTCTAATATATTACTGTCAACAAAAGAGCATCCATCATTGCAGTGTGCAGACCATATTTAAACTAAATTGCCCTCAATTAGCAAGAGTACTCTTTTCCAAAGGGGAGTTAACCACTGCGTGCCTTCGATAATACCCTTGTTCATTCATTTTAATTTCACATCATGCCATGTAAAAAAGAATTGAGGATAAATAAATAAAATAGATATATTGAAAAAAGGAAAGACCAGAAGAAAATATAACCACTCAGAAAAAGAAAAATACTAATAAACCAAAAAAGAATTTATTTTATAAATTCGTGTTTTGTTATTCTTCGTCATTCTTCGTTCCACTTAATGTTCATTCTGTCCGTTCCATGTTTTACGAATACTACCATCATTGAACACATTTTTTTGTTGGCCATTTCACTTTTACTGTGCGCATAAAGTTATTTAATTTGTGACATTGCCTTTGAATGTTTACTCAACGTTTAGTGTCCAAACGAAAGAAGCCACTGCTCAGTTGATAATGACGCAGTTGATTTTGTTAATCGGGAGATAATGTATTCAATTATCTTAGCTGAACACCCATGGCAACCAACCACGGACCGTATTAATACTTTACTGACGTTAAGAGAGACTTGTTTTGTATGCTAACGTAAAGTAAATTTGAGAACGCGTGGTTAGTGCAACATATGTCATCACGGAATATGGAACGTCTAATTTGTTGCGTTCAGTTTCGAATTAATTCGTGAAAAAAGCATGAACCTATCTTTTCCCTCTTCTGTAGCTGAAGAGAGAAAAAATAACTTCATACCTTTCCCGATACATTAATTCCTGTTAAATAACAAAATCTACTGGTGTGTCTATACTTGGATGGTAACCACTCTAAGAGAAGGCAAACTCTGAATTTCAGACCGCAGAGAAGGCATCGGCATACCACTCCTTTATATTTCCGATGCCATTTCACAGATAATATTTAAAGGAAGTTGGGGAGAGTCATGAAAATCTACGTTATCGCGAGACACATTTTAAAGTTTAAATATACAGCTAAATGCACTGTCTGATCAAGAAAGTTAAGCAATGTTGGAGCTGATCATTACTTAGATGAGTAACACTGAGAATGAAGAAAAAACATCCATTTTCAGGACAAGACAGAAAGTCATAGACAACGAAGATCGTCCACGTGTTGCTTTTTCGATCAAATGCATTTAGGATGGGAAATTGTGAGCAAGTTTTAGCTTTAGGTAGAATTAAGCGAAAATAAATAAATAAGCAAGAAGAATCTAATGCAATTACATGAAGTCTCTTCCCTGCTATATATCAGTTAATCTTGTCACAAATGAATACTTGAAACGAAAGATATCTGTTTCCGCCGACAAACGCTATGCATACCATAGGGAGTGCATGTTAATAACACGGAAGTTTTCAGAATGACACAAATTACAAAGTAACTGCTGTTAGCAATCACACCGCGTCAACTGAAAATTTTGAAACGTGTATTGAAAGAAGGAGGTTTGAAAAAATATCTCTCCCTGAATATAATCAATGAGAGAGAAACAATGAAAAACATACTGTGGCGAGTCTGAGTGTATGGATGGCAGATCAAGAACAAAGAGGAAATTGGCAAACGTTTCCTAGTAACAAAAGTCAGAAGGTTGTGGACATCCATGATCAATCATGGCGTGGGACGACATAATCAAGTATCAAGGACCAATCTAGGTAGACATTGACTGAAGGTGGCTGTTGTGTGAGAGGTAAAAGTTAGGGGCGCACTTTATGTGGATATGTGTGAAAGGTAACGGTTTACCCCAGACTTAAAGAGGTTAAGATTTTAGTAGTCGGGAAAGCATTCTTCTGTGATTCTGTTCCACACGGCAACAGTTCTTGTGAAAAAGCTATCCAAGTGGAACTTACACTTTACTAAAGGAATATGAAGGGAATGAGGGTGATTCGCCTCAATATCAAACTAAGCAATGTAGCTCGTCTGATTATTTCCATGGAAATAGAATAATCAGTGGGTTGGAACGTTTCATTTGTGGCGAAAAGGAGCTGTAAAGGGGAAAATAATTCATCCCCCACAAGGCCGCACAAAACGTTCTGGGACAGGAAATTGAATACTAGGGAGCTCCGTCCCATATATGGTATCAGTACTCCTTTTTCGGTCTAATCTGGCTGTTACAAGAAGAGCCTGGTACTTACTGGAGCGATACAAGGAACCTATCATTTTTCCAGCATATTTAGCAACCGATACGATTCCCACTTGAAGTCTGGGGCGAGCTTAACTCCCACTAAGCAAGTGGCATCTTCATGCGATTGACGGAAATCCAGGAGCTGCTCGGTGATGGTGGAACCTTATAAGTTGGGTTTTTGAGGTATTCAATGTGACCAGACTGTTTTTCTTCGATTGGGCTAAGTCAGAAGAAAGATCAGCTGCTCTGGTTTATGTAATTTTTTGAAAGTAAATCCCTATAAGCCTTCTTAATGTGCTTACCATAGAGTATTGGTTAACAAGCTTCTTTTCACAGGCAATTACAACTGTACTGTGTTTGATAAAACCTGCATGCCTCACGCCTGTAAATTTATTAGACTAAGCAAAGCCTGCATACTGAGGCAAAGAAAAGTCATTCGTCCGCCTTCTTAATATAGGCACGCATCATGTTGCAATGACCGCTGATTTCAATTCGCTCACCATAACTGGGTCCGAGGGTATGAGCGGCAAGAAAGTAGAATTGGCAATTCGAGTTGACATATTGAACGAAACTTTTACTTTAACACATAAATCCAATTCTTCCGGGATCTGCCAAAACAGTTCATAATTCAAAGTGAATATAAATATTATTCATACTTCTAAGTAATATATATGTGTGCATGTGCGCGTGTATGTGTATGTGTGTGTCTGTGTGTGTGAGAGAGAGAGAGAGAGAGAGAGAGAGAGAGAGAGAGAGAGAGAGAATGAGAAAGAATTATTCATCTGTCAAGCCTGAAAATAGAGTTGGAATTTTGCTGCCGACCGCTGTCAGGACGAGAGTTATAACTACGATTGATTGATTTGTTTTTTTTTTTTACCACATATCAACCTTTTGAAGGTTATTTAAAGCCGGAAAATATTTTTTAGATTTAAAGATTTTTTTAGAAGTAATAATGATATAATGATACAAGTTCTACTTGCTGAAGGGGAGAAGAAGTGGATCTATACCTTTCGCAAGGATATTTGCGCATAAGTGACTATAACGAACCCGACTGGAAGTGGAACTCGGTTCACCGATTTCTAATTCTGGGCAGTTAATTATTACACGTGCATTCAAGCTTAGAGCTCCTGGTATTCCCAAGTGTTCACTCATCTAGATACTGACCAGACTCGATGTTGCTGAACTTCTGTGATCGTACGAGTGCCAGTGTTTCAACGTAATATGGCCGTAGACATTATAATTATGGGAGGAGACATTTTTATCACCGATATCTGAAAGACACG
The DNA here is from genome assembly GCA_964036315.1 of Acanthosepion esculentum. NCBI lineage: Eukaryota > Metazoa > Mollusca > Cephalopoda > Sepiida > Sepiidae > Acanthosepion > Acanthosepion esculentum. Next base: position 61,033,262 of record OZ038478.1, read on the forward strand.
TACCGAAAAGCCTGTGTAATATGCTTAATTGTATTCAGCGTAATAACCAGATTTGTAGTTCAATTATTTATGAGCAAAATAACGTCGCAGGATTCGGGCCTTGGATGGCAGCTAGTCTAGGAGAACAACAATCCTGAATTAAAAAAAAACTGTAAAGAAATCAACGGAAAGTCACTCCACTCTCCAAAGAAATCTCGGTAGTTGATTGATATTAAAAGAAAAGTAAATGGAGAGATCCTTGACCACTTACTTTCTGAAAGAACATCGTATTAGTGCCTTAAACTACTTTGCGCTGAGTAAATGACAGCAATATACTTATATCTTTCTTACCAGTGCTATTTATAAAACCAAGGTGAGATCTGAATCGTTGAATACTGATTTTCATGACTATCACTCTCAACTTGTTTTGTGGCCCATTCATTTTACTTGCATTAATCACAATGTAGTCTTGTACTAAACGGTATTCAATATCAATTACACGTCTGAATCATGGCCTAAGTATTTGCATAATTATAACTGGTCTGTGTTTGACTCCAGGAAAAAGAAAAAGGCATTTTTTCTGTGCAGCCTATTAATAAAAAGTTCTTCTGATATGCTTACTAAAATGAATTGTCTTTATCCCTAATATACTTGAAACCATAGAAATATCATTGTATTTATTTATAACATTGAAATAAAACAGTTTGCATAACAGAAATAAAAGTTTTGTAACAGTGAAATAAAGCTGTTTTCATAACAGTGAAATAAAAATAATTTTCCTTAACAGTGAAATAAAGCAGTTTCTTTAACAGTGAAATGAAACAGTTTTTATAATAGTAAAATAAAATAAACATTTTTATTCCAAAAATAATCTGTTTTCCTTTAAATTGTGCATTATTTGGTAACAAATTTAAAATGATGGGCTTCTGGCCATCACAAGTTGAAGCACTGGTTCCGGTAAAATCACCGAAGTTAAGCAACGTCAAGCTTGATCAGTACCTTGATAGGTGACCTCTTGGGAATACCAGTGCAGTAAGCTTGGTTGTGCGGTTGATCTAATGGATAATGGCTCGGAATTGTTGATCGGAAAGCCAAGTTCCAATTCCCGTTGGGTTCGTTATATTCACTGGCGTGCAAATACAGCTGAGAAAGGTAACAATCTACCTCTTCTACCCCAACTATGGGTTAAATAGTAAGACTTGTATCACTAAACCCCCATTATCTCCAAAATAATAACTCTTACAATCTAAATATATTTCCGGTTTTTTAACCTGGAAATTGATGAGCCGTAGAAATCAATAAATTATAAAATTGATGAAAGTACGATTTGCTAACTTTCGAAAACTTAGCGAAAAAATATTAATGTTAGCTAAAAGATTCTTAGCGTTCTTCTCAACTCATCTTTGTCCTTACACTTTGAAATACTCCCGCTATAAGAAGGAAACTAAAATGTTATTGTAGGCGGCTAAATGCTAGTATGACAAAAATATTATCACTTTGTTGAAAATTTTATATTTGAGTCTAATTATTATAAACTAAGCAAAATATTTCTAAAGTATTTAACCAAAACAGCAAAAAAATGAAATCTTACTTTCCACTGGTTCAAAGGAATCTTTCAATCCTTTTTACGAAATGATTGATCAAAACTCTAGTGAATCATCGACCAAGCAGTAGTTTCTTTACGCACTTGCGATTTAATAAAAAGTAATCGATAAAAGGTTTCACTTGTAACTTCAAGTAAAAATGTAGTAAGTAGCATAAAAAAGGCAAAAGTGCCCTGAAAGTCTTGAGGAACATATGGAGATATGCAGAGAAAGATGAAAAGTCTACCATGGTAGAATAGAGAAAATTCCATATTACACTCTATGAGAAGTGTCCAAAATAATAGATAGAGACCATCGCTAGAGGGTAATAAAATTTAAAAAAAATAACGCACATGAATCTAGGAGATAAGTATATAAGAAATAGTTATCTTTCCTTATGGAAAATAAATAATTCAATGATAGCATTTAAACTTGTGGCCTAAATAAGTATTCAATATAAACTCCCCAAAGTTACGTTTAAGAAATTAATCACGGAATTCGACGAAAAAGAAATACAAAAATAGCTACTTCTTTATTGGAAGAGCAAAGCTATTTGCGCTGAATCGTACATTTTGTTTCAAGTGTATGACCAATATTTACTTTTTGACTCAAATATAAACCCGACCACGCTTTTGAATCGAGTATTAATCAGAACAACGATAAAAAAATGTTTCAACCTTAAATAAACCAATAGGATATTTATGCCGTTAAATCACCTCACCGAAAGTTAAAACGTTGTCTTGCACAAAATATCTTCTTTGAAGCGACTGACGAGACACAAATTAGTAAATGCAATTTAAGAATCTGCGTTAATGATAGCATTAGGTTTGTATTAAATGTTAATCTATACAAGAGATATTCCAGGAAGATTTATCACAGTTCATTTAATATTGTTGGCACTTCGCGATTATGATACTTTCTGCACTTACACGCCCTCAAGTTTCTTTTTGAAATGCAAATGATTCGTGATATGTCTAAGTTTAAACATACATTTGCATCGTTGGCGAATATGTCAGAACGCATACGATACTGTGATGCATTTATAATAATATACGTCATTCTCTGTCAGGATTTGGCCAAATTATTTGGAATTTGTGGACATCACAGGAAAAGAAATGACAGCAAGTATCCTAAAATTTTCAACATAGATTGCCATATTCTCACCAAAGGCGTCTCACTCCATCATCGAATATTAAATTCTTCCATTTGATTCATGACGGTTCTATGGTCCATAGTACTCTTGTTAATTTTGCAGTTTCAACGCAAGTCATATCTCTATTTTCAGCTACATATTTTTCAGTCCCCCAAACAAGCCCTATCACCATTTATAGCTATCCGAAGTTTTTCAGTTCCCGGTAAATGTTTCGACTTGGAGTTACCACACATGTTTCTGCCCGCAGGCAAGATCTATTATCATGTGAAGCTACAACAAGCGTTTCCGTTCTAAGGCAAAATATACAACCATTTTCAGCTACCACAAGTTTTACTGTTTCCAATAAAGTTCTATCTGCAGTTTCAGCTTCCACACGTTCTTCTATTCTCAGGCAAGATCTATATGCATTTGCAGCAAACACATAATTTTCTGTTCTCAGGCAGGATCTATATGCAAGTTTAGATTCCACGGGATTTTCTGTTCTCAGGCAAGTAATATCTGCATTTTCAGATTTCACAGGTTTTTCTGTTTGCAGGAAAGTTTTATCTGCATGTTCAGCGTACACTGGTTTTTCTGTATACGGTCAATTTCTATCTGAATTTTCAGCTAACACAGGTTTTTCTGTTCTCAGGAAAGCTCTATATACTTGATCAGTTTCCACTGGTTTTCTTTTTCTCAGGCAAATTCTACCAGAATTGTCAGCTCCCACAGGTGTTTCTGTTTGCATGCAAGTTCTATATGCATTTTCAGTTAACACAGATATTTCTCTCTTCCCAGACAAGTTCTATCGCCATTTACAACTCCCACGGGCCTTTCTGTTCTGAGACAAGTCCTATCTGTATGATAGGCTTCCACAGGATTTTCTCTTCGCTGGCAAGTTTTGTCTGCATTTTCACTGACCACAGGTTTTACTGTTCGCATGGAAGTTCGATATTCATTCGCAGCTAAACAGGTCTTACTGTTCTCATACAAGTTCTAACTGCATTTTCAGCTACCACAGATTTTTCTGTCCTCAGGTAAGTTCTAACTGCATTTTCAGCTACCAGAATTATTCCGTTCTCAGACAAGATCCATCTGCATGATTGCTCAGGTAAATTCTATCTGCATTTTCAGATTCTACAGGTATCTCCGTTATCAGGCACATTCTATATGCATTTACACCTATCACAATTTTTTTGTGTTCGTGAACAATTTCTATTTCTTTTTTCTCTTATTTTCTGCTACCACAGCTTTTACAGTTCCCTGGTTAGATCTATGTCTATTTTCAGCTGCTACAGGTTATTCTGTTCTCATGCAAGCTCTATCTGCATTTTCAGCTTCCACTGTTTTTTTTTCTGTTCTCAGCCAAGATCTCCCTGCATTTTCAGCTACCAATGATATTTCTGTTCTCAGCAAAACTCTATCTGCATTTTCAGATTCCACAGGATGTTCTGTTCACAGGCAAGTTTCATCTGCATTTTCAATTACCACAGGCTTTCCTATTATCAGCCAAGTTTTATCTACATGCTCAGCTTACACTGGTTTTTCTGTACTCGGGCAAGTTCTATCTGCATTTTCAGTTTCAACTAGCTTCTCTGTTTCTAGGCAAGTTCTATCTGCAGTTTCACATTCCAAAGTTTTTTCTTCTGATCTCTCTCAAAATCTATCTGCATTTTCAGCTATCACAGGTTGTTCTATTCTCTGGTAAGTTCTATATGCGTAATCAGTTTCAACTGATTCTTCTTTCCTTAGGCTAGATCAGCACATTCCGTTACCACAAGTGTTACTGTTTTCATTTAAGTTCTAACTTTATTTTCAGCTACTAGAGGTTTTTCTGTTCTCATGGAAGTTCTATCTGCATTTTCAGTTAACACAGATTTTTTTCTGTTCCCAGACAAGCTCTGTCTCCATTTACAACTCCCATCGTCTTTTCTGTTCTCAGACAATTTCTATCTGTATGATCTGCTTACACAGGATTTTCTCTTCGCATGCAAGTTCTTTCTGCATTTTCAGCTTCCACAGCTTTACTATTCGCACGGAAGTTCTATATGCATTCGCAGCTAAATAGGTTATACTGTTCTCATGCAAGTTCGAACTGCATTTTAGGCTACCAGATATTTTTCCGTTTTCAGGTAAGATTTATCTGCATTATCAGCTTCCATATGTTTTTCTGTTCTCAGGCAACATATGTCTGCATGTTCAGCTACCACAATTTTTTCCCCCATTCTCAGATATATTCTGTTTGCATTTTTATATAATACAGTTATTTCTGCTCTCAGGCACGTTCTATATGCATTTACAGCTATAACATGTTTTTCTGTTCCCGGGTAAGTTCTATTTATATTTTCAACTACCGTAGGTTTTCAATTCCCTGACAAGATATACGTCTATTTTCAACTGTTACTGTTTGTTCGGTTCTCATGCAAGTTCTATCTGCATTTTCAGCTACTACTGGCTTTTCTGTTCTGAGGCAAGTTCTATTTGCAGTTTCAGCTTCCACGTTTGTTTGTTTTGTTTTTTTTATCTCAGCAAGCTCTATCTGTATTTTCAGCCACCATAGGTTTTACTTTTCTCATGAAAGTTCTACCTGCATTCGCAACTACCACAGGTTTTCCTGTTCTCCGGCAAGCCCTGTCTACATTTTCACCTACTACGGGCTTTTTAGTTTCTTATGCCATCCCTTCTGCATTTTCAGCTGCCACCGGTTTTTCTGTACACCGCCAAGATCTATCTGCATGTTAGATTTCCAATAGTGTCTCTATTATCCGATAAGTTCTATCTGCATTTACAGCTAAGACGGTTTTTTTATGTTCTTATGCACGTTCTATCTGATTGTTCAGCATCCACTTGATTTTCTGGTCACGTGAAATTTCTATCTGCATTTTCAGATATCGCAGGTTTTTCTGTTTTCTGGCAAGTTCTATGTACACTTCCAGTTACCACAGATTTTCTGTCACTTGTTTTTTTTTTCTGCTACCACAAGTTTTACTTTTCTCATGAACTTTCTACCTGTATTAGCAGCTACCACAGGATTTTCTATTCTCAGGCAAGTTCTATCTGCATTTTCAGCTACCGTAGTTTTCTCTGTCCTCAGTCAAGTTCTAGCTACATTTCTAATTACCACATTGTTTTCTGTTCTCAGGCAAGTTCTATCTGCATCCTCAGTTTCCACAGATTTTTTGTTCTCAGGCAACTTCTACTGCATTTACAGCTACAAATAGTTGTTTTTGTTCTCAAGCAAGATCTATTTGCATTTTCAGATTCCACACGTTTTACTGTTCTTATGCTGCCAGTTATATCCGCATGATAAGCTTCCACAGACTTTTCTGTTCTCGGGCAAGTTCTATCTGCATTTTCAGCTACGGTTGGTTTTTGTGTTCTCAGGCAAGCTTTAACTGCATGTTTTGCTTCTAGTGGGTTTTCTGTTCTCGGACATGTTCTATCTGCATTTTCATCTAGCCTAATCTTTTTTTCTGTTCTTATGCAAGTTCTACCTTCTTGTTCAGCTACCACAGTGTTTTGTTTTGTTTTTTTTTACTTCACAGGCCATTTTTTGCATTTGAATTTTTTGCTACCAGCGTTTTTACTGTTCATATGCATGTTCTATCTGCATACGCAGCAGCCACTAGTTTTCCTGTTCTCATACAAGATATAACTGCATTTTCAGATACCACTTCTTGTTCTGTCCTCGGACAAATTCTCCCTGAATTTTCAGTTAAACAGGTTTTTTTTTCTCAGGCAAGTTCTATCTGCATTTTCAGCTCTCACAAGTTTTCCGGTTCACAGGCAAGTTCAATCTGCATGTTCAGCTTCCACAGACTTTTCTGTTTCCAGCCTAGTTCTAACTACATTTTCAGCTAGCACAGTTTTTTTTCCTATTGTCAGGCAAGTTTTATCTGCATTCGCAGCTACCTCAGTTTTCACGCTTCTCATGCAACTCCATTTTCACCTACCAGAGTTTTTCGGTTCTCGCGCAAATTGTAAATATATGTTCAGTTTTCACTGGCTTTTCTGTTCCCAGGAAAGTTTTAATTGCATTTTCAGATGTTACTACTGGTTTTAATGTTCTCTGGCAAGTTGTATAAGCAATTTCAGTTTTTACCTGTTTTTCTGTTTTCAGGCAAGATCTGTGTGCATATTTAGCTTCCACTTGTTTTACTGTTCCCAGACAAGTTCTATCTGCATGTTCAGAATCCACAGGTTTTTTTTTTGTACTCAGGCAAGTTCTACCTGCATGATCAGCTTACATTAGTTTTCTGTTCTCGGGCAAGATCTATCTGCATTTTCAGCTACCATTCTTTATCTTGTTCTCAAGCAAGTTCTGGTTCCATTTTCAGCTACCATAGGTCTTTCCCTTCACAGGCCAGTTCTGTGTGTGTTTTCAGCTACCACAGGTTTTTCTGTTCTCCGGCAATTTCTATCTGCATTTTCATCTACCGCTGGTTTTTCCGTTCTCATGTAGGTTCTATCTGCATTTTCAGCTACCACAGGTTTTACTTTTCTCGTGAAATTTCATTCTGTATTTTCAGCTGCCACAGATTTCTCTGTCCTCAGGCAAGTTCTAACTGATTTTCAGCTACCACAGTTTTTTCTTCTGTTCTCGGACAAGTTCTATCTGTATCTTCAGCTACCACATGTTTTCTTTTCTTCACATGCACCTAGATCCAACCTAGGCAAACACATGACCTCAAATATACACTGTTCATTCGTTATAAGCAAGGTACTTAGAGAATAACTTTGAAAGTCACAATATTGATTTTAAAATAAAAATATATTTTTTGAAGAGACTTTCCATATACAATGAATGGAATAGACAAGAATTCCTCATTAACTTCGATTTAAATAATATTCCTTTATTTTGCTAATTTAAACACTATTTTTGTTTTTTCTTTATTTATTTTGAAAGTTTGTATAATGCTTTCAAATTTCAATTCTGTTTTTTCTCAATCCTAAATTTTGCCTACAGTAAAATTCAAATTTTTCCAGGGTATGATTAATTGTCGTCGTAGTATTAACAAAAGTAGCGGCTATTTTAGAAATTTTTAGTAAGTTAAAGGATTTTGAATCAAGGATAAACCACATAAATCTCATATGAATAACTTAATATTTATCTGGTAGGAGAATGAAAGCAAATCGAAAGAATGCGAAACAAGTGAAGTTATATAAATTTATACTAAGTTAAAAAATTACAGAGTCAAAAATAAATACAAAGATTTTACAAGCAAACGGTGATATGGAGTGTCAATCTGCCAAGGTCAGCCAGACTGTAGGATGAGTGACTGACCTCCATAGTCAACTCAGCCATCAGCTTTGAAGCAGGGTCAATATTTTGCCTGGTGAGGCCAAGATAAAATGTTGCAGTCTCAATGTATGTCTATTGGGACTCAAGCTCACCCCATACCTCAAGTGGTACTCAAATAAGATCCAGCGCTAAAGATGATGGAAAAACTTACCAGTTCCTTGGGCCGTTCCAATTTCGTGGAAAAGACTCCCGAGTGGATACACCTGAGCACTATAACCTATGTAAGCACTTCAAAATTGAGATCAATCTTTATCTATTCGTCATATTCTTGTAATCTTTACTTAGTACTTCCCTCTCTGACGTTCATATCACTCACCCCACTCAATAACACTCTATCTTGAGTAGCTTTCCGACCTTGTATTGGACTAACTTAAGTAAAAAAAAAAACATTCACTAATGATAACTTTTATATCTTTTGCAACCGATATTCAATGGCATGCAGCAGTAGTGGAAAGAAAAAATATGCCATGTTCGCTTTCACTAAATTAATAATAATCATTTTGAAAAATGTTTGTCCGATTGTTGTTGACTAAATCGGATCCTGGGCTCCACTTGGCCGTGAACGAAGAAGATAGTTAGCAAATCGTTAGGAAAAAAAATACGTCCGATTTAAAGGCGGGAGAATACCAGTAGTCAGCAATATGTTACTTTGCAGAAGTGTCTCGTTAAAATCAATGTGGATCAGGCAATAAAAAATAATTCTACTAACTTTCCCAAAAACAATCATAGCTATTCACAACTATCAGAAAACGGCGAGAATTGAGTCAGATCAATTCTAACTGATTCCTCGCCCGTTAAGAAATTATACATATGACAGGCATCGCCTAGATCATATTTAACCCCTGTCTGCAAAAAAGACAATAATATCGCCGGATAACAGCCTTTTCCGACGTGGAAAGCTAGAAAATGTAAAACGAAATGGAAAGGATGAATATAAATATTTTTGAAGTAAATTTAATAAAATTGGAAAAACCAGTGAGCATTTTAGCAGCGACAGAGAAGTATCTACACAGGAGGAGAGAAAAATGAAAAATAAGACTGACTTATGTCTTATTAAGGCAAGGGGAATGCGTTTTGGCCTGTAGGCAAATGTCAGTGCTCCTCTAGTTAAAATTAAAAATAAGTTATTCAATGTGGCGATTACAGCGACATATGCATCAATGTCAAAACATATCGAATAAGAAACGCAATAGAAAATGTCTAATATAAGAGCAAAAAATGACCAATTTCTTTGGAGGAGGGGGGACTAAATTAAAAAGTAGGAAAGAAACAAGGCACTAAAGTCGCGGCTAAATATAGACTTGGACTATGTAATAAACCTGGAGGAGAATGAGTTCATTGTCGCACAGCGATATGCTAAGTAATAACCATACATGGAAGGACACCCGTGGCGTTTCAAAGCGTCATAGAAAGTCTCTGTAAAAGAAATATAAAAATTAAGAAACAATATTGATATACTGGTCATCAATAAAGGATTCAGAAGCGCGGTTTTGCACTTTAAAGCATAACATAAAAGGGGACTGATCACCTTTCTGATATATGAAAAGATAGAGTAAAACTACAAAACTTTTTTTTAATTTTTAAAAGTAATGCCTAAACAGTTAATAAATTCAACATCGATCCCATTTACAAAGAAACATAGGCAATCGCAGTTAAGAAAAATATGAAACTTTGGGACTGTTCACGGGATCAACGTTGGGCACTTTTTAAGTGAAGCACCAATGACAACAGTGGAAGAAATCATCTCGGGGAAAGAAAGAAAAGAAAAATAAAGTACATGACAAATTAAATTCTGGATCTGATTAAGAGAGAGAGAGTAGTTAATGCCAAAGAAATGGTACAAAATATAAGGTAACAGTCAAAAACATCTGAAAAATGTGCAAGCAAGCAAAGATTCATAGCTTAATGAGAAATGTGTTGAAACTGAAAGAAACAGAAAACAAATTTAGTACATTTTTTAAAAAATCATTCCACCCCATGCAAAGCAAGAAAAGTCACTAAGACGCGGTGGGGGGTGAGTGTGAAAGAATTTTAGAAAAGAAAAACAATATTACGGAACGATAACAATAAAAGAACAGGAATTAAGAAGACAGAAGATAATAATTGATATTCCATTTAAATTTTTAAAAATCAAAATTGACTGGAAAGCAAGAAACCGGTAATGATTTTCAAAGATGAGAAGTGCGAGAAAAGAAACTGTTAGCATAGATCTTACGTCTGCATCTATCCATTTCAACTGAAAAAATTGCCGCCAATCTATATATTTATATAAAAGGCAAATGGAAGCTATATTACTGGGTTGAAAAGTGTCTGAAGTCGAGATGTCATGTCAGGACCAGTGACATTACCTATCCTTTTTTAACTTTTATCAAGGATCGCTAACTACATAGGAGAAACATCGGGCCATATGTGGCAGCAATATTCAAAGCATGAATGAATGGTAGTTTTATAAATATATAAGATAGATTCGGGAGAGAAATATTATCACATTGAACCAACATTTCTTGCAACAAACCTAGCGATTGATTCAACATGCACAGATAAAATAGATAGCTTGATAAGAAGCGACATTTGGCAGTGATCATAATATTTAAAAAGAGAGCAATCATTAAGAAAAAGAAAAGATACTACTACAGTGGAATGCCTGCAGAGAAGCGAAATAACATGACGGCCGGAGGGAAAAAACTAGAAAGCATAGGAGCAGGGAAGAACCCGAAATACTAAAATTTGAAATTAGCTGACGACAGGCCATATTGATGAGGAAAAAAGTAACAGGATCAAATGAGATTCTTTAAAAAAATCTTGTCAGTTTTAGACGATTTTGATATTGATAAGTTCGCGCAAGTGATAATCGAAATAAATAATATCAGTGAAATACTGGAAGACCCGAGCAGATCTATCCTCATAGTGCTGCCAAAGAAGCCAGGTAAGAATGAATGTGACCCCCATAAAATATTTAACTCTATGAAGCATAATATTGAAACTAATAATTAGGATGATACATAATAAATGAGCTCCTACCAGAATTATATCGAAAATAAGGTGATAATAATGTAGATTTATTGAAGACATTGAAACAAAGCTGCTATCAAAAACCTTATGAGAATCCGCAATAGATGTGCTGAACGATGTATAATTTTGTTTTCTAAATTGCACAAAACATTCAATAAAGTGTCATACGAATAACTCATTGTCATTGAAATATTAGGAAAGCTTCATCTACAGAGAAACAATACTCACAAAATACTGAATCTCAATTGGGAACAAACAGCTTGTGTATAGATATAGAATAAGTTATGTCAATACACAGAAGAAAGAAGGGATGTAGGATGGGTATGGATTTTTTTGTCATCGAATTTATTTATTGGCGTTCCTTCGGAGGATTGGTCCGATTGCGTCTCGATTAAGGAACTAGCCTCGTGAAACGGAGTGGCTCTTGCAGCGTTTCTCACTGGCGATGGTTCGAGGTAATGCTTTCTTCATAATAGCGGCTGGCAGAGGATAGAAAACAATTGTTTATAGTTACGTTGTTCTGGAATTGTCATCAATGGTCGACTGAACTTGCTTTGTTTCAATGACTTTTGTTTTGTTATTATTAGTTACTATATTCAAATAAGACTAAGAAAACATTCTGGATGTTAAAGTATGTAAAGGTTAGTGTAACGCTGCAGGATATTTTGAACAATTTTTTATTAAAGTATACCTCGTGTGTATTTTGAATATATATATATATATATTGATTTTTATGTCTTCGGAAGAGAAAAAATAGATTCATGAATAATGGATCTGTAGAAAAATGCTGATGTAATTTAGTTTTTGAAACGTGTGTTAACAGTTGGTATTGTTGCTATAAATATATTTTTATTTAACCTGTACAGCGAGATGATTCACTAAGGAGAGAACCTATAAGAATTTCTCGGCAGACGTAACCTTAACAACATACACTAAGCAAATGAAATTGCATTGATGGATGATTCAAAAGTAAAACTGAAAGAATCATTAGACAAGTTAATCGAGGAACGCAAGAAAATGTAAATAACCATTAACTGTGCAAAGACAAAATAATTGCCAACAAAAGATATATCCTATGTTAAGAGTTACATATTGGGAAAATCGAAAATCAAGCAGTTGCGGAAATTTGACGATGTAGCTAGAAACATAGTAAAAGATGTAAGATGCTTTTGAGAAACTGAGTAAGATATTAAGGGTTGAAAAATGTCGTTAATGCTAGACGCTATGAAATGACTAACATGGCAGTGAATGGGGGACAATTTTCTCACAGATGAAGAAAAACAACAGAGGTGTGGTTCCATTGATAAATGCTAAGGATGCCAAAGAAAGAACATGTAAGAAGTGTTAAGGGAAATAAAAACTGAAAGAAAACCTGTTATTTTTTTTTATTTTTTATTTTTTAAGCTTATCACCCCAAGCAAGGCTGGAAGCCACTAGCACGCAAGGGGTTACAGAAGGTTTGGAGGAAGAGCAGATAGGAGTGGTAAAGGAGAGGATGTGGAGAAAGATAGCGGATCGATCAAGGCAAGGGGGTTACAGAAGATTTGGAGCGAGAGCAGATAGGAATGAATGGTGAGAGGATGTGGAGAAGGGAAGTGGATAGATCAAGGCAACTGTAGATGTCGATTGATGTTACACTTAAATACTTGGAGATTGTATTTGTCAGGGAAACAGAAATAAGGAAGGGAGTTCTACAATCGAGATGTGCGAGACATGAAGCTATTGGAGTAGAAGAGACGTCTACATCTAACAGTTTCAACGGTGAAGGGGTGGGAACGGGATGCCAGCCTCGTAGGACGTTGAAATTCATGAGGCCTAGGAACCAGCGAAAGCAGCTCATCGATTTTAAACACATAATGAAGAAAGAGGGCTTGGAGAAGTTAACACTCACAGAACATAATGAAAGAAAGATGAATTAGGAAAAAAAACAACCTACTTGACAAATTTTATTAAAGCCATTGCAGAACAATTAACACAAAAATAAAGAAGAGTAAAAACGGAGTAAAAGTTACTTAGAACAACAAAAGACAGGAATCTGTGGAAGGACACGATTGTCTACGCCGTCAAGATACCTGTTAGAAAGAGAGTTTAAAATTCTCTCAAATAAAGATTGAATCCAATGGGTGAAGATGACAAGAAATCAGGTAATTTCAAAAGCCATTAATCAATTGAATAATTTGTATGTGGTTGTTGAATCACTCATTACTGGATCACTTGGAATATAAAAAAAAGACTGGGGAATTGTAAATCATTCAGAAACGATTGAGTTCGACAGGATTTCTGAAGATAGTGATGTCTTCCTGGCACTTGATCCGTAATTTTGTACACCGAAAGATTCTAACATAATAATAATAATAATAATAATAATAATAATAATAATAATAATAATAATAATAATAATAATAATAATAATAATAAATACTGAGTAGAGTTTTGGAGTTTTGGGAAGACTTGCTCTCCAACGATGACCACCAGAAACCACCGGTGTAAATATATAAAACATAATCTTAAATACTGAGAAAAGTGTCCCCCTTTGCCTTTTATAATACTGTACAAGGCTCAAGAGCCACTCGATTTAGAGTGTTACGGAATAAAAGGCGAAGTTTATATGCGGAAGATAACGATAAACCCTAGACTTGATCAGGTTATGACTATGTTAGAGATTTTAAAAGTTTTGTTGTCACTTGATCCTAATAATAACACTGGTAACTATTTGATGCAAAAAAAAACAAAGATGTTAATAGGAAATACTTAGAAAAGTTTAGAGATCTTTGTTGTCCGTTCGTCTCTTGCGATGACCACCAGATTCAACTAGTGTTGAAATTTATAAAATAATCATAATATTTCTGTGGGGACATTTTACTTAGCTGAGGTGTATTTGGAAGTTGCTCACAGAGTTGAATTCAATTATTTTATTTCTATAAAAATCCTTTTTTTTTTTTTTTGGCTCTCACCGGTGCTCGTTCGTTTCCTGCCATTAGTTAGTTGTTCATCCATTGTTTTCCGTCGACTAACGCGAAATCTTCGCGTTTTATTTCCACGCGGACATACAGACTGCAAAAAAAAAAAAAAGAAAGAAAATTAATCAATTTACCCATTGTTTTTTAAGCTAAAATTTCTCGTCGGCTGGGAAGTTTCCCGATTACCAAATCGATATTGCCTTGATGACTTGATGCAACTGTTTTTGTTTGTGTGGAGCCATTAACAGCGGCGAAAAAAAGAATGACACGAGGTCGGCAAAATAAGGATAATAAAAGAAAGCTAACATATTAACTCTAATTCTTTGCTATCTTGTGGACACATTGCCTTGACAACGGAACTATTCCTATAAAGTATTATGTCGATTCGATGAAACCATTCAAATTTTGATTGACGTTTTTTGAGCTATAAAGATTGAACCTGAAAGTAATATCGTTATATTTGTTGTGCTTATCAGAATTCCTTGGACGATATATACTTCAATCTTTGTCAGATGCATGTTGACTCTTATAATCCGTACAGTGTCAGATGATGGTGTTCGTGTTCAGGTAATAAATCTAGAATTTCGAATTTCTAGGCAGGTAATGATAATAAGCAGTTGAAAATCTCAAGTTCGTTCAGACACTCGGTCACGAAGCTGGGTGACTTCATGCGATGACAAGTTTACAAGGCTTGAGTCAGCGAATTTCACTCACGAAGTTTAGGTAAACTCGTGGAATGTTTTTTAGTTACATTCCATTTACAATCCATCCCCCCCACCACCACAGACTGATATTAATCGATCGATGAGATTCGAACCCGGATGTAACGCTAACGTCCTAACTAATCGACCACGTGCCCATTTATTAAAATATTTTTACGCTTTTGTTCACCCAATACAAGGCCCCAAGAATCGCCAAAAGTAGAGATTTTTATGGATGTAAGAGTTGCTGATTATGAACATATGTAGGATAGATAATGGTTAACCCTATACTTAAAAGAGCTAGGATTGTTGTAGTCGGGGAAGTATCTTCTCGGGAGTCAGTTTCACAAAACGGAAGTAATTTGTAAGAAACATATTTAATTGAATTAAACTCTGCCCTTCTAAATATATAGATTTTATGCCAATCGCCTATGAAAGATAACTCATACTTTCCCCATTTTATCGGACATACTATCTTCTACCATCTAAAATATTTCATATTATCAAACTTTAGTTTTAATCAGATGTTATTTGAGCGATCAAATCGATCTGATAGCGTCCAGGGGAAATTTAAATATCATTATCACCATTTGAAATCAGTTATATTTAATATTTTGATTGATTTTACATTTCAAAGTTTCTTGGGTTATTTTTAATAAAAAGGATTATAATTTTTAATAAAGATTGATTGATTCGTTTCCTACGACTTATCAAATCTTTCAAGGTTATTTTAAGCTAGAAAATACTTTTTAGATTGTAATAATATTTTGGGGAGATAATAATAATTTACTGATACAAGTATTACTAATTAATACATATCTGTACTCATACCTTTGCCAGTATAACGAAGCCAACTGAAATTGAAACTCGGCACTCAGATTAACAATTTCGAGCCATTACACCAGCCGCACATCAAAGCTTACAACACCTGCCATTCCCAAGCGGTCACGTTGCGTAACTTCGTTAACCGGGCAGGAACCGGTATTTCAACGTTATACGGCCGTAAGCTTGAGTAAAAAGGACTGACACACTACTAATGCTGAAATAGATTAGCTCGTGAACCATAACCCAACGACGATGCTCCG
Source organism: Acanthosepion esculentum (assembly GCA_964036315.1). Lineage (NCBI taxonomy): Eukaryota > Metazoa > Mollusca > Cephalopoda > Sepiida > Sepiidae > Acanthosepion > Acanthosepion esculentum. The sequence continues at coordinate 61,049,016 of OZ038478.1, forward strand.
TTCTAATTTTTTTTCATTTAAACCTGATAACGAGAATGACAGCCGTGAATTTGACGTGAACGAGCTCTTTACCACATAGTCTCCCTTGTTATACCAGTAATGTTGGTACATTATTTTATTGCAAGTTTCTACAATGAACCTTAACGTTTACCATACATAATTACACGCAAAATGTTCAGCCCCATTTACGATAAAGATTTGAGAAATTCATGCAAAAAGCTTCAACGTAAACTGGTCCTGAACAGTTTTTCCTAATTGGACTATTTAAATTTTAGCATTCTAGCATTCTTAGTTTACAATGAATCATCTTTATAAGAATACTAGGATAGAATACTGAATTAGTCAAAAGAGCATCTAACATAAGGTGAGCAAAAATACGCTTTAGTGATGAATGCAAAATAGATTCACATGCTAATTCAAGAGAATGTGAAGAATATCAGTGAAGAAAGAAACATAAGTTGCAACACGAAAACGGCAGCATTTGGTGGTGGACCCGTAATGGTGTGAGAATGTATAAAAAACGATGGTAAAAGAAAATTGTTAAAAGTTTATGGAAACCTAAACAGCGAAAACTATATGAGTTTTTTACGGTTTAATCATGTCAGAATAAAAAGATGGAGAATATTTTTCAGCATGAATGTGCACCAGGCCATTTATCACGTGCAACAAAAAGGTCCGTTGTGGATGAAAATTTTCAGTTTTGGAAGACGAGTCAGCAAAACGATCTGGTTTCAATGTAACCATTTTGTTGAGAACTGATGAAACAAGTACTCCATTAAAAACCACACAATCTCCAAGAGCTTCGCTGACAAGGAGTATGAGAAGAAATTTCAATGAAAAAATTTAGACCATGTTCTATTCAATATCGCATCAAATTGAGGCAATTATTCGGGCTAAGGGCAGCAGCACTAATTACTAACTCCGTACTCTGAGTTTTTGTTCTTTCTGAATATTAAGGATCTCATTTTTCAAAAAAAAAAAAGATTGAAACTTATGAAAAGAGTTGGAAGGTGAAAAATTCGCTGGTTGCTCAGTATTATTTTTACATGGCTTTTTTCAACATCACTATGCATAAAAGACTCTATCATCCACCACAGAGGATTGGAGAAAATGCAGTAACTTGTTTTTTAGCCCACAAAGATCATAAAATGTACTGAAAAAAGGTACTAGTCTCGATTAAAGGGTACAATAATCAAAAGTAATTAATTTACTACATTGGCCTAAATGTTATTTACGCTAGTGTATATATACATATATACACTAGCAGCATGGCCCGGTGTTGCCCGTGCTTGATTCAAAAATCGTACGTCTCATACAGCAATCGCTATCACTTGACTTAAAATATTTTTGCCCTTCCTTGCCTTTAAAGGAGTGCCTTTTGCCGTGCTTATGTTGCTACATGCCTTACTTCTTGCCTATCTCACACTGCGAATTTTTTCTAAGCTCTATGCTAAACATTAAATCTGTTACAAAAAAAGAATTAAACAAAATGAACACAAAACTATCAGCTTTAAAAAAGGACTTGTAACTGGAAAAACCGAATGAAAAAAGAATGTTAACAACAAATACCTTTTCACACCCAACCCAGTTCTG
>OZ038478.1:61055608-61125608 GCA_964036315.1 Acanthosepion esculentum
AAGAAAGGAAAGAAAGAAGAAAATGAAGAATGAAAAGAATAGTAAAAGATAAATGGATGGTAAACGAGAGTTCGGAAATGGAAACGAAACAGAAGAAAAAAGGAATAGAATAGATAATAAACAGGAGAAAAAGAAAGGAAAAAATAAAGTTAGCGAAATGAAAGAAAGAAACGAATGAATTAAAAAGCAGGAAGGAATTGAAAAGAAAACGGAAGACGCTGAAAGAAAAAAGAAGAAATAAAAGAAAAAATAAATTGATAGAAAGTAAATAGAGATAAAGGAAAGAAAATGTACAAAAAGAAAAAATAAATAACAAATAAAACGATAAATATTTATAATATAAATATAAAATAGTATTTTTTTTTAAATTAATAAGTAATAAAAAATTGAAATATAATAAACTGCGAAAAAGATATTTTTTAATAAATACATCGTTTTGTTTTCTTGGTCAATTAATATTTACCAACGTATTCTTCTGACAATGTGTTGGTCGAAAAGGATCCTTAAAGTAATAAAAATGCTTTTTTGTGATTTTAAATACACACACACACACACACACACATATATATATATATATATATATATATATATATATATATATATATATATATATATATATATATATATATATATATATAATGCGAATGTATATTTTCTCTACTCGTAATTAAATTTGCGATCAAATCCCTCTCTCTCTCCCTCTCATCTCTCTCTCTCCCTCTCTCTCTCTCTCTCTCTCTCTCTCTCTCTCTCTCTCTCTCTTGATATTGATATTGATACACGTATATTTAAATCCGCAATTTGACTTTTCCAGAAATTACCATGATAGGACAGTTATTGTCTAAGATCCAGACAACATACTGATAAGAACAGTAGAGAGGAGAACTTTTGACCGAAACGGTCAAAAGTTCTCCAGTAAAAACAAACTTTGGATAGATTATCCACCATTTCAATCCGGATATACAACAGCTTGTACGAAAATTGGAAAAATACAATTTAGCCTATTTTGAGAATCACTTCTAAAGTGGACTGATGGACTGTATACCTCGAAACCATTGTGAAAGTCCACAATGTATACATATATATATATATATATATATATATATATATATATATATTAATAATAAAATTAATGGTAATCCGTATGGAATTTCCAAGAGAATAGAGATCCTTTGAGAGCTCTATATCAAAAGACAGAGAAAAAATTATTATATAATGACAAACAAACTCTTAAAAGCCACAGGTGATATTTTATTTATTGAAGTCGATAAAAAACGGCTTGAAATCTTCAGACCTACAAACCACATGAAAATGGAAAAAATTACTCTAGATTTAAAAATTAAGAATAGTGATTTGACATTGAGAGAGTGGGGAAAGAAAGATTTTGAGTTATCATGGTATAGGAAGGGGGGAAAGGAAACAATATGTGGTATCTGTTGTATCAACACTCATGGTGACTTAATTTATCATCCGGATTGTAGACATAAATAGTTACATAAAATGGCAATTGAGAATACATTTGGAAAAATATTTTAATTGTAAAATCGAAATTCTCTCTAGATCCTTCTTCGGTTAAGATTTTGACATATATGCATTCAACTTAAAATACCTGTTATAATTTATATTAAAAGTAGTAGGAGATTAATAGCATTCAAAAAATATATTCAGAACTTAACTAAAGATTTCAATTTAAGCGTAAAAAAGATCTATTCAAAAATATATATGTATATGTGTGTGTCTGTTTCTAATATATAATTATCCATGAGATTCTTCATAAATAATTAATAAAAACACTAAGATATACAGAAGAAAATGTATATAAATGTTGTGGATTCCGGGATGAAATCCGGTATCAAATAATAACAAACGCCAAGAATGAATATAGGGAATAAATGTATTAACGTAATAATACAAACTGGTAATACAGGTTAGTAGTTCCAGGAATACGGGTTAGTAGCAAAATATATATACAGTCTTTGATATTCTTACTGAGTTTAAGTGTTCGTTACTGTGACTCTTGCCGCTACGTTATTTTACCAATCGACTCTACTCCACTACTACTACTACTACTTGACTGTTCCTGGTATTCACTGGTAGTAGTATATGTATACCTTGGGTGAGTCCATTTGTGTAAAGATGAGAGACCCCTCAATAATAAAAATCTATTTATGTAAAGAAATAATAGATATATTATATAAAGTATATAAAATAGGCAATAGTCCAAAACTTTTATAATTTAAATAAACTTATAAAGTTTAACGGGATACGAAGAAATTTAAAAAAAAAAAGTAAAGCTAACAAGATCTGAATTATCTAGAATATCTCTACTAAATTTTAAAATTCACAAATTTAAATCCAATAAGGATCCTTATCTGTATCGATATGAGAAACTTTTCACATAAATAATATGTAGTACCCAAACTGGTCAAACCTATTTTTAACCTCTCTCTATTGTATTAATGTCCGTTATAGTGGAAATAAGAGATTTTTAAAAGCGCAAACAAATAAATACATAATGCACATGGTTAATATCAATAAAAAAAATATGAGCACTATACATGTGTATCTCTATATCTACACATACTCATATATACAATATATACACAATATACAGATCCATAACCATCTACACCTCACCCAATTATATAGGTAGGTAGGAATCTATCAAGTAACTCAATAATCCGTCCTGGTATAAAAGTGTTATATGTAATATATATAAAAATACCTATATTCACATATACACACATGTATACATAGAATTCTATAATACGTATACATTACATATTAAAACAATCTCATACCCATACATATTCTACACCTAAATGCATCCATACACACACACACACATACATATATATATATATATATATATATATATATATATTCATGAACAGAATAATTTCATATGTCTTAATTCCAGTTATAATTCAATATATAAATACTATATTACAAAGAGACTGACACACATAACCACACTCCATAACACGCATATATACATATATACACACACATATACACCCCCATATACATATTTATAGGTAACCTCCCTTTATAAATAACCATATACATACAAATATATATATAAATACATATATATGTACTCACACATATACACATACACATAAACACACTTAAAAGAAGATCTACATGGGAATATCTGCGGGAAGTTGGCAACAACTACTATATAATTACCCGTTACCAAGTCCAGAGGAAATTTTTAGCAAATTGAATGGAGGTCATATTTTTTCCTAAATTGGACCTGTCAGACGCTTAACTACAAGGACTAGTCGACGAAGACTGCTCAAAATTATTAAAAATTAACACTCATAGAGGGTTATACAAATTCAACCAACTTCCTTTCGCTATAAAGGTAACACGAAGCATATTCCAACAGAAAAAATACTAGGCTTGTCTGTTTGGATTGTGCTCAAGCATATTTGGACGACGTACTTATTAAAAGTAAGACTCGAAAGCAACACGAAGAAGATGTAAAAATAGTATTTGAAAGAATCAAAGAATATTGTTTTAAGATCAGTGAAGAAAAATGCGAATTGTTTATGTTCAGACTTAAATATCCAGGACAAATTATTGGTGAAAACGGTAGACGACTGGATCCTTTTAAGTTTGAACGCAATAAAGGAAATGCCCGCTCCAAGAAATGTAAGAAAGTTACAAGCATTTTTATGGTTTTTTTTAATTACTATAATATATACATAGCAAGCACGCACGAATTAAGAGCACTCTTGAATAAACTGCAGAAGAATGATGTGAAATGGAATTAGTCAGATCAATGTTAAACTCGTTTCGAAGAGATCAAGAAAGTCTTAACATCGTATTTGTCAGTAGCTCATTTTGATCCTAAATTAAAGATCGTGGTCGCATTAGATGCAAGTGATTCGGATATTGGAGCAGTGATAGTGCACAGACATGAGGATGGAACAAATAAACTAATAGCTCATGCTTCAAGATTGCAGCTGAAACAAGCTACATCCAGATAGAAAAGGAAGCATTGACAATCATATTTGCTATGAAAAAATTTCACAAATTCATACATGGTAGAGAATTCATACTACATCGTCCATTATTGTCCATATATGGATCAAAAGTGTGTTCCCACACATACAGCGAATAGACTGCAGCGTTGGGGAATTATCTATTTGAACTATAATTATAAAATAGAGTTTCTACCATCTAAAACATTAAGTTATACAGACGGATTTTCTAGATTTGAACCACTTGAAAACACAGTAATTGCGTCAATTATGACCTAAAATGAAATTAATAACGTATTATACAATACATAAGATAATTGCCCAGAACATTGGAGAAAATAAGAATTAAGTCAGAAAAAAGAGGACTTTATAATGAAAATGAAGAATAAATAAAGATTTAAAGGAAAATATCACTGGAAATAATGCATTTTCATTATGTAATAACGTACTTATGTACGCAGAAAGAATTGTGATACGAGTATCGTTGCAAAAATGTATGATAAAGGAATTTCACATAAGATATCCAGGTATTTCTAAAAATGAAATCCTCAATGAGGTATTATACTTATTGGACCCAAATGGATCAAGATATCATAAATTTAGTGAAGTCACGTATAGATTGCGCTCTGGCAGCGAAGTCACCGCCTATCCAAATTCAACCTTGGCCTAAAGCCGATATGACATGGTCCAGAATACATACAAACTTCGAACGACCATTAAACGGAGTATACTATCTAGTAGTAGTCAATCGTTACACTAAATCGCCAGAAATATTAAAATGTAGAAGACAGAAGATTACCGTGGTAACAATAAATTTCCTACACGAGATTTTTGCAAGTTTCGGTGTTCCTGACTCTATCATTTCAGATAACGGGACTCAATTCACGTCGAGTGAATTTAAGTTTTTTTTTTTTAAAGAATTAGCAATAGAACATATTACAACTCCCCCTTATCACCAAGATCAAACGGACAAGCGGAACGTTTAAAATGTCGATACGTTTAAAAGGGCACTAAAAAGTCGGAGGGAGAGGAGTCAGCTGAAGTAATGCTGCAACAGTTTCTGAGTGTTTACAGAATAACACCAAACCCGAACACTGTGTTTGGAATGTCGCCTGAAGAGTTGATGTTCGCCAGGAAGACTAAGTCCGTTTTCAATAAGTTATTACCAGAACGTAAGGCGAGAGCGTCAAGAAATAACATTATATGTAAATACTTCAAACCTGAAGATAAGCTATTTTTTAAAAAGAAATCAACATGAAAAGAAATTCTGGGATGATGTCGTTATAAAAATACAGGTCGGCAAAATGACATACATGGTACAGGGACAAAGGTGGGAACATAAACGACACCTTAATCAGTTAAAACGGAGATTCACTGATTTAGTAAGTCCACGAAAAGAGGCGCCGATGGAAATATTGTAATTACATGTTTGACGTACTCATGCCACCAGAAATTAGTGAGCCAAGGAGGTACAGTAAAAGAAAAACAACAGCAACGGAACATTTGAATATTGAACCGAAGCTGAAGAAATATAGATTCCAGAGGAAGTCATCTCAAGGGGGTGGTATCATATAGGAATAAAGTTTTGTTGGCGATACCGGAGTTTGAACACGGATCGCCAGGGATTTTATTATTGAATAAGTAGATTACGTGATGGTAGAGGGAATGTATATATTGGAATTAGCGTGGCGTTCAACTGATCACTATTTCTATTCTATCCTCTATAACTACACGGATCACCATTTCTATTCTCTCCTCTATTACTATACGGTTCGTTATTTTCTATAATATTCACTATTCGGATCACTATACCGTTTACTATACGGTGGCTACTATTTGAGCGAGTATTGTCGAGCAAGTACTATTATTTTTAACGGCTTTACTATAGTTGTATCTGCGATTACAAACACTCTGCTTCAACAAGCTTTACGAAAGTGACAACGACTATTCGTTGACATGACAAAATTGGCAACGAGTGTTCGTTGACATCACAAAAAATAACATGGATAAGGAATACCGGGAAAGGTTAAAAAATATGGAATCATATTTACGAGGCAAAAGATACCTTCCCCGAAATTCGAATGGCCCAGCTGTGAACACCAGAATTGAAAAAGATAACTTAATTCGATGCAGGGTGGGTCCCGGTAATTCTCCGTACTTCTTTATATAGATTCTTAAGCTAACATATTCTACGGACGTCGGTGGCTTTGTCCTAGATGGTCGGATGACGGCATAGATGCGCACAGGAAGAATAAGACAATCCGTCGGGGTCCTTGCACATGCAGATTTCCGCATAGTATGTGACTTGGAATCAAACTTCTTGAGAGACATTTTTCATGTCTCTCAAGATAGCCAGCTTGAATGAGAGGGAATTCAGGGATCGGAATAAGGCTTCCCTCCTGCTTCATTTTCTCTTGTCCTTTGGAGTAGATGCGGCTGCAATCGCAGTGACACATTTTGTTTGAAAGGTCGGTGCTCGGGTGTTGCCTAACGACTTTCTTGTCTACTCAGCACACGGAGACCGTCTGGCGAGAGATGTTTCTTTGCTGGTTAAACATACCCTGGGTGCGAGGGTGGTCCTTGTCCATGTCGATGTCGGGAGTGGTTGATTGTGGCCGATATATTTCGGATTGTTGCGCTTTATGTACCCAACGACCAGGCGGAGCGTGTCTCGTTTTTCCGTCAGTTAGGGCCGTTCCTGGTGCATTCGTTGCGTTTAGCCTTAATGTGGGACTGGAATGCCATCCTGGATCCAATCATAGACAGGAGACGGGTAGCTGTCGGGAGGTCAGGCGATCGTAGCTTGGTCGATCTGATCAGCAATTTTGGTCTCGTCCATAGATATCAGGTTGATAAATTGGGGAGGGGGAGATGGGGACGTAGGCATTTAGGTGTTGCTCTATCCAAATAGCCAGAGTCCTTGATAGAATGTTTTTGGGAAGGGCCGATATTGATCTGATGGACTGTCCCACGTTCCACTGGTTAGGCTATTCTGACCGCAGACTTGTCTGTACCTAGATGGCGTTATGTACTAGGCCTAGAATGGCTGGACACTGGAAGTTCAATCTGTCTTTACTGGACAGGCGGATCTCCCCGCCACAGCTAATTAGATTAGTACAGCGGGAACTAGTGGGGAATGTTATTGGAGAGAGTGGTGGGAGAGGCTTAAGGATAGTATTAGGTCCTTCATTCGCGAATATAGCCAATGGCTCGTCCAAGATATGGCTAAAAAATGAAGGCTCTCAAAGATAGTCTGTCTCGGGAGGAGGGAGGAAGGTATTCATTAAAGATAGATTTAGCTAAGCGAGCTCTGCAGTGCGCGGCTAGCGAGCGCCACAAAGGTCAGATAGTTAGGCATAGGTCAAACATGATGTCTAACAAAGCCGTTAACATGGGCGCAAAATTGCGCAAGGAAGAGATGCGTCGAGGTTCCGATCGATTCATTCGGGAGGTCGATACTGCGGTGGGACATACTCTGAGGTCGACCAATGAAATGTGCGAGGCATGTCGGTGGCATTTCGAGAACGGGTTTCTGTAACGAAAAGTTTAGCAGCTATTTGACTGACTTTCCTCGGTTTCGCCGACTGAAGCGGCTAGCTGTGAGGGAGGGATCACAGAGAGCAAAGACTATTGGTATTGAAGGGAGTCGGCTTTGGCAAGTGTGCGGGACATGATGGTCTGCACTATGAATTGTACTTGAGACTCTCGCACAACTTTGTGCCGATTTTGACTGACGTTTTCAAAAACTGGTTTCGGTAGGTATCCACCCCGACCGGATCTCCAGGAGTGTTTACACGCTGTTGAAAAAAGGCAAGTATAACATAACTCTGCTAAAAACAGACTTAAATATTTTGGCCAAGATCCTGACGGAACGTTTGCAGTTACTTGCCGAGATTCTGTTGAGACCCAAACAGACTTGTGCTGTGAAGAGCCGAAAAATCCAGATCAACCTGCATCTGAACCACGATCCTAGAGGGTGTAAAAGGCGACGAGCGAGTTGAGTTTTCGCTTACTTGGCTTTTGGTTCGGAATGTGCTATCTCTCAATGATGCAACCTTCAGATTGGGCTTGGCAGATTTGCCTGACTGTAATCCGTGTGGCCTTGGTTTAGAGGAAACTGCTTCACACGCCTTCTACCATTGACCCCAGGTGGGCCTCTGCTGGGAATTTGTCGGCAAGTTGACGGCTCGTTTCGCTCCCGAAAAAGTCGGCGGAAGAGTTGACAGATGAAGTAATGATTCAGCAATTTCTGAGTGTTTACAGAATAACACCAAACTCAATCACCCTGTCTGGAATGTCGCCTGCAGAGTTGATGTTCGCCAGGAAGATTAAGTCTGTTTTCAATAAGTAATTACCAGAACGCAAGGCAAGAACATCAAGAAATAACAATACAGGTAGATACTCCAAACCTGGAGATAAGTTATTTTTTTAAGATGTATCAGCACGGAAAGGAATTCTGGAAGATGGCGTTATAAATAAACGGATTGGCAAAATGGTATACATGGTACAGGAACAAAGGTGGAAACATAAGCGACACCTTAGTCAATTAAAACTAGATTCGCTGATTTAAAAAGTTCCCGAAAAGAGATACCAATGGAAATTCTGTATGACACATTTGACGTACCCACGCCATCAGAAATTGTTGAACCAAGGGTTTATGGCAAAAGAAAAAAATGCCAACAGAATTTTTAACTATTGAACCGAAAGTGAAGAAGTATAGACTTTTCGAGTGAGTATTATCGAACAAGTACTATTAGTGCGAATTTTATTCGAAGGCGTCTGATACCGGAATTGTTCGACGGCGTTATTAAAAATATATCTGTGATTACAAAGTCTCTACTACAACGAGTATTACGAAAGTTACAACGATTGGCAAAGAGTGTTCGTTGACATCACAAAATTCACAAAGGGGTGGTTTCCTCTGGAGCCCTCCTCTGGTTAAGATAGACTCTGTTGTGTATCAACTTACTATAAATGTCTTTTCCGGTCTGTTCCCGGCTTCCTCTTTTGTTGTGATCCGTCGAGATTCCCAACATCCCCAGATTGTTTTTAGCCTCATTTTTCATCTCAAATACAATCTTTTATTTTCCCATGCCGTTATTTATTTTATCCTTCCCCCGTCAGTTAGTGAGTGAGCTTCTTGATTCAGCGGCCAGTCTTATTTTTGAGGTGTGAACGGGTTCTACTAACATCAGTTATTTTTAGTTTGTGTGTTTTTTTATATTTTAGTTCGTTTTAGACTTCATCCCCTCCCACTCATTATATATCATTACTATATTTTTATATATATTTCTTCTATGGACATTTGTATATAACAGATTTTATGTCATGGGGCTATTTTGTAGGTTCCCTGTGAATATGGTGTATTGTGGTGTATGTAGCTGAAGGACGACTTCTTGTGGTGAATGTGTAAATTGTAATGTTTGAATGGGTCGTGAATCTGATTACGTTGGTATAGGATAGTTTATGTTGACCAGCCTCACCCCATTTCCCCTATTGACCTTGTACAGAAATTATTGAATTAATAACAATAATTAATAATGATTTATCCTCTCTTGACGAGACAACATCTGTCAAAGATAATATCTCTCATAACAATATGGCGTGGCTGATCAGTTATTTAACCACAGTGGAGAATCCTGAATTTATTGAAACCTGGCTTAGGTGTTTCGCAGCGTCGGCGAGAGTTAAAAAGTTAAAGGACACCATAGCTTGCGGAGGAGAAAATGAATTTACTGATTTGTTTTAGACCTCAGCAAGGTGTGAACTTATAAACAATCATGGTCTACATTATTTACATTATTCGGATTATTGTCCTCATCGTTGTCGCCATATTTATTACAAAGTTTCGGCCGTTGTACGCTCCGGGCTTCTTCAGGTGGTTGGAATTTCAAACCCTTTATTTCGCTCACTGGGGTAGATTGTTCTAGTTCCACGTGCCATGATTAATGGATGTCAGTTATCAGTTATCCCCTGTTAATTTCCCTCTGAAAGTTCTCCACTGCCTTAACCGGGAATTGAACTCACACTCTTTGCATCCCGTCACTGGATCTAACCATTGACTTTATCCACTGTGTCCTTGAGGACATCTGTGTATGAATTTCTGGGTATTATAAACCTAATGTTTTCAGCAACCATTTTACCAGACTTTTGTTGCTAGTATCTCTTTTCTCTGACACTCCTTATTACTGGTTCCCATATTGTATTCATTTCTATGCTTGGTCGGCTCAGAAGATTTTGTGGCCTAGCATATGTGCTGATTCCTTAAGTTTACGAATTTTCCAACGGTGTTCCTTGTCTATGATTTCAACCTGGTCGGCGGTTATCTCCCTTCTCTCTCCATATGTGGTCAGCCACGTCTGATTTTTCCACTTCCCCTCGTGTTCCAGCTTTCTGGTGTTCTTGAAGCATTACCTTAAGGGGGCGGCCTGTCTTCCCTTTATATTTCTTTACGCAGCTGCATGGGATAGCGTACACACAGTATTTAGTCATGTTTTCCTCTAGGGGGGGTCTTACTCGGGAGAGATATCTGCGAAGAGTCGTCAAGCTTTTGAAGGTTGTCCTGATATTATATGGACCGCAGATCCTTTGTATTTTCTCTGATAACCCCTTCGCATAAAGCATGCAGACTGTTTTCTGAGTGTTGTTGTCCTTCTCTTGTACCTCCTGTCCCAGTATTTTGGGGCTGCTGCCATGTACCCGGGGTAGTTGTTACGTTGTAGGGTACTACTTATACTGATCAATTCTTTATCTAATGGTTCTGGATGATTTTGCTCGGTGTTGTAAGCAGCGGACGATCCCTTTCTTTACGCTGTATGGATGGTGGGAGTTGAAATTAAGGTACTGTCCGATGAATGTCTTGAACTCATGCTCTGTTCAAGATATTAGAACATCCAGGAATGGAAGTGTGTTGTTACTCTCTTTCTCCATTGTGAACTGTATCGAAGGTCGTATTGAGTTCACATGGTCCAGTAGAACCTGAACATCTTCCTGATGTGGCCAGAGTATGAAGGTGTCATCTATGTACCTTAACCATAGAGTTAGCTTAAGAGATATAGATTCTAATGCCATTTCCTCAATGTATTCCATTAAAAAATATATGGAGACAAATCGAAAAATCCTACCAGAAACTGACACGAATAATGAACCATCTGAAATTCCCACACCGATGCAGAGACCTACAACTCATCCCTTCAGGCTTGGTACCAAGACTTCCAGTCAATTCAAGGAGAGCCCGTCTGGTCGCAGAGAAAGCTGGACACGCCCTTGTCCGAGAGAGAATCCAGTACAATCGTTGGATAAAACAGAAACTACAAGCTCATATCTCCCAGATGCTCGAGGATTTCTTCAACAGAATTACTAATGAAGAATACCAGAGGAGGATCCAAAATGACCTGCATAAATCCTTCAGACATAAATTCGATGTAGTCAAGGATCGCCAAGTACAAAAATTACATTGATTGAAAAATCAGAAGGTGACGCACAAGATCCATCACCCAACAGTGAAAGCAGTAGTCAACATCAGTCAATATCAGCTGAGTGCCTCTGAGGAGTCAGTATTGCATAAGGGTCTCAACTTCGCCACAATCATCAGGCGATTGCCATACTTGGACATCATTGCCAGAGTCGAGAAGGTGGCCTTGAACATCCCTCAGGCTCAGGCGGATGAACTGAGATGGAAAGTGAGACAGACCTTGGAGAAGGCCAAACCGCCCAGGTCTAACATAACAAATATGGAGAGGCTGGCGATCGGATCCCTACTGAGGAAGGTGTAGTGAAATGTAAATGAAGTACTGTATAAAAGGCTGTATCGCTATACCCATGGAAGAGTTATCTTCTCTTAACGATACTACATCTGTCAGATGGAATAATTATCATAACAAGTTCCAGAGTAAATACTAACACATACACATTAAAAGAGACACATGCATTTTCACCCTTACACAAGTCATCAAAACTGAATACGCACAAATAACATGTAAATGAATTCCAGTCACCCAAGAAGACGTGACTAAGAGAATTTTATGCGTTCAGTGAGTGAGAATAAGTGACTGAAAAATATGAGAAAAAGAAATACAAATATAAAAAAAAATAAAAATAAAAACATCATCTTAAAAGGATGACAGAATGAAAAGAACAAAATTATATACTGGACAAAAGAACAAATCATTGAAATCGAACTACAAAGATATTTTAACGAAATCATTCATCGAATTCAACTAAAATTCTTTTCTTGATTTTACGATAGTTCGATATTTTGTTGTTTTACTTAATGTCAAGATATGTATGAGGCACCTAGTGAGGATTGTGATCAATACTCAGTTGTAATAGTCAGCTAGACTCGCTCACCTAGCATTACCACGCGCAAAGTTAAATAGAGCCAAAAAAATACAGACAATTGTGGCGAATCCTGGTGCAAATCTGATGCAAAGACCTGGTGCAAACATTTAGAGCAAACATACAATTATATATTCTTGCCTCTCGAACAAATGGAGAGGGTTCTATCAATTTCCAACTGAAAGAAGTTTCAAATAAAATATCATTCATGATTTTTTAATAAACTGAGGGGAGGAGTAAACTAAAGTGGGTTGGCATTTCTTAATTTACAACCATCCCGTTTATTCGAGAGGCAAGAATAAAGAATAATTATATTAAATAACACTTCTATCGTCAGCATTATAGGACACATTGGAATGTCACATCTAAAATTTTATAGGATTACAATTTTTGCTATCTCAGCACGCATATACATATATGTTACTTTAAAATTTATTATACTGAACACTTCATCCTTGAAATAGATGCATCATTCGAGAAATCTTATTAAAGTAAATGTGTTTCCCAACAGGTGTCAAATCTGTGTCGCCATTTGTTGGAGAAAACTACCGCGTGATCCGATGTGCTTTACTGCTCGTCTAGGAAGAACGTTATTCTAGAAGTATTGTGCAAAGGGCACCTGTCCAAGCGGTCAGAACGCTCACTTTCTAACCAGGGTTCGAATCTCACCACGGTCGATTTGTCAGGAAGGTGACCTCTTAATGCTGTGGAGATGCGATCCCAGCATGCGGCACCTTTAAAAAATGCATCAAAACTATGCCATGGGTTGACCCAAGCATTAAGTGAAATTAGTAAACAGAACTGTTTGTAATCCGTCGATGGTTCAGAGATTGAGCTTACTGTCCTTGTTTAGACTGTTGATCACGCAAGATAACGGGCTCTCTCCCAGAATCTGTAACTAAGGTCCGCTCAGCATAGTTGCAGTAGAAACCACAACTGTGCTCTGTGAGTTCTGAACAAACACAAATGTAGCTGAGCAGCATCAGGTTTTGGATACCGACATTATGCAGACATGCAAACTAAGATACTAGAATTTAGCCATTATATTAAGCAGAAAACTAGGATTTTGAATATTTGGTTTAATGTAATCTTTCCTAAGAAATCCTGTAACGAAGATTGTGTTGAATGGGCTCAACTTCCAGATTTTTTTCATACTAACACGGGAGTGCCCAGGTCTTTATATTTGGACCTACGCTCTTTCTGATCGTCATCCCCCGATGTCATCAGTGCCCAATTACGCTGATGACACAACCATTTACTGGTTTGTAAATTTTAACGCCTCAAAAACAAACACTGCTCTTATTTAATCACCACAGAGAAAATATTCTGTTTGCCATCCCCATGGCTGATGCTAACCTCTAGGAGAACAACTATCTATGCCTTCTTGGCCTCAAGTTTTCCACTGACATGAAGTATAGCGACAATATCGGATCAAATGCTCTGTCTACTACAGTGAAAGTTGGTTGACTCTGTCGCGCCAGAAAGTTTTTCTCGTCAGAATCCAACTAGCACATCTCGACTCCAGTCACTTTCTCACCGATGCGACGTGGCTTCCTTCTGTCTTTTCTACACACATTTTCATGGCAACTGTTCTGGTGAGCTTTTTTCACTGTTTTTTGTTAAACTTGTAGCTTGTCCACTTATATTTTTGCAATAAATATTTATAGGTAAATTCAAATAATTCCATCCGGTCAGTACAGAATAAGTTTGTAGTATTTTTAACACATAAGCCTTAGTTTTTACACACTTGTTACGAAATAAAATGTTACAAGTCATTTTACCAATAAAATATAATTTCTTACCCGACACGCCACGTGCGATTTTTGAAGTTCTTTTTAATACAGGCTTTACGTTTTCTTTCCATGTCGCTTCGTCGATTATTGTGATATCACTACTAGTGTCTAGTTGCATTTTTACCTCTACATTATATTCACATACACAAATCTTCTTTGGTTTTCTGTAATTATATTTCCGTCTCAACGATGTGTACGAAATTGTTTTTTTGTGAGAACTTTTCCTTGCTTTAGTTTTACAGTGTGACTTTTTATATCCTATTTTTCCACACTTGTAGCACTTTGAATAATTGAAGGGACAGTCATCTCCGAAATGCAAACTTCCACGTCTAAGAAATGAATTATTATTTTTCCGCATTTTCTTTAGCTTGACCATCACTATTTTATATTTATACGTCTCGAACATGGGTGATGGGAACATTGCTCCAAGAAAACACACAACTCCCAAGCCAACCTGCGTATGCATGGCCTCATGGGAAATGAAGAAAAATGCAGGAAAAATCCAAAGACTCTGCAATGTTATCGGTCTTGATCTGGCACTTCGGTTTCAATTACTTTCCCACAACCATAACGAAGCTTCCTTGTGTCGTTTTTATATTTTTGTAAGAATTTTCATGATAATGTTTCTGATGAGCTTTCCTCATTGGTACCTCGACATAACTATTCAAGAGCAGTACTAGATTGGCAGCTAGGTCTCATTATTTTACAGCTGAAATTCTATGCTAATAGTTTCTAGAATTCTTTTCTGGTCTCTTGTCTGAAAGAAAGCAATATTTATCGTTATATTCTGTCTTCTTAATTCGTGTTCTTTTTTTCTCCTTACTAATGTTTTTCTTTTTCTGATATTATTTTACACCTAGTAACCCGTTGCGTCCTAACAACTTTCTTGTCTTGCTTGGAGTGAAATGATTTTTAAAAGGGGAGATTTCCATTCCTGCACCAAAAGTAGATATTCCTTACTCAATTTGCAACCGTACTGGGTATCTGACTTCGGCTTCAGATGTCACATGCGTACCCACGGACGCTGACTGGGCGAAATATTCGTCTTCCACGAACTTTGAGAAACATCTATTGAATCCCAGAGGCAATTGTCAAGGGAGTTAATCCGTTGGTTTGTGAATTTGGTGCCATATTAATTGTGTGTTCAATCTCTGTTATGGGTAGTACACATTTAGAATTAGTAGAAACAATGGGAGCAACATCATGAGCACTACAAAAAAGAGTAGACGAGATATACCTGAATATGGGCAGAGGAACGAGGACTATCTACCACCGTAGATAATGGGTATAATTCAAAATTCCCTGAAGGTTACCTTGATCGAAAGGCACCTCAAGAACACTGGAGTGGCCAATGGCCGTAATTTTGCGACAGCTAAGTTGCAAACAATAGTCCAAATACAAATAATGAAAATTATAACATCTCATCCCAGAAATTCAGACAAATAAAAATAAAATAAGTTATTTTAATTCATTATAGCAACTGCAAAATGGCAGGGATACAAAGGATAATTATGTTCCTCTGCCTGAGACGAATTCACGGGGTTCACATGACAGCAAATCATTGATTGTTGAAGAATAATGCTATTTATCCCGTCTGGAGAACTGACCTGTCTGCCCATGTCATTTGCTATGTAGGCCACAGAGAGGACAGACATCACAAGCATACAGCGATAGGGCATTCATATAAAACGACATAGTCTAATCAGAAACATAAAAGAAACCACCGTCTTGTACATTTCTCCGTTAGGAAATATTTCAAGTAAGACCCTCTCTCTTTTCGCCCCTTTCATACTACTTGTTATATACATGTTATATTTTCTCTTTGTGGGACAAATTAGTAACAAGTATGTTTTAAATCGGTATAAAACATCTATTTGAGAACAATACGTGTTGTCATTCATTCCCTTCCCCTATTCTCTTACGTCCGTGTGTTAAGGCGTTATTATGTCGCGAATATATTAATGCTTATAATACGGAAATTAAATTGGGAATATACCTTTCTTGCTAGTACCCCCATTATGGCCGATACCCTTGTGTCTGCTCTTTCGTTAGATTTTCTCCAAAGCTTGTTTGGACTCACGAATATCTACAATTGAACACGGCGACAAGATGACATGCACGTGGAATTTATTGTTTTAATCTATGCAATCTTTGATGTTCTCAGATAGTGGATGAATAAAGATTGTTTATTTGTATTAAAATATATTTGTCTTTTATTTACATTCTTTTTTGTTCATCCCAACGGCTTGGAATATAACAAATTCCAAGAAGAAAACATGACAAGACAACATTTTTGCAACCCCTAAAGGTATCGGAATTCTCTAAAATCGCCAGAGGAACTTCAATAATTTAATATAGACTACTCTTCTTGCTAGCCTCAAGTCACTTCTTGCCACTTCGGATAGGCTGAAGATAAATGGGCGTCAGTTGAGTGGTGGCAGTGAAGTCGAAGTCTTTGTCGGAGAAACAGAAAAAGACTGGAGATGCGGCTCAAGTAACCACAGAACTTTTGTTATCAAAAGGATTGAAATCTGTTTATATATATATATATATTTAAATGGTGTCAAGTCAAAGCTAACGTATTAATGTGGCACCAATTTCCAACTTTCTCTGATCATTTTAATGGGTTTTCTTTCTTTGACGGCCTTGGGTTTAGTTTTTCCATATTAGATGCTGTTTAAGCATTTCAAACGTTCATTACAAGCATCTTCACTAATATCGACAAAGAAAATCAAGAACAAAAAGGTGGGATATATAAATAACGTTGTAATTTAAAATATTATCAAACGGTTGTTTTCCTTGCTATCTTAGATAGTACTTGTAAAATCGATGATATCCCCGGGAATAAGAATCTAATAAAAAAAAAAAAAAGAAGGTTTACTCAAGGAAGGTAAAAGAGAAATCCAGAGGAAAGCCTATCCCCAGTAGAAGATCACACGTTTTGTATCAGAAAAGCGCGATTAAATTTTTTTTTCCTCCTTTTGACGTTATGGCTTTTGCCGCCTGCCAGTGCGTGCGTCGATTGGTCGTTCGTTCCATTTCATGCCACACGATGATTGGGCGTACGTGAATGCGCACTTCACTTTGCATGATGCTGATGGACGGCCAGACGTTTTGCCATCCACACTCGCTTAGAGGCGAGTCGTGCTTCGCTGAGCATGTAGCTTTAATGGACAACCCGGCTCACTTGCTGACGGTCTCTGTTTGACGATTCGCGCTCCACAGCCCGGTCAACTTTTGATTCGCTCGCCTCAGCTCCCCACTACAAACAACCCACTTTTATGCATGTCACATCTCTTTTTTCCTAGTCTGGAAAAATAGGTGGGTGGAGACAGTGATGGGGTCGTGTAAGAAACGAAGAAAACTATGGTGAAGAAAAGAGAATGAATGAAAAATATTTAGAGAATAAGATGGAAAGAGCCATCTTAAATTAACCCTGACTGAATTGTCAGAATAGATTATATATTTGCGGATTTTCTGTCAAATCCGAGATTTTAGAAGTTCCCACATTACCAATGCTATTTCTTTCTTAATCTTGTATCCTATTTCTTATGAACTCATCTTCTATGGACGTCGCCTTTACGGATATGGCCATGGAAGTGAACGACTAAGCAAAGCCAAAATCTACAGTTATATTAGTACAATTTTGTTATAAATTATCATACTGTATTATTTTCTATCACGTGTTAGTTTTAATTTACCTTAATCCTTGCATGAAGAATTTTCATTGTTATTATTTAACAAGTTTTTCTTTCATCTCATTGTTTCTCAAAAACACTAGGTTGAGTTACACTTCGGCCATTAAAGCAGGCAGCGTAAAACTGTAAAAATGTAGCTTCTGTCGAAATCGGAAAGCGCATTTAAATCATGGCACCTATAACATAGTAAGGGTAAACAAATAATAATGGTAAAGAACAGAAAGAATGAAATGACAATATAATTCTAGTCTTGGAATCTGCCAAAACATTTGTTTGATGTCCCAATCCGAAAAAAGCTTTGTACATGTAAGACGAGCTTCTGAGATACTAATATATATTAGACTGAAGTTACTTCAATTATACAATGTATTATTATTATTATTATTATTATTATTATTAATTTGGGATGAAAGTTCAAATTTTGCCAGTTTCAATATGCCGAGTTTACACTGCAGATTTTAAACGTTAGTGGATATGTCGAACTTTAGACAACGTCTTTTCTAGGCAATTGCTGTAGTTTAAACCAGCTCAATTGCAACCATACCGAAAGGAAGCTAACATGAAAAGTTGCAAAGAGGTGACCTGGAATTCTGTAATATTACAACATTCAAACATGTTTAATATATTTTCTAATTTTCCTCCCTGTGGATATGATATATATATATATATATATATATATATATATATATATATATATATATATATATATATATATATATATATATATATATATAAATGGATTGCCCGACAATTATTTTAATATATATTCTGTTAAGACGTTATTTTTATAGATACAAATATTTAATTAATTGCTCCGTTTATAATAAACAATATTAACATTTGCCGACCTGAATGTCTGAGAAATTTCATATGTGACCTTCGACAGGAATCGAACCTGTATCCTAGACGGAACCATCATATAGGCTGACATGATATATCATTTAGCTACAGAGGAAGACTCTGGTTAGTAAGATTGAATTATTGTTTTTAAAATACAAATTTCTCATGATTTCTCTCGAACGCTCATATCTGCTCGAAGCGTATCTTAATGTAGGTACCTCCACAAGATCGCTAAAAAGAAGTGCATAGCATGATGAAAAAGACGCCAAACTTGATGAAAACAAAATTTTATCGTCTAAATGTTTATGCTATTATTAAGAGAAAAGGTCAAAGTATTTTGGGGGGATTTTTTGGCATTTTTTAATCGTTCCTAACACGTCCGAAAATTTGGTTAAAAATCTTGTTTTTTTTAGTCAGCAAAATTGAGAGATGGCAACCATTTTTTTTTCCATGTTAAAATAAAATCAATGAAAATATCAGTGTGAAATTCTTTTAAATATCAATTATCATTTTTTCAAGACTTATTTTAAGAAAATCAGAAATTATAATGTTTATTTAAAATATTTTGAACCAAGCTTAACTTAGCTTCTGCGCCGAAAAGATGTAATTTGAAAATAAAACAAAGCAGGTCATAAATTTCGCGTCACTTGACAGGTGATGAATGACATATTGACGGATTCCGTAAGGATAATTTGTTCTAAGGATGGAGAAAAGTGAAATATTTTACATTTAAGTGAACAAATTATTTACCTCGTTATTTTTAAGGAAAACTTTCAGCGCTTTAATTTTTTGGTTTTTTGTACTTAGCTTTCACCTTTACATTTACGATGCTTTATGGGAAATAGATTATAAAGAAATTAAAATCCGACTGTTACGAATGAGTTTAAATTTCATAAGAAAGGTATCTAATTAATTTATAGGTACCTTTCTTATGAAATTTTATCAGATGTGTACATAAAATATTATAATTTTACTACATTTTACTGTGTTATTAGTATTTCCATTCATTTTATTATTAATTTTGATATTTCATTTATGGAAAAAATGCCATAACTGAGATTAATATAAAAATAAGATCATATAAATTTCATATGATGATACTGATACTTCTAGGTACCCTTCTCAGTTGAAATTAGAAAATCAAATAAACTTCTCCACACGTGTTTCGCAAAAGTAAAGGCCTTAACAGCGGAGAACAATGCTTAACTCAAATAACGCAACTTAATTGTATTCTGGTTGGTCTTCCGTACTTTATGATTAGAGCCCGATTATAAACACAAAATTACATATCTTAATTACTGCGGGTCTTCTGATTAGTCAAAACGATACAATTTACAACGCGCTAAAAAAAGATCTATCTCATAAGGGCACTTATGAAAGTGGATGCGGCTTTTAAGTAATTTTATAATATTTAACCACTTAAATGTAAAAATCTATTATAATTAAAAAATAACAAATAATTGTATTAAAACTTCATTTTTCATCGAAAAAATTTTTTGCTTTCAGAAAATATTGTCCATATTCATAAAAACAACTTTAAAGCCAATAAAAGCATTTGAAATTAAATAATATATTTGTTTTATTGAGTTTTGTATGTTACAATTCAGAGCTGATTTTCAGGTAGGGGGGGGGTCCAATTAAAAACAAAAAAAACATGATTTGCATTCCTCAAAGCCTTGTGCTTTTAAGTATTGTAATCAGTAAACCTGACGCGATCGAATTTCTAGCGTTTTCGTAAAGTTATGGGGAGGTGTAATAAATATATAAAAAATATTTCTGCCAAGACTTTAATAAAAGAAAACATATTTATAATAATTTCGATCATCTATGAATAGTTTCTGAAAGTTTCATTAACATCCGCCAATTATTTTTATTTTTGCAAGATTTTCCAAATAAATGTGTCATACAAAAAAAACGTGCTAAAAATGTTATTTTACTAGTTCCGGTGATACAAAGAGAAACAAGGATTTTTAAATGAAATTACAGATTGTTCTAAAAAGAAGGACATTTTTTTTTAAATAATTAAAATAAACTTTAATCTTTCTTCTTAATAATAACAGAAATATTTAGACGATAAAATTTTATTTTTGTCAAGTTTGGCGTCTTTTTCATCATGCTATGCTTTTTTTAGCGATCTCGTGGAGGTACCTATCTTAACGTAAACGTGTAGTTTAAAAACAATAATCCAATCTTGATAACTAGATGCTTCCAATATAGAAATTTTTTAAAATTTACAGATGACCATGAATATCCAACAGGTTAACTGAAATGTCTAGGCATTCAGACCGTAGATTATTTCAAGTCGCATCTTGGAAAGGGAATTTTTAAATGTAAAGACGCTCTAGGGATATTATTATTTCTGCAAATAAATAAATAAATAATAATAATGAAAATTATACATAAGATAAAATAAGACATTAATATTTTAAACTTCTTTATAATAAAAAAAAATAGAAATAATAAAATTACTCCCAACATACAACAGGGACTCTGTTCCTGCCGGAAATACAAACATCCCGCCAAATGACGTGAGATTCAATCGCTTCACCCAAAAAGCACTAGGATGACAACACGTGTGTAACTTCCATCCGTGAGTAACTTACTCCCTTTTTTAACATGAACATTAACACAATTGTAATGTAAACACACACACACACACACACACACACACACACACACACACACACACCAATACACATAAATAAAATTTTATGGAATTACCATACAATAATTCATGCCTTCTCTGTATTTTGCACATTTATTTTTCCTGATTTTATCTTTGTGCAAACAAGTCTAAAACTCTACTACCACTACTCCTATGGTGTGAGCGAATCAGCTTAACTGAAATGTGTAGGCATTTAGACCTTAGATTACATCATTTGGTAAACTCGAAAAAAAATTTTTTTTTCATCTGAATGATGAAATGATGTATTTAGCCGTTTTCCTTTGATTTTTCAACACATTTGTTGTTTATGTTGGCTTGAGAAAGTAGTAATCCCTTCAGGAAAGGTGAGAGTGGGGAAAAGGGGCGTTGATTAATATTTTGATAATATTCGACGGCGGCACTCACGAGGATTTTCCTTCTGAGTAAATTACGTTCTCTTTTGATGAATGTGGTATTTTTTAGATCAAAATTCTGGTCGAATTTCTTTCTGTATATGGCTAGTACATTTGTTAGATTGTTATTTAAAAGATCTCTTTTTTGTTCATAGACTCTCATTTTTTTTCTGCATGTTTCCCCAGTGTATTGTGAAGAACAGTCTAGGCTATTTATTTTATATATGCCTGCTTCTTAACTATTATTGATGTAGGTGTTATAAGATCTTATTATATCCACGATGCTTTTGGAAGTGGTTGTGACTACTTGGATGTTGTTTACATTGGATAAGGTATTATCGATAGTGCATCTGTTTTTTCTTTAATTTATTATTGTGGATAGCGTTGTTATTTTTGTCGCGGTCGTATATTGTCTGTGCCTTTCTCTTTGCTTTGTGGATGAAGTAATAGGGATATTAGAGGTTTTTGAATATGTTGTCTATGTATGTTTCGTTTTTGAGCATTGTTTTTAGTTTTAAATTTTTAAGTAACGTAGTAAAAAATTGTTTTCGTGTCTGCATTTTGAGATGAGTTCTGGTCGTTTATTTCGCAGTTTGCATTTGTATAGAAATGTGCTTATTGCTATTTTCTTCTTCAGGCAAAGTTTATTTTTGGTAGGGTAATATATTTTATTCATTGAGTTTCACAGGAGGGCCCTTTTTATTTTGGTATATTTACAAGTAAACTTTTTTCCATTTTGTCACAAAATTTTCCTTGATACTGTTCTTGATATATAAAAATAAATATCTTTATCTCATTCATATATATATATATATATATATATATATATATATATATATATATATATACATACAGGTAAGATGAAATTAAATTAATCTTTCACTCGCTAGTAATTAACAATCGCCTGAAGAGACGCATTGATATGCGTTGAAATACGATAGCAATTGTGCAGCGATTTTAACGTGTTTTTTTGTTAATATTATAAATAAAATGGTAGTAATAACAAAAGTATTCGATGTAAAATAACAGAGCTAAAAGTGATACAGCTATTAAATATATTTTTCCTCATATATATATATATACATATATATATATATATATATATTTATATATATATATATATATATACATATATATATATATACATATATATATATATATACATATATATATATATATACATATATATATATATATATATATACATATATATATATATATATATATATATACATATATATATATATATTATATATATATATATATATATATATATATATATATATATATATATATATATATATATATATATATATATATATATATATATATATATATATATATTATGAAAATGGACAAAGTCCGACAATTATTTTAAGACATTTTTGTATCTATAAAAAGAATGTTAAACAGCAAAAATGTCTTAAAATAATTGTTGGACTTTGTCCATTTCATAATGTGTGACGTCATTTGTTTACATTTGATACGCCATGAGCAGACATGAGTGTACGTGAAAGATTCATGGAAGATTGAACTTTATAAGCAGTAAATTCGACCTTGCTAACTGGGCGATCCTCTGTGGCTGAATCGGTTAAAAGGCACGTCACGCAGCTTGACTGTTCCGTATAGGATTCAGGTTCGAATCCTGTCGGAGAGCAAATATTTTCTATGAAAATTTCTCAAGCATTCAGGCCGGTAAATGTTGTTTAATACCGTTTATTATAAACAGAGCATTTACTTAAATATTTGTATCTATAAAAAGAACGTTAAACATAAAAAATGTGTGTATATATATATATATATAATTATGTATCCCTTCCTTTTCGAGGTATGAAGCCACACTTTTCAGAAGATCGGAATACAAAGAAATGGTGCACAAAATGTGCCACAAGGTCCCTACACAACATTCCATTGCGCACGAACAGACAGACACATATATATATATATATATATGATAACTTTTAAAGTTTTAGAGTGTAGTCATGTGTCCAGTAAACACGAGACTGCCACCAGGTCAGTAACACTTCCTGAAAATTTCAAAGAATTTTAAACACTCTTCTTCTAATTCTTAAAATCACTGATTCAATTATTTTCAATGATACCGACCCTGGATTTCCTTCTTGCTATGTGTTTTGACAGGTACATCACCTTGAGCTATTGCTTCTAGGCAAATCGCAAACCGGAGATGTCGATGTGTGTGCCAGGACGTCGACAATTAAGTAGATCCGAATTAAATCATGCGCACTGTAGTAATTTAATTACGTTTTTCCGTTCATCCTGTTGCCAGGATTCCATCAGTTGCTAAGCTTGTTCCTTTCTCTGGTGGCTTCATGCTCGCTACCATTTAATTATTGATGGTGAGTGAACGGTGAAGATAGAAGATTGGCTGTCTAAACCAGCCCTGGGGCTTTTAAAGCGTTAGTAGATGATGGTGTAGTGGGTCGGTCAGATGTAGGGATAACGTAACTCTAGCCAAATCTGTCCCTAATAATGCCCCCCGCCCGCTCAGCATCTGAACGGCGAACCTTCGGCTACTTGAAGCATCTAACATCGTCAGTAGCTTCTATTACTCTCTTATTATTTTCCCATTAAGTAACCTTCTCTGATTTTATCAGAATTCAAACCAATAGATTTATTAACTGACGTATGTAAATTCAAAATCGATATTTTTATATAAAATCCAGAATGAGCTTTTGAAATTTAACTGATATATATATATATATATATATATATATATATATATATATATATATATATATATATATATATATATATATATATATATATCTGTGTGTGTTAATAGATTTTACCTTTTTAATTCGACATATTTTATTGCTTCAAACGTTATTTTTAGTGGATACCCGTATTTGATCAGGTTGCCGGAGAGTACATTTTCTTGAGTACGGTTCTTCATAGATTGGCACCTGGTAAGCATTGCATTGCATTAATTGTTTTAATACAATTGTATTAGCTTTTAGAATGTTTTAAATATAAAATTATTCTTGCAAATAAACTATTTAATAAATAGTGTACTATATTTTTGTTGTGATTTCTCAAGAACAAAAATAATGTATAAATTTACTTTCATCATGTGTTTTGATTTTATTATTCTTGTCATTGTTTTTAAAAGAATAAATATTGCGGAGTGGTGAAGATAGTTAAAATAATAGCTGTGTCAAGGTAAAAAAAAATGTCCTTTTGACACACGGGTGTTTGCGGACACGAAGCTTAAAAATTGCTAAAATATTTTTGCTTGCGTTTCAATGACGTCATTTGCGATTATTATATCTAAGCGATTGTTTTATCGATGTCTTTTAAATTACTTAGTTTTTTCAAATACATTCATCTTCTGCCTTAATAATTGTTAACTATCTTACTGTTTAGATCACAGCTTAGGTGGAAAGGAAAGTGAAAAATGTTGATATATTTATGTATATTTTGAAAAATGTCACAAGCATTTTATTAGATTGTAACTAAAGTTCAGAGCAGTTTTCAATAGGTGGCGTTTGAGCACAGGATTTCGTTTCACACGTGAGTGAATATTATGTCATATATAAGTATTCTATAAAGATCTAGACTGCGAACCAGCGTATTTTAATGGCTGAGAAAAAATATCCCAGCATGTATTTGTAGACTTTCAGTTTCTCTATGAGTGTAAGGATTGAAATTTAAAATTTTTTTACGTTAAAATGAAAACAGGAAAACGACATGTATTTTCGCCATTTGATGCTCTTTTATTTCCGGAAAAGAAAACACGCTGTACGAACAACAAAAAAGATATTTGTCGTTTATGGTGATAGTGCCATAGCTGAATGTATGTAACTGGTCCGCTTTGTTGAGAAATAGAACTTTTGATTTGGAATACCGACAACGCTTCGACAGGCCGGTGCTCGTTGAAGATGACCAAATCGAAACTTTACTTATAAAAATCTGTTCAAACAGTATGAGACATCGCAGAGATACTTCACATATGTCAAACGCAGTAACGTATTTGAAAACACTTTAATACGTGAACCACCATAATGCTTGTATGCATAATGATTTAATGGATCGCATTTCGATCTGCGATTCTCTGCTCAAACACCGATATCGACCCATTTATTAAAAAGGCGATCAAAAAGGTGAGAGGAAAATTGATTGTTCACAATGCGGAAGGAAAAGGGTAATGGGGAAAAACAAAATGAGACACCGATGACCACTCGAAAAGCCAGTCTTCACCCGAAGAAGATGATGCTGTGTATTTGTTGCGACTGGAATGATATTGTGTATTACAGTTGAACTGGTTAAAAGCACCAATCGATAAAAAGCGTCCTGAATTAGCCATTCAGAAAGGTGTCGTCTTAAATCAGGATAACTCTAGACTTCACATATATTTACAGACCCGGTAGAAATTAGTGCACCTTAACTGAGATATCTGTGCTTCTTTATGCGTCATATCCCTTCAGGGCGTAGTCGATCATGGATATCCACAATTTACTGTCCTTTGTAGCTCTGAGTAAATTTTCTCTTTTTGTTATTTCTTCGAAACCTTGTTCCACCATTCATTTATACGCCATCCATTTACACATATGCAATGTTTTCCTCTGCCCCTCTTGCCTCCAACCTGTCTTGCGAGTATCAAGTTTTCGAAACCCTCTTTCCTCATTATATGTCCTAGAAAATTTAACTGTCGCTTCCTGATGTTATGTATAAGTTTCCTTTTTGTTTCCATCTTCTCCAAAACTTCGTCTTTATTCACATATTCGATCCATGATATCCTCAGCATCCTCCTGTAGAACCACATTTCTTTTGCTTCAAATCTCATCATCATCTTTGAGGTGATTGTCCAGCATCCTGTTGATTTCAATCGTAATAGGGAATGACTGCAAAACATTTTTCTCTCCCCTTTTATAGGCAGAAGTCTACAAATACATGCTGGGATATTTTTTCTTAGCCAATAAAATACGCTGGTTCGCAGTCTAGATCTGCCTTGTCTAGAAGACAGACCTTGTTTTTTGTGTGTCGACGCCAATTCTTTGTGAACATTTTACTTTCTTACCTGTTAATTTGCCTTGCATATATTGTTTGCTTGATGCGTGATGGTTGTTTGATATTGTTTCATTTTTGCCCTGTACTTTTTTTCTTTTTATTGCAAACGATATTAATTCTGTTTGTTGAACAGTTCTATTATTTATTTTGCGTTTAACTATGGTTACTAACTCAACCACATAGGAGGACAAATATCACGTAACGGTCTAGTACTCTTTCCTTTGTTTCTAACGAAGATTTTTTTTCTGTTTCATAATACTCAGCTTAGCTTTTGGGATACACCTTTCGCTATTATACTGCACACGCTGTATTCAACTGCCGTTGCACCTTTGGATTACCGCTTATTTTTATCCCTACAAAATATTTTTATGAGAAGAATTCAATTCTCTGGAATTCGATAAAACTCCTTAAACCAGTTTAAAGATCTACAAAGATGAGAAGTGATTAAAGTTGGAATCATGAAACCGCTTCGCAAATGGCGAAATATAGTGAAACAAAATAGCTCATAGTAGGTTAAATAAACCTGTTTAGTAATACCTAAATATTGTCTTTGAAATTCATTTAAAAACTCTTTAGTTCCGTTCACAATATATATATTTTAAACTATCACTAAGGTTAAACATTTAACCTTTCGACCTGCAGTCCTTCTTTCTCCCAACTAACTTAATTCAACGCTCTCTATCTTCTTGGCTGAAGAACACGCACTGGCGATTGGTCTCTTTCCAGGACAAAATCTCCCAAACACGGTCATCAGATTTTATCCCAAGTGAAACATTTGAAAGTGAAATCTAAGAATAGGCGATTCGCAACAACTGCAGAATACAATGGACAGTGGCCAGTATCGCCGTGTGACGTATTAAATACAAGCCAGCGTCCCTGGGTTGAACAGTCCTGGAGCACAGTACGAAGAAGTAGACTTTTAACCACTTCTTCTTAATAAAGTAGATGTAATTCCATTCAATGGTTGTCAAATCACCATCGCGTTATAGATGATGCTGGCACGACGCTGTCTGCCTATTGATATCATAATTAAATTGATTCCACGACGTTGACTTCTCACTGAGGCGCCGGTTAAAGAGGCGCGTTCTTCTTGTTGCTATAAACAATTTTTAGTTATTGGCCTGCGCCTCTTTGACAATAGCGAAGAAAAACCCTGTTCTTTCTATTACAATTTAGAACTTTCACCAATCGCGATGAATAAATGTTGCTCCGCGTTTTGAGCGCCTATTACTCAGCCCAAACCTTATGGGAAAATAGTCAGTTACCTTCACCGTTCCAGGAAGTACCGGTCACCTTCTCTTATCTTTTACAAGAGACAGATTAGGGGGTAAATAGGGTTCCGGTGGCATATAGGGGCAGGGGCTGCCCAGTCTTCACTTTCCAGTCTCGATAGAGTCCAAAATTTTCTCCGCGACCTTGTGGATGATTAATTATTTTCCATTCTACCCCTTTCTCGCTGATGAAATTTTGCAAACTTCTCGCTGCTCTATTTCCATGGAAAGTGTTCAAACGAACTACATTCCTTAGTTCCACCAATTATAACCATTACGACTAAGAACTGACATTCCACACACATTTGTCCTCGAAGTGTAAGTCCCACTCGAGCAGTTTCTTAATTCGAACCGAGTCCCAAGAGGATACTTCCTCAATCACTACAATTTCAACCTGCTGAAGTATAGGGTTAACCGTTATCTTCTACTCATATCCGTATAAAATGTGCATCCTACTCTGTAACCTTCTACCTCGAGTGACACTCGAGCCTTGTAAAGGGTTAACATCATTGTGAAAAAATTCCGACTAGTATCTTTATCTTGGTTATTTTTAGCACTTAATTTGGGCCAATTTATTTTATAGCATTTCTGATATTATCTGAAACGAAATAATATTATTGTTACACCGTCATGCTGACTAACTGGTATCTTATTCATTTCTATTTCGATGTCTTCAAGATGATCGAATCTTTTTCCCGCCTTTTAAATGTTCATTTCAACTGTTAGGCAAAGTATTGCTATTATTGCACATTAGGTATCCAGACTAATATCTTTATCTTAGTTGTTTAAATTACATCATTCTTTCTCGAGCCATTCTGATATTCTCTCAATTATAGAGATGACTTTCTTCCTTTAAATTTTCTGCTTAGCATCCTCACCTTTTGCTGTTTTTAACATAGCATTTGGCGTATATTTTCTCCGTCATTCCTCAGATGACACACTCGTTTACCCCCAAGGAACACCAACTAGAATCTATAAGTTATTTTTTTTTTGTTCTTTTTTTTTAAATTTCAATTTTCGCGTGTGAATCTTACAAATTAGCTTATTTCGCAAGCTACTGTCCGTGTGCTCAGTCTACACTAAGTATTATATTAATACGGTATAGTGCAAAATTATGAATAATAAATATATTTTTTGTCCGAAAGACAAAATTATTTCTACCTTTCTAAATCTTAAAATAAACAAATGGCTGTAAATACAAGACAGCAGCTCTTAAAAAAATGGTTTTATTTTTATCAAAATAAATCAATCCAACCTATATTAAATCCAAATGGACACTTGTGCTTATATTCACTCGCCTACCTCTTAACAAGCTGCTTCTGGTCAAATCCTATAAAACACCCGTTCCTGTACGATCACTGAAGTTAAGCAACGTTGAGCCTGGTCAGTACCTAGTTGGGTGTCTGCTTGGGAATATCAGCTGCTATAAGCGTGGATGTGTGAATGTTGTAATAGATAATTGTTAATCGGATAGCCAAGTTTCAATTTCAGTTGGGTTCGTTATATTCACTTACAAGCAAATACCCTTGAGAAATGCATAAACCACCTCGTCATCCCTCAGCTATGGGTTAATTAGTAAGTCTTATATCACTAAATTATTATTATCTCTAAAAGAAATTCTTAAAATCTAAAAATATTTTCTAGCTTTGAATAACTTGCAACGGATTGATCAGCCGTAGAAAGCGAATCAATCAGTAACAAGAAACTAGAGAAAATAATTTCCAATTTAATGGAGCGACAAGAAAACTGGTAAGAATTTTCGTTAAAACAAACAAGCAAAAAAAAAGTCAATGAAAAAAAAAACTCTGGGTACATGATTAATTTTTTCTGTCGTGATTCAATATATTTCCCTTGACATGTTTCTCTGGGCAGTTTTATTCTTATTCTTTGTAACGCGTCCCTTCACAACCTTGGTGATCGACAACTTCCTATCTCTTGTGTCCCTTAGTAGATTTTTTTCCCTTTGCTAAGGTTTCCGTCTCCTCCGTTCCGCCATCCATTCACCCAAGTTAGTCGACTAAATGATTCGCTGCCTTCTCCTATCTCTCTTGCCTTCAATACACCCCGTGAGGATTAAGTTTTCCAAGCCTTTCTTACCACATTATATTTCCAAGGAATTTCAACTGTCTTCTCCTGATTTAGAGTATAAGTGTTCTTTCTATTGCCATTTTCTTTAAGACTTCCTTGTTTACTCGCTGCGTTCATGGAATTTTCAATATGCATCTTTAGAACGACATTTTTGCTACATCTAGTTTTCTCTTCATCTGTGAGAAGATTGTCCAGCATTCACTACCATATAAAAAGATGGATATCCCATAGCAGTCTTTTATTTTTTCCATTTCTCAGTGTTTTGTTTATCTTTAGAAATGCTTCTTTTTCTAATCCAGTGCGTGTTTGGATCTTCCATCCTCTACAAAACACCTCCCAGATATTTAAATTTCAGTACTTGCTTGATGTTGATATCTCCAATTCGTAACTCGCATCTTGGGCTTTTTCTCTCGCTTTCTCTCTTCTTGCAGATGAGGATTCGGCCTTTTTCTCGCTTTCTTCTACTAGGCTGTCTAGGAAGTCCTGTTTTTTTTTCTTTCCGGATCAGCCATCAACAGTGTGATCTTCGTATCTTATATTGTTAAGATTACATCCATCGATAATAAATCCTGGTAGGATCTTCAATTCTCTTAGAATAGCATCGCAGTAGAGGTTGAATAAATCTGGGGAGAATGCACATCCTTGTCTAACACCACTTTATAGTTTTGTGTAGCTACTCAATTCCTTTTCTATCCATATGCAAGTGTTTTGTTCTTTCTCCCAGTATAAGTTTTTAGCATCCTTTCCAAGTAGATCTAGTTCTCCTGGAATTTCAAAAAGACCATTGTGATATACCTTGTCAAATATTTTTGTGTAATCTATAATGAGACAACAAAACAGAAACATCTTTTGTAAACTGTCACTTTCAGTTACGGAACAATCAGGGTATACGAGATCAGAATTCTAGTCTATTAAATAACTGGATGTATTTCGAATAGACTTTGTATGTTTTTCCTCACATTAGATCCTTTATAGAAGCATGAATAGAAATATTCCTGCGCTCTTACCGATCTCTTCATAATACGATACTTGACTGAATAAAAGAGTACGCTGATCAGCTCTTAATCAAACCATTTACAGTTCACTTATCTGTTCACTCAGCCGTTACCGTCAACCAAAAGAAAGATTAGACAAAAAATTAAACTTGATTGGCGAACTGAACGAATGGAGAAAAAAATTACTTATATTA
Organism: Acanthosepion esculentum; assembly: GCA_964036315.1. NCBI lineage: Eukaryota > Metazoa > Mollusca > Cephalopoda > Sepiida > Sepiidae > Acanthosepion > Acanthosepion esculentum. The sequence continues at coordinate 61,086,902 of OZ038478.1, forward strand.
ATTCAATATGTAATTATCTAAAGATAAAGTCTGATAATAATTATCATACCGAATTTAATTTGTAAACTATGTGCCGACTTAGGGTTTGAAAATACTTCAGTGTGCCAACAGCATACTTATTTTTATACAAGACAAGGTCAATATACCTGTTCTATAATATATTTTATATAGTAATATATGGTATATATTAAAATTGAAACGGCTAAATACCTTATTTGCGTTGTAGTAGTTATTGGTTCGTACTTCCTCATGTCATTTACGGCTGCGTGTCAAGTGTGCACGCGGGCTGTAGGTTGCCGACCCCTGAGATATAGCAACAAATGTCATATAAACAGATTATGCAACAACTTTTAGAAGCAGGAAAACAGAACTCTCTGATCGTTCTTTCCTGTGCCTTTTCCTTTCAAGTCATGCGCGATCATGACTCTCCGCAGCTCCCTGTCTTTTATTGCTGTAAATAACTTTTGACTTTTTACTATCTCTCGAGGTCCTTATCCTGCCATCCATTCACATAAACTTTTTACTAGGTTACATTTGTTTCCCAGTGATTTTTTTGCCTTCAGTATATCATGTGCTAAATTCACTATGCATTTTCCCTCATAATGTGTCTAAGAAAGTTTAGCCGCACGTTTAGGATTATACAGGGTAAGTAGAACTATCAGAATTTGTCAGATTTTTCACACATTTTCCTTTTTTTCTTTCTTTCAGAACTTAGATTAACATGAGGAAATTAGTTATGGATAAGTTACCAACTGAAAAAGAACGGAAATCGTGGAATTTTAATTGGGATTTAACCAAACTCTTGACAACATAATAATTTCGAGACATTATGCGACCTGTGCTGATACATTCTCGGCCGGTAATTTGATCAGGTCCGCGGTTGAGCCGGGGTTCGTCGCCCGAGACACAGAGATAAAAAAAAAAAAAATTGCTAAATATTCTTCTCTTGCTGATAGATTTTTTTTTTACTCCTGTGGCAGTGGAGACTTCAGGGGTTATTGGCCCTCGTTCGATGGTGTTCCTTCGGAGGATTGGCGCGATTGCGTCTCGATTAAGGAACGAGCCTCGCGAAACGGAGTGGCTCTTGCAGCGTGTCTCACTGGCGACGGTTCGAGGTAACGCTTTCTCCATCATAGCGGCTGGCAGAGGATAGAAAAAAAAATTGTTTATAGTTACGTTGTTCTGGAATTGTCATCGTTGGCCGACTGAACTTGCTTTGTTTCAATTATTGTTTCCCTTAGATTGAACTTACCATTTCTTTTTATACTATAATGTATTTCAGTGTTTAAAAACAGTAACTTGACTTTGCTAAGCAGGCGCTTCCTCTGTAGTTTAATGGTATAGCACGTCAGGCTATGTTACGTGTACGATAAAGGTTCGATTTCTGTCGGAGGATACGTATTTCCTATTAAATTTCTTAGACATTCTAGACAGTTATTTTATTCTCGACAAATTTTCCTAGTGTGACGCCTCCTGATTATATTGAGGAATACAATAAGACACACGTCTACATCAATGAAGTATTATTTTTTAGCGATTGAATCATATGTGTAGGGAGAATGGACGGAATACAGCAAACGACGTTTACAATTCTACATCGAGAAAACTAAAAATATAGGGACGCTTAATTTTAGATATTTTAATATTTTAAATACGAAATGGATACTGAGGTCAATACCAAGCGGCGACGGTCTGTTTTAAGGTTGAACGGAATCTTCAGATATGAAAACATGAAGCTTGCATTCAAGCATATAAGAGACAGTCACCGCTTTGTGTTGAACAGGGTCCACTTTTGTATTTATATATCTTCTATCTCTGATACTGAACACTTTTATCCATACATATAACATATCATAAACTATATATATATATATATATATATATATATATATATATATATATATACATACATATATATATATATATATATATATATATATATATATATATATATATATATATATATATATATATATATATATACATAAATCTCCTTACTCTGTCCTGGACATCGAGTTCTACCTGGATCATATCCTCTTGGAATTATTTTTATACATATATGTATGTGTATATATAATTGCATATGTATGTGTATATTCACCACTAATATTGTCAATATATATATATATATATATATATATATATATATATATATATATATATATATATGCATAAATATTAAACGTATTTTCCGTTTGTACATTATTTTCAGCGATATAATTTTTATATCTATTAAAATAACGTATAAACAGAAAATATGTTAAATATTTGGCGGACTTAATCCATTTCATAATACATAATTATATATATAATAATCTGTTGAATTGTATTTTCTTAAAACTGTACAAAATTGTTTAAACAATTCATAAATTAGTATGTTTGTTGAATTATTATTAATTTTAACTTTAAAAATATTATTAAAATATTTCTTTTTTGGTTATCTTTATAATAATTGTTATATATATATATATATATATATATATATATATATATATATATATATATATATATATATTTACATAAGCTCTATCGCTTGATATTGAGCACTTTATCCCATAAATAAAGCACGCCTTAAAACTATATATATATATATATATATATATATATATATATATGTGTGTGTGTGTGTGTGTGTGTGTGTGTGTAGATATATATATGTATGTATGTATGTACATACCATGATCGAACACCACCAACATAACATGACCTAATGGCTGATAGATTGCTAGCCCATCTATAAGCATCTGTATGCAAGTACACCCGTATAAATACACATATAAAGCGATATATATATATATATGTGTGTGTGTGTGTATGTGTGTGTGAATGTGCGTGTCTGTGTGTGTGTACGTGTGCGCGTGCGTTTGAGATGCTTGTTTGTATTTATTTGCGTGTGCTCGTATATTTATTTCGAGAGGCAGGAAATAGCTGGGAATTTTTCGTAATGATTTTATTACCTTTATTTTGACAGTCATTAAATTTTCATCTTCAATATGTTGTTTCTCCTTACAAAATCCTTGTCTGATAAGACATTGTAATCAGTTTTTAACTCTACCGAAGCTGACATGTCTCGATACGAATTTTAAGTCATATTTGCATCATCGTTTATAAACTGTCTGTGTGCCTCGACCTTACATCAATAAAACACAACATCCTGCATCGTTACCACAGGGAAAATCATCTCGATACGGGCTTTTTACATATATATATATATATTAGTAAGAAATTCTCTCTGCAACATAAGAGGTAGCATGCTGTTTTTAATTTATATCTTATTTTTGCTAGTTATTTTTAATTATAATTATGTAGGTAATGTTTATGTCAGTAATATTTTTGTTAATTACTTTTTATTTCAATAATTTTCAAGTGAAGAAAAGTTATATATATCTTATTAATATTCAGAAATAAATTACCAAGAGATTTATCGGTATCTTTAAAGAAAACGTAAAATAAATGTAATATTAGTTTCTTTTTTTTTTTAAGTAGTGGTCATACAAATATTTGAAAAATATTAAAATCTTTATAGGATTCTATAATTTTATGCGCAGCAATGTTAATTACGATCTTATTTCCCGCAGCGTTCTTAATAACAATTGCTGTCGTCTGTCATTTCATATTACTACAAATTAGCCGAGGGGAATGGAAAAAAATGACCAAAATACGGAATTATGTAAGTAAGTCAAAATAATCTGTTGAATTGTATTTTCTTAAAATTGTACAAAATTATTTAAACAATTCATAAATTAGTATGTTTGTTGAATTATTATTAATTTTAACTTTAAAAAAATTATTAAAATATTTCTTTTTTGGTCATCTTTATATCTATGATGATTTTCTAAGCGTAACTTAGTTATAACACAAGGCCGAAAGTATAGGGCACCCAGTGAGTTTTAAATCACTGCTCAGTAGTAATTGACCTGCGAGACAAGTGTGCTGTTACACAACGTAGACGTGCCCAGTTCTTTGTCCCTACATTTACAGTAGAAAGTTCAAGTAGACTTAGCATAATGACAAAAGGAACTTAAAAATGAATCACGTTCTGAAGATCTTGTTAATAAAGATATTATATAGAGATAACAGAACTTCGATTACAAACATGTCTTTTTTTGTTTTCTTGTTTACTCTGCGATTTCTTGCGTACTTTTCAAATTATTAAACGTCGCAGTTAAATGATGATATCAAGCACAAGATAGGGACCGATTCTTTCGGACTACTACTAGTATGTTCGATCTTCGTTAAACGCATCAATTAATTTTAACTGAGTACCTGCATGTGCTTTCCCAAGTTCAATCGTAGGGAAGCGTTCTCAGTGTGAGAATTCCTTCCAAAATATACCAGATTCTGGGAAGTGGTGTTAAGTAATAGTTTCAGACTATTATGTTTAGTGTATTTTGGCTCAGACGTTCTGAGGCTGAAGGTTAAGGTCAGATGGTAGACAAAATAGGAATGTTGATTTTGATTGGCTGGGCCGAACGTGGGAATGTTAGAGACATAGAAAGTGATTTCAACGAGTTAAGTTTTACACGTCGAAGAATGCAGGCGTGTTATTTTCGTGTGTGAACTTGCTCTCTAGTGAGGGTGATAGAGCGACCCCCACTGGCTAGTTTAATATGTACACGTCGATGTGTTTAATAAAATAAATAAGTTTAAAATCCCTTTGTTGAAGTTCTCCTTTTACCTCCGAACAAGCCAACTAGAGATCACCCGGCCGAGAGAAGAAAGAAAGGAAGACAACTTTATTATGATCGCCTCAAGACTGTCAACTAAGAGACCCCCAGAGCCAGAGAGCTATGTTTTATTTTGCTTATTTGGTGCAGTGGCCAAGTCCTTTCCAGAATGACGGTAGTATACAACAGTGGGGCTAGCCGCGAACCTTTCACCAAGTCCTCTTATTATATATATTTTTTAAATATTAAAACTATTTATTTATCTCGTAAAGCAAAACTTTAGGGTGTGAGAAAATTAAAATTGATACCAATTTTTAAAATTTAAGCAAAAACAAAAAAATGTGAATTAATTGAAAACTGAAAAGTGATTCCCTCAAAAATATATGCAAGGTGACCTCGAAAATACACAGGCTGCCTCCAAAAATTTTAGAAGCTGGTAACTTTTCATTTAATTTCGGATTTAACCCATTGGAAAAAAGGTGTTTTGAAAATGAAATCCATTTTATTAAAAATTGACTTTAAAATGCTCCAGAATATATATACATTTTAGAAACACACCATATATATTTAAGGCTTGAAGCTTGAAAATTTTACTTAAGTTTTGTTTTAACAAATTTGGACAGACATTTTGTTATTTACACGCTTTGTATTTTATACCTTGAACATCAGAATAATACTTTTCATAAGGACCACATTTTAAATATCATATATTGCATTCCATTCTGGCGAGAGAATAAATGTGTCTGTGTGAGTGACAGAATTTAAATTAAAAATTTCAATCAGATAAAAAAATAAATTTCATTTGAAAATCTACTATTCATTAAACTTACGTGAAAAGTCGATTTCAAAATTTTTTAGCTAAGCAAGCTGTATCCAATCGACAAATGAAAATACTTGATTTTGATTTTTAAAAACCCAATTTTAATGTTTCAAATCACGCTGTATCACTGCAATAAAATTACTGAACTTTTGTCACTTTAAACAGAGACTCTCTGATGCTCCAAGGCATTTTTCGTTTCTGTTTTGCTTTTGTTTTTTACCTGTTTTTTTTTTTTTTTGTTGTTGTTGTTTTTTTTCCTTCTCTTGGTTCTCTTGTGAACGAATTGCGAAAGGTACCTGAATGAACAACCAGAAAATATCGAGCTAGATAGCTGGAAACTGATACATTAGAGGAGGAGAAACAGGAAAAGACAGAAATGAGCATGAAGCAAAAAAAAAAAACGCATGTAGAATAAGGGGTGGACGACGCTCGGTCGGTTTTCTAACAGAGTAATTTCCCAGGGTCGTGTATCGGTTGCTGAGGCAGTAGGAGACGGCATAGCCGACGGCGATAGCAACATCAAAGATTCGTTCCAATAACACAAGTATTCCTTGGTAAAGGCCAGTAGTCCGGGGGCTGTGTATCGCTTCAGGCTGTTTACTCATGCCCAACGTCTCACTCTGTCTAGGCCCGCAGGCAACGCAGCAAAGATCGTACCAAACAGTTGATAACAACGTCAATTATGCGTCGTCGTCCTTGCTACCGCCATGTTGACTGATGATGACTTGATTGGCGGGAAACTGAAGCTCAACTGAATTGGGTGCCATTCTTTGTCTTATTACCGGCCCAATTAACTTAAGACTCCAAATCCAATAAGAGTTCCAAGTTGTAGGCAAACGTTCCAGCAGTTTTTCTACAAGTAAAATCACCTTTTTTTTTATTATTATTTCGAAATAATCCTCCTTATCCACTACTACCCTGCAACTCACTTGTGCGAATATAATAGCCGACCAATACGTGCATGGCGAAGACAAACGAAAAAGAAAAGTCGTAATGACTTGCTACAGGAAGAGAGGATGTTCGTGAGGACAGCGAATGAATGGACGGTCGAGATGGTCAAATAAGTTTTTTTTTTTCCTTTTCTGACAATCATCTAATTTATTTCACTGCCAATAAAACATCTTTTCGTTCTTCTCTTCTACCTCTACTTTTTTCTGCCAGCCTATCTTTCTATTTTTATTTCTGTCAGTCGCTAGCATTTTTTTAATGTGTACAATCTTTAAACAGATAAAAATCCTACATCTTTTTTTCATCTATTTGATTCCGTGTGTTTATAGGTGTATGTACTCGATTACATTCAATAATCTATAATGGCACAACGGCTCTGAAATACATTTTTTTAATTCAAAGGATTTCAGTTTCGAAAAGCAGTCGTCGAAACCTTCGCTTTTACTTGGAAGCTGTCATCGACCCCTGGAACGAAGAGAAAAACAACTGTCATATATCACGTTAGCTATAAAGGAGGAATTTTCAACATTTTTCCGATTAAAAATTGACATTTTACTCCATAAATTTCGGAAGTTGAATCAAGCTCATGACTACTAATTACGTTTAATTAAACGTAAAATGGATGTAAAAAGGATTATGTTTTTCTCAGACAAATTATTTGTATTAAGTTTTATCTATTATCAGCTTGAAATTTAGAAAAATACCTTGTTAATGTAATTCGCGTAAATCCGATGTTACGTTGTTCAGAAAATAATAGTTTTTTTTTTAAATTTATTTATTAAAAAAAAAAAACGAACAATTCTTTAAAAAGAAAAGCCCAAGATGCGAACCACGAATTGGAGATACGAAAGTCAAGCAAGTACAAAAATTTAAATAACTCGGAAGTATTTTATCAGAGGACGGGAAGTGCGACACCGAAATACGAAATTGCATTGGGATAGTGAATTATCCCTACCAAAAATTAAGCAAAGAAACATAAAAAATATTCGGTAGAAACATAGAAAAGAGTACCGTACTGTTATGTAATATTTTAAAATCCTATATAGCTGTGAACGCTGTACAATCGCTTTACAGATGAAGAAGAGACTTGCGGCAACAGAAATGTGGTTCTACAGAAGGTTACAGAGAATACCATGGACTGAACATTTGATCAATGACGAATTTTTATAGAAAATAGAAACAAAAATGATACATACTTAGAATCAGAAAGAAACAATTGAAATTTCTAAGGTACATAATGAGAAAAAAAGTCTTCGAAAATGTCACACAGAGAACACGTTGAAAGCCAGAGGAACAGCGGAAAGCAGCGCATAACTGTGACTGGCATAATGGTTGTCAGAACAGGGATTAGGAGAGATAGCAAAAAGAAAAAAAATATTGCTAAGAGCTACAGAAGACAAGAAGTTCTGGAAAACCATGGTCGCCCACGTCCTGAAGGAGTCTTTTCAGTTTGAATTCATTTAAATCGTCATCTGTTTGGTTTAACATTTTCCTAAGAAACGGTAATATATGTTTTTTTTTTCTTGTTTCATAAGTAAAATCAAAATCACAGAAGTATTTCAATGACCAAACATCAGAACATGGAGAGGAAAAGTTTAAAGAAAGATGAGAAATGATGTGGCAAGTGTGCTGAATTGTGGGGTGAATATATGTGGAACAGCATATTTCATGGTTTGATCAAAATCCCCAGTCCCTTCCTGATCTGGCAAAACTTTTCAGCACCCACTTCATATGTACCAACGAAAACTGTTTGGCTATAGATTCAAAGACAGAATCTCTGCAGACTGAATGAAATGAACAGAAACCAATGTTTATTTTTTTTTATCCCATAGGAAATACTACAAAGGACTTTTTAGGTAAATTCACTGTACTGAATATTAAAGGATAAGATATATCTGATAATGGCTAGCAAGTTAAAATAGTGCTAGATGTAACAAAAATAAGAATACTGATCAAAATAAATTACTAAAATCATAGACTATACAGATCTTTAATTATTTTTTTTAATCCAGGTGAATGTGTAATACCTATACTTACTGGCCACTTAAGTACACATGAACAAATGTTCTTTATGAAAATTTCTAATAAGCCAATGAAGTAGTAACAATTTAGTGGTTATAGGCATTTAAAGATTTTCATATCGATCAGCTGAATTTTATTTCATCCATTAGTATAGGAAACAAAGATAATTTAAGTGACTTTAAACATTGTAAGGGGAACTGCAGGAATGTTTACTTTTTGCGGAAACCTGCAACTGCTCACGGCGCTAGCACGAGTATAAAACATTTCAAGGGTGTAGAAAAGAAACCTAATGTCTTAGATACATGCAGAGGTTTCCAGCATTTTATCTTTCATTCATATGTGAACTTAAAACACTGGTATTTTCCGTGAATTTCTATGATATTATTTTACAGGCAAATTGTGCATTCGATTAATAAAAGAAAGACGGGGCCTTGATTCATTGAATGCAAATATTTCTGGTGTATTGAATTTATTAAAACTGTTTTACAGACAAAGCCTACTGCATAGAGTTAAATAAAATTTTACTTTGAATACAAGAGGACTAAAAAATTGGGAAAGAAATATTCACATTTCCGTTTCGTTCATAGCTTTCTGTGTCATATTTGTAACATGAATAAATACGTTTTCAAGCAGTAAAAATCAACAATGTGAGATTTGTGACTATTTTCTATTACAATTACTCATTAAAGGAATTGATTGATTCACCCACATTTGCTCTGAAAGACCGCGAGATTTTCGTGGTGCATCTTCTATCAAACGATCTCCAATTACACCGGGTTTTAAGATATGACTTCTTCTTTGCACTTCAGAAAAAGTCAACGTTTGAAACTGTTCTCAATACATGGTGGAACCCACCTACCTACCTCATCAACCGCAATTATTCTGTGCACAACGACCAAAGTTAATTTTGAAAACCATAATCATTTTCATAGTTGTATAATATGAGCTTCCTGGGGGCCACATAGAATTCTAAATTCAGAGTTGTTTTTCTCCTACATTGGTTGCCAACCACGGCTAGAGAGCCCAATCTAGATTCTTTCCAAATGTTATTTTTATGAAAGTGAATGTAACTAACCCGACCGGAACTCGAACTCAGTTTGCCGATTTCTCGTTCTGAGCCGCTAACCATTACCTGGAAATGCATGAACTTAAGGATAATTAATCCATCTGCACTTCTGACTTAGATTATACATAGTGGAGTAAACAGTGTTGAATTGTTTATATTTATTTATGATTTTCACCAAAATATAACTATATGCACACACAAGCAGTAAAAATCTGAATAATACTCGATTATGCAAATATAGTGCTATAAATTATTGCATTAACCTAATAATTAAAAGTTTTCCTAATAACTAAATAAGAGTCATGTTTTGAGGAAAATCAATAAAAAGTGTTTAAAAAGAAAATTAAGTTTTATTATGAACCGACCACAAAAACACTATCATATTTTTGAGAAACTAATTTGTGAAACTCATTTTTTTTTACTCTAGATTGAAAAACTAGACGAAGTGATATAGAATTTCCAGAATTATGTTACTTTACGTTTACATGTAAAAATCAGAATTCCTGAAGTCAATAATTCTCGTAAAGTTTTTATATTCTTAGCCTAGTATGTAACTCACTTTAGTTGACTCTTAAATAGAATATTCATTGAGAAATTCAGATTTCCTTTAGAAAAGCCAGGTACATCGGAAATGTCCATGACACCATGTGTAGATATGTGGTTCACTATATGCCGCCAAGATGTAAACACATGTTCAACTCAGCTGCGCCTAGGATATCAAAAAATCCGTACGACTGCTAGATATATAAACACTCACCCAAATGAGAAAAACATGAGTCTCTTACTGGTGAGAATGAAGAATCCGTGTTTCGGGGAGGCCCAACACTAATTGATAGTGTCCACAGTTAAATAAAATGTAATTTTAAGTATATGTGATAAACCTCGTTTTCCCATACAACAAAAATTTTGCAGAAAGATATTTCCTTCTTGGGGGTACATGTTCATTAAAGCTCTCTTTTTCTTCTCCGAAACAACTGAAATTTATGTTGGACCATACGAATAGAAATTATCCTGAGCCAAATTCCTTTTATTGGAATTTTGCCCAGGTTCAGCAAGTTTGAAAGAAAAACCATAAAATGTCCTTTTTGAACTTTTTTTTATATTTGTATAAAGGACATTTATAGTTAACCCCAGGAAGGACAATTGAAATTTTTCCGGTATCTAATAAGAAAAGAGGCCTTGGAAAATGTGATACTCAAATGACAGATTGAAAGCAAGAGGAACAGAAGAAAGCAATGCATAGCCTACATAGCGAGATTAAGTAGATGGTTGGCAAAACACGGTTTAAGAGAGATAACAAAATGGCGGAATGTATAAAGAACTACAAAAGACAGGAAATTGTGGAGAGTTATGATCACCAACATCCTGAAGGGACACGGCGATCATTCAGACCATTTAAAAAGCTCTCTCTTTCTAACTCTGTTTAAGGTTTGTTAAAAGGAAATAGTCATATGAAGCTACATCTGGTAAGTAGGTGGAATTGTCTATACATTCAAAGAAGTCTTACCAACCCTGCGAGCAGCTGCATTGTCCCACAATAAGAGAACACTTTTTTTCTCTAGCTTCTTTCGCTTTTGTACTTACAAAGCTTCCTATAATTGGCAGGCATAAAAACGTAGAATAGTATTCAACATTAACTTTTTTTTCTAGGGATAGTCACTTATCAAAATAGCATAGGTATCACAAAAGACGATGGCTATGACCTTTTTTGCTTACTTTTGCGTCTTGAATTTCTTCAGCTCTTGAAAACCCGGGCCCCACCACTAAATGAACGGTTGTTTCCTCTTTGTATCATAGTGTCATTAATATTGACTAGTCATTCCATAAAATTAGTACAAGTTCGCTGAATATGCTGCAATGTGTCCACTCAGTATCATCTGCAGTAAAACATTTTAGCAGTCCGCTATTTATAAACCTAATTAATTGTATTGCCTAAAATGTCTTGTTTTCGCATAAATTCTATTGGCCGACATTCATTGATTGACTAAAACTAGATCATTTGATGGACAATCACCTCACAAATGAAGAAGAGCCTTGAGGCAACAGAAATATGGTTCTGCAGGAGGATGCTCAGAATACATTGGACTGAACATATGAATAACGTGAAACTTTTAAGGAGAATGGAAATAAAAAGAAAAAGGACACTTATATTTTAAATCAGAAAGAAACAATTAAAATTTCTAGAACACAAAATGAAAAAAGGGGACTGAAAGATTTGACACTCACAGGCGATATTGAATACAAGGACAGAGGAAAACAGCGAATAACAAAAACCTTGTTTAAGTGAATGTCAGCACAAAGAGTGGGAAGGATAGTAAAATGATATGTATTATCAAGAATTAATAGGAAATAATGGAGAGCTATGACGGCTGAAGTGACATGACACATAAAAGAAGACTATGATGACGAATTTCGCGAGATGACAGCTAAAAGATAGCGCACCACTACTTCAAAATACGCCATAGATTTTTGTCTCCATTAAATAAAACCAAAAATTTGGTCAAGATATACGACACATGCTGGTAGATATAATTGATAAATATGCATGTATTTGTTGTTCTTTTACACTAATGTTCACCCAGTATAAAGCCGAAGAGCTATTCAAGCTAGAGGGTTAATGAACGGGATTGTTTTATGGAAGAAAGAGAAGGTAGGACCTGTAGATTATGAAATTATGTAGAATAGATAACCGCTATTATCGAATTAAAGCGGTTATGATTATAGTGGTCGGCGGAAGAATCTTCCCGGGAGTTTATTCCTCAATGTAGCGGCTCTTATTGTGACAAACATAGCTAATTTACACACATGCGCAGGAACCGGCTACTAGTTTATATACATTCAATTAAATTTTCAAGGTTTCAAGCAGTCATACACGGAACATTTGATCTTTATATATTAGATTAATATACATGTAAATACACATATACGCTTTTTTGCTTTTCAAAAAAATAAAGGAAAAAATAAACATAATCACGTCTTAACTTAAATTTCTTTAGTTTCTTTTCTCACTCTTTTCCTTTTTCTTCACTGTAACATTCGTTCTATATTTCTCTGTTTCATTTTGGAAGCTGTTATCTGTCTTAGCTTCATATAAATTGTTTCTTTATCTCCCAGCTTTCAATCTCACACCGAAGCGTATCATATTAATTCACGATGACTTACGGCCATACTGGGAATAAAATTAATTCTTTCCAATTTTCTTTTTAAAACCCTGAAAACAAGCTCTCTTTATGGCACAGAGACATTTCTTCTTTTCTACTTGATTGTCGCATAGGTAATGTGTGATTATTTTAAAAGTGTTCAGCTCCGAAAATAAAAATACATGAATAAATAAGTTTAACATATACCTTCAAGTTGTACCAAATATAAATTCAGAAAATGGAAATTTGAATCTTTTGTCTTCATGCAAGCTCTTTTACTGGTATCGAATATTTTCAGCCTTTTAAAGAGATAAAACAATTTCATTTTATAACAACACGATAAATCTATTTTTGATATTTAAATTTAATCTTTCGATAACAGCTTCAACACAAATAAGATCACGATTTTTGTTCTTCTGTTCTTTGTACTCGTAATTAAAGTTACAACCTTCAACCTATCTCTTTAAAACTAGAAAAAGAATTTGTTCGTCTCTGTAGATCAAAATAGATATAGAAATAGATATTGATCTTGTCAGTTAATTGGTTAGCAATGGGTGAAGAGACGAATGTGCCAATCAAAGCAGAATTGATAGAACTAGATCGAGAGAGAAAAAGAGATAGAGAGGAAGAGAGAGAAAGAGAGAAACTAAGGGTAAAAGAGACAGATACTGGCAGCAACATTTTAAAGATATTTTACAATCATTTTAACATCATCATATTTGATGGGAAACCATTTTAAGTGGAAGTTCAAACGAGTAAACCGAAAAAATGATTTAACAATATTGTAATTAAAACTGCTATTATTCACATCTCAGATTCTGTCTGTATCTGTATCTGTATTATTCTCTCCATCTCTATCTACACACACACACATATATATATATATATATATATATATATATATATATATATATATATATATATATATATATATATATATATATATATATCTGTATATATATATATCTGTATATATATATATCTGTATATATATATATCTGTGTATATATATATATATATATATATCTGTATATATATATATATATATATATATATATATATATATATATATATATATATATATCTGTATATATATATATATATATATATATATATACATATCTGTATATATATATATATATATATATATATATATATATATATATATATATATATATAGGGAAGAGATAATAGTTGTTCCAACGAGAGAAAAGTGTATATTTTAGAAAGAAGAGAGAAGAGTTTTTGGTTGTAATGTTGATTTTTTAAAGAATATATATATTATGCTTATTTTGCATAATTTTGCAACACATGTTTCGGGTCTCCCAACATTATTCAGTGGGTATTTCCACATATTATTAAAATGAATTAATTTTCCTTATGTTTTTCAACGTTAAACATTGTCTGTTTTGTGTGGTAGTAATATAACGTTCTCACCGCCAGTCCAAGAAAGGCATTTGTGTCACTACCACACAAAAAAGAGAATGTTTAACATTACAACCAAAACTCACATTACAACCAAAACGTTTGCGGTTTCTCTCTTCTTTTTAATATATATATATATATATATATATATGGAGGATCCATATATTACTAAAAATATATCTGTAAAAAGACAATGTGAGACAAGACACAAGGAAAACTTTTCTTACCCAATGCGTTTCATCCCAACGGACTTTATCAGGGATTTTATCTTGCATCAAGTATTTATAAACAAACGTAATATATATATATATATATATATATATATATATATATATATATATATATATATATATATATATATAGATAGATAGATAGATATAGATAGATAGATAGATAGATAGATAGATAGATAGATAGATAGATCAGCATCATTTACAAACTTTCTTTTATTAGACATTAAATTAAATGACATAACATCCTCCATAATTTACCTTAACTTTCCAGGTTCCCTGATATATATTCATGAGCGTTCATAAATTTGAAAATTATGAAAGACTAACGATATAGTATACTTCTGTTTATAAATACCAATTTCAAAATAAAATCGTTACATTTGCCTTGATAAAGACCATCAGAATACGAAACGCGTTGACTAAGTTTGGTTTGGTTCGTTTAGTTTTACGGTATGTCAACCTTAATGGGTTATTTAATACCGTGAATTTTTATTACTGGTAATATTTGATTTCCACAAACTTATTGCTGGTAAAAATCTTTTCAAAAAAATGTATAGCTGGTAATATTTTTTTTTTCAAAAATATGTAGTTGGTAATATATTTTTTAAGTATTGCTGGTAATAATTTTTTCCTACAAAAAATTATTACTGCTAATAATTTTTTTACAAAGTATTTCTTGTACTAAAACCTATTTTTACACTATCATAGTATTTTGACCCAAGCTTTGGTGTTAACTATTTGCCCATATTTGGGTCCCTAACAGGTGCTATCACCCCGAGTCAGGGTGGACCTGGTAACACCAGAAATTAAGAGGTGGTTTCACGCTCCTCAAAACCTCCTGATCAGAGGCCATGCAGTTGGACGAAGTTTATCGTCGTACCCGTGACGCGGATGTAATTTATCATCATACCCAGGACAGGCGTTGACTAAGAAAGTTTTCTTTATATATATATATATATATATATATATATATATATATATATATATATATATATATATATATATATATATATATATATAATGGACTCTCCCATCAGTTTCAACGTGTGAGGATCTGACAGCTTAATTGATTCAGTTATGAAATTTTGTGTGATAATCTTAAGTGGCACTCGCTAGTGATTTACAAAGCAGGCCACATATGGAGCAAGAGTGAGGATTGTGAGATGAGATCACTGTTAGATTGGCTGATCTTATATATATATATATATATATATATATATATATATATATATATATATATATATATATATATGGGATAACGATATATAAGATTTTATCTATCAAAAAGAACTTGAGGCAAAGATGTATGACAAAGTGGAAAAAATTTTCGTCTAAAAATTGTCTCTTAAATTTCTATTTCCATCATAACAAAATAAAATCCGGAATAATCACCGGATTATACTTAAGAGTATACAGATTTTTCAGCCCTTCATACTTAAATGAATAGGAGAAATACATTGAAAATACTTTCAAGACCCTAAGTATTTCATAATCATTATGAAATATTCCAAAATAGAAAACCGACCCTTCCAGAAAGAAATACGAACGAATCAACCCGTTTAATGTATCCCAGTTACAATTGAAAAGAATCTATCTAAATTCAACATTAAATGTGTCACAACTACGTCTAAAATAATAATAAAAAATGAATACAAAGCAAAACAATAAGTTGAAATTTGTACGACATGTAGAGTGGGCAGTATAGATTAAAATGTATTAACATTTCCTGTTCGTGAATTATTCTCAGAAGGAACACGACGGGAACATTCACGTGACATTCCAAACATTTATATTAAAAAGTTGACGTCACTTTCATGTGATATTGAATCTGCTCAAAAATTAAAACTAACAAGATAAAATGTTATCAAAAGATTTTTTTTGCAAAATAGGTTTTAATTCTTGACAATGATTGAATGTCAGTCCGTGTATTCGAGAAAATAATTTGCAACACGAGAAACATTTCCTTTTAAATTTGTTGCTAAAATACGTAATACATTTTATATCTTATAATCAAACTAATAAATTTTAATTGGCTCACTATCTTCAGATATCTCGGTTTGCTTATCAGTGAAGAGATCCCCGGAATAGAAATAATTTCAAAATAATGATAGCAGTCGCAAAACTAAGAATCATCTGGAAAATGAAGAACATATGCCTGCAATCAATATCAGACTGTTACAGCTTTCTGTGGGCTTGCGAAACTTTGATATTAAAAGCAGAATTAGAGCGAAGAATCCAAGCATTAAAAATGAAATGTTGAGAACGATGATAGGCGTCTCCTATGCAGACAGCATCAGAGATAACGCAGTCAGACAACAACAATCGAGAAACAGGCCCATTGGAAGACCTCATATCAACCGTCAAGAAAATAGAATGGTAGACGCACGTCATAAGAGCCAAGAAAAGTACACCTCACCTCCTACAAGGAGAGGCAGAAACATCACTAAGTGGACGGAAAGATTACTCACAGAGTGAATGAATTTCTAGGTGTTGGCACGCAACCGAGAAATATGGAGGGGACTGGTCAGGTTCTCAGATGCACAGCGACACTGCAACCACACCCGGTCATCTGAGTGATGATGATGATGATGATGATGATGATATCTGAATATATATTTAAATATGCATATTTATGTATATACGTATATCCAATTTTCAGATTGTCTGAACATTGGCGACAAACCGTTCTACTGATTCGCATGTAAATTAATACGTTTTTGTTGAATTCACTTAGAGAAATTTATTATCCCTATATACTTAATTTTATTTAAACTTTCTGACTTTTTATTGAAGCTTTCACAAATTGCTTCTTTAAAATGTCTGGTTGCATTTCGTGCATTACTCACGGTTCGTAATAACCTTATTCGCGCCCTCATCGTGTAATTTACAAGAAATGATCATTTAGAATTGCGAAAATGATTTTATAATAATTCTGAATCTATCTATATTTCTGAGATGAGGTATTATGTACACTAGTTACATTATTCGGACTATTGTCCTCATCTTTGTTGCCATATTTATCACAACATTTCGGCCGTTGTACGCTCCGGCCTTCTTCAGGTTGTTGGAATGTCGAACTGGACCCATTATTTCGCTCACTGGGGTAGACTGTTCTAGTTCCACGTGCTATGTCTAATGCATGTCAGTTATCAGTTATCTCCTGTTAATTCATCTCTCCAAGTTCTTCACTGCCTTAACCACCAACGCCTTATCCTTTGTCCTTAAGAACACATGGCACAGTGGATAAAGGTGTTGGTTAGATCCAGTGAGAAGACCCAAAGAGTTGTGAATTCAATACCTGGTTAAAGCAGTGGAGAACTTGGAGAGGTGAATTAACAGAAGATGATAACTGACATCCATTAGACATAGCACGTGGAACTAGAACAGTCTACCACAGCGAGCGGAATAAAGGGCTCAGTTCGACATTCCAACCACCTGATGAAGGCCGGAGTGTAGAACGGCCGAAACGTTGTGATAAATATGGCAACAAAGATGAGGACAATAGTCCGAATAATGTAAACAATATTCCTGAAATAAAGATTTTGCTAAGAAGTCTACCCACGAGCAACTTCCTTTTCATTCAAGACTCAGGAGTATGCAAATTTTGCTCGAAATTGGTTGAAGTGAAAGAAGGGTCAATGGCAGGACATACTTCTTTTATGTGCTGTGTCTCTTCAGGACGTGGGCGATCATGACCCTCCACATCTTCATGTACCTTATAGCTCTTAATAAGTTTTGTCTTTTTGCTTTATTCTCAAACCCTGTTCTACCATCCATTTGCTCAAGCTCACCAAGTACGTTACGCGCTGCTTTCCTCTGTCCTGTGAGTATCAAATTTTCCAAGCCCCCACCTACTTCCTCATTACATGCCCCCGAAAATTCCATCTGACGCTTCCTGATGTTAAATATAAGTTTCCGTTTTGTTTTCCATTTTCTCCCAAACCTCGTAGTTTCTCACCTGTTCGATCCATGGTATCCTCAGCATCCTTTTCTAGAACCACATTTCTAGTGCTTCAAGTCACTTCTTCATCTTTGACGAGATTGTCCAGCCTTTGCTGCCATACAAGTGGGCAGATATCACCTAACAGTTCAATACTGTCTTCTTTGTTTCTAACGAATTCGTTCTGTTTCTTAATAACTATATTAATAAACACAACTCCTAAACCATAGGTTACTCATTTTTCTTCATTAAGGAATCTACTGAATCAGAAACATTAAGATTATCTATATACATACGTAAATATAATTACTCGAGTAGAAATTCGCCATTTTCTTAATTTGCAGTGTTACAAGTTGAATGTGAACACTTGAAAGGCCCAAATATTCTTCTGTTTTGTGTTTTATGGATTTTTTTCTTTGTTGAAGGAAGTGAATGTCAAAGGATCAAACGATGCACACTGCAAAGCAAGAGGTAATAGAAAGAAAGAACGAAGAAATGAATGAACACGTGAGAGAAGGAATGAATGGAAACGCAGTGAAAAAAAAAATGAAAAAAATAAAACACGAAGACTAAAGCAGTCGAGTGGAAGTTGACGCCATTTTAAACTTGACTTGATATCAATGTTGACCTGCAGCCATGTTCATTATTACGGATTATTTACCAAAAAAAAAAAAAATTAAATAAATAAATAAATAAAAATAAAAAGCTTTCGGGAAATGGAGTCGCATTTTTTTATTTCATTTCTCATTCACTTTCTCTTCCTTCTACTTTCTCAATTTTTCGTCCGATTTTTTTCTTCTCCGCCGTTCTGTCTTTCAAGATTTCTCTCTCTGTTTATTTATCTGACTCTAGTTGATATCGATATGGGTGGTGGGCATATTGGTTGCATTTTAATTTCTTACTGGATTATTCATTATTTTCACTTTTGTCTTTTAATCTGAGACATTTATTTTTTGCTGTTTATATAACTCCGGGCCACTTAGTTAATTGTTATTATTATTATTATTATTATTATTATTATTATTATTATTATTATTGTTGTTGTTGTTAATTTTACTGTTGTTGCTATTATTACTATTGTTGTTGTTATTATTATTGAGTCCTCGTATCAGTTGAATCTAAAGGTTTTCAATGGAGGTCATGTGACAGCAAATTTCCTCAATACCTTAACACTATTTTTTGTATTCTAGCTATTTTATTTATGTCGTATTTCGAGATGATCCCCACTCTTCCTTGGGTTTCCAGTTTCTCCAACCTTGTTCATGTTGCCAAAGCTTCCACAATTATCTGAAACCGTCGAAATATTTATTTATCTTTTTATTTTCTTCCTAGTCTACTGCAAAAACGAGACCCACTATCTAGCATGTTTTCATCTTCTTATTGATAACGACGACTAGATCCTGTCTCCTGGCCTGGATTGGGTGATACGACTGAATCTCTCTGTGCCACAATATTTTGTCTGCGGCAGTGGCTCTCTGTTCCAAGAAAGGTGTCTACAAGGCAACAATAAAAAGTGACTCATTTGTTGGTTTTGTTTTTATTCATTTATTTACTTATTTATTATTATTTTATTTTTTTCGCGCAGTCTTTCATTTTCAACTGGAGATCTTGCATTGTGGGTGTTCTTCATCAAGTCGCAAGACGTTAAATAGCATCGTTCATGGAATATTTGCAGTGCCAAGGAACGCATACTTCTGAAGCTGTGGGCTGTATTCAGATTTTCTCAATTTAGGAGTTTAAGTTCGGTGGCTTGAACCCTAACGCCCCAATCATAACTAGGACAATAGCGGTCTGTGCGTCCCATATTCTGGCAACCGACGTAACGAATTTGTGTAAATGGTTGACAGCACAAGTACTAGAAGGGATATCAATAAGACAAAACTAACTCAGAGATACAAAAGACAGAAAGTTGTGAAGAGCCATGACCGTCTTACTCACGAAAGGACACAGCACATAGAAGAAGATCATAGGATGAAACAAATAGCGAATACTGTATCATTTTACATACGACAGAATTATCTACACTTCTTGCTAAATAAAACCTGCATATATATTCACATGTATACAGTAAGCACGTTTTGTATACAAATATACATAATATAAAGATAATAAAATATGTGTCTTTGGAGGTATATTCGGGAGGTTGAAGAAAAGTTGGTTTCTCACACAAATTTCTTTCACCAAATAGAGAGAGAGAGAAAGAAAGAAAGGGGGGAAATTAACTGGTTCTAAATATAGCGTGTTAAAACTTTCAAATTAGAAATGTGAAAGTTAGAATTAGCGCTTGTTCTCTGAGAAAAAATTATAAATGTGGGATCTGATAATAAGTTCAATAGATTCCTCAAACATCTAGCCTCAGATGAGCATTTCGATACGAGACTCTATAGTCGGCTAACAAGTCACTTCATCCTAAAGGCTTAATGGATTTATGTTTAATCCGACATTTTAATATACGAATGAATTTATGTTTGATTTCTGTAAGTCACATGAGTCTATGAGAAAGACTTGATATTGTCTTTTTTGTTTTTAAAAAAAAAACATCTCCAACAAAGTAAGAAATTTCTATAAAACATTGCTCTTGTATTGGGGATTTGATTTTAATAAGCTCTTATTTGTTTCTAATAAAAGATCTATACTTTAAAGACACGATAAATGCAACTCGTATGTGTTGTTTTGAATATTAGTTAACTTAACTAAATTGAACATTGGCTAATTTGGATACAACCAAATTATATATATATATATATATATATATATATATATATATATATGGGGGGTGTAAGTGTGTCTATGTATGTGTATACGTATGTGTGTGTGTGTTTGTGAGAAAGAGAGACAGTGCGAGTATGTATGTGTGTGTGGGGTGTTCCAAGAAGTACGGCTCAAAATAAAACTTTTATGAAACAGAAACTCTGATCTGGAACTTGAATGAAAACAAAGACTTCACGCACTCTCAACCCAGCATAAAATTTCATGTTATGCAATTAATAAATGCAAAACACTTAGAATAACTCGGTTTATGGATCAGTTATAACAAATTTAGTATAGGAGATAAAGGAAACTGTACAAAAGGTTGGGAAGTAATCTTCTTCCCTCAATTCTTCAATAGCGGAAAGACGCATGCCGGTTAGTGGAATTGAGAAGTCTATTTACCTGAAAAATTGTTTTAATAGAAATATGTTACTAATTTCAAAGGAAAGCTCTACTGGATACTTGGACAATGAATAATGTTTCCACATGAGGAAACGGTTAATATGTTTAATGCAATAACATGTAATAAAGTTTTATCTTTACGCATCAAGCAGTTTCAAAGTTAAGTACATGTGAAAATATATATAGAAGTATTTAAGATTCTTTCATATATCAACCTCCTTTCTTCCATTTTTATAAGAATGATAATTTCTCTCTTTAGAAAGAGGGAGAGAGGGAGAGACAAGTTGGATTGTTGAAAAAAGCATTGAGCCGCTGCACTTTCCAAAATCTGACTAAATGAATAAATATATTATCACATATTTTTTTACAAATTTACTAATATTCATGGTTAATAGAAATTCTATTTTTTAAAGCTTGCGTAATAAGAAGTGCATATACAGTTGCTAATATCAACTTATAATTTTTATCACATACAATCTATAATTCGTAAATGCTAATATATATATATATATATATATATATATATATATATATATATATATATATATATATATATATATATATATATATATATCACGCTTTCTCTTTCTCTTTTCTCAATATATATATATGTGTGTGTGCGTGTATATATATGTATATATATATATATATATATATTCACATATATACATATTTTCTTCTTTTATCCATCTCATATAATCTCTCATAGATATAAAGATTTCATATAGATAAGTATATAGATAAATAAAAATCCCACAGCTATGAAAGTTTTATATATATATATATATATATATATATATATATATATATATAAATATATTAATAAATACACATATAGCAATATTGTAGTGTAACTATCGCACGCATATACAGTTGGTAATATCTCGTTATTTGGTTTATAACCGCACTTATATCTATCGATATCTGTCTCTCTGTCTCCTTCTCTCTCGATACACACACACACACATACACACACACACACACACACACACACACACACACATATATATATATATATATATATATATATATAAGCAGGTAAAATGAGAACAAATAGAATATGATAATATATATATATATATATATATATATATATATATATATATATATAGATAGATAGATAGATAGATAGATAATGATGCTGGTATATATACATATGTTTGTGTGTGTATACTAATGTATATATATATATATATATATATATATATATATATATATATATATATATATATATATATGGATGGATAAACGTGCTTGATTATATATAGACACAGTCACACACACACAAAAATACACACACATATATTATTATTATTATTATTATTATTATTCTCTAGCATCTTTATCCATTTAACTCTTTTTCTCACAGGTAACTTCTTTCGCACGGTCGGTCTCTTGCCCTGGTGTACTTTCTATTCCTTTTCAACCGTGTATTTTTGCTTTCTCGTATTTTTTTCTTTTCACGTCTGAGTGAGGCGGAGTTTAGAAATGATGAAATGTCTTTGTTTCCCAAGGCGTCACTTTATTTCTTTGCCGTCTTATTTCTTTTATATTTATTTCTCTGTTCTTCTTTTTGCTTTTTATTTTTATTTAACTGACTTTATTATTATTTTTATTTTATCTATTATAATTTTTTAATCTGGCATCGCGTCTTTTTCTCTCCCTAGTTCCATTTAGTTTTATATCATTTTTTTGTTTTACCGAAATGTTTCAGTGTATGCACTCACGATTTTTATCCAGGCTGTGACCTGGTATGAAAAAAGAAATGAGAAACACACGAAAGAATAAGTGTCATATGAAGAATAGAATGCGGAGTTGAAATATGTCGGTTGGCCTGATCAATGTCCGAATAATTTGTAGCGGATTGGAACGTATTGATCTGAGCAAGGACAGAAAAAAGGCATTTACATAATTCTAAATGCTAGACTATTTCAATCATATAACATTTATATATATATATATATATATATATATATATATATATATATATATATATATATATGTTTAATTTAGTGCATATATATATATTTGTGTATTTAGTCTGAAATTCTTATGTTGTCTGAATAAATTACAAATATTATGTCTACTTATTTTGATCATAATCTCTTCATATTCACGAATATTTTTTCCGTGAATTACAATGATAATTATTGTTGTTGTATAAGTTATATTTAGTAGGTAGACTTGTTATATTTGACATCACTGTTTTTAAAAAAATGAAATTTATATCAGCTGTCCGAGAGAACGTGTAATTCTACACAAGTAAAGGTGCTCCTTGACAGAAATGTTTGAATTGGTTAAATATATATATATATAACACCAGAATTTATAAACAAGGATCGTACCATTCAGTAACGGATATGATGTTGATTATATTTTATTATTAAATTTTGTTTGCAAGAGTGATTCTTGCCA
Source organism: Acanthosepion esculentum (assembly GCA_964036315.1). Classification (NCBI taxonomy): domain Eukaryota; kingdom Metazoa; phylum Mollusca; class Cephalopoda; order Sepiida; family Sepiidae; genus Acanthosepion; species Acanthosepion esculentum. Next base: position 61,110,731 of record OZ038478.1, read on the forward strand.
TAATTAGCTTCATTAATTGTTATTTGTATGAATGATTTATGTTATATAAATTGAACACGTACCACATAATATATATATATATATATATATATATATATATATATATATATATATATATATATATATATATAGTGCTGTTCGATAAAAGTGACTCATCTGAATTTTTTTTACTTAAAAATCATTTCGCCTATTGTTTTGGGGGTCAAACTAATTTTTAATCTTACTAATATAAAGACCCCTTCCCGATCACCTAGTAAAAACGTTTACTCGCCCTAAGGTATTCTATTGATAATTATAATTTTGGATATATATGAGATTTAGGGAAAAAATTATGTGTAAAAAAAGTGATTCACTTATTTCCTACAACTACTAATCAATAGAAACATAACCGAACAGCTTTAAATAAAGAATAATAGAGGTATATTTTATTTATAATAGGTAATATAGTTCGAAGTATTTAATAATCTATGGGTACTCCTTTATTTTGAATAACCTTTTCAACGCTTTTTGGCATTGACTGGATTAGGTTCTCGATATGAAATTCACAATTAAATCCTCTTTGTTGCTCAACTGCTTTCTCGAGAGCCTGTGCATTATAATGCTCCATAAGTTTTCTATGGGGTTGAAGTCAGGAGATTGGGGCGGCCATGTCATAACACTCACCTGCTTCTCATCAATGTATTCCTTCATCCATTTCGATTTGTGACAGTGAGCATTATCCGACATAAAAATGAGCTTGGTGGGGTCGATTTGCACCCTTTCAGCAGAAGGGAGCAGACAAGACTCTAAAATTCTCCTGTACTGCTCGCTGCTGAGGGTATTTTCAATAGGTTTTAAGAAACCAGTTCCATGAAAAGAAAATCATTCCCAGAACATTATACTGAACGGATGCTTGACAGTACTTCCTGCTAAATTCAAAGAGCTTTCAAAGCTTCTTCTTCGGATTTTAGATCGCTTATCCTTTGAATTTAGCTCAACTTTCGTTTCATCGGAGAAGAGAACATTTAGTAAAAAAAAATCAGGTGAGTCACTTTTATCGAACAGCACTATATATATATATATATATATATATATATATATATATATATATATATATATAAGACTGATTGAATAAATGACGAACATTATATCTGCTTATTTTTATGATAATCCTTTCCTATTCACGAATATTTTCCGTATATTACAACTGAATAAGGCAAGAAATGTAATGTAACAGTGAGAATAACTTTTATTTCCTAGAAAAAAAAAAGTGATTTTTGCAATTAAAAATAAAAGTGATTTTTGTAATGGGAACTGATGACATCAGGGAGATCAGAAACAGCGTAGGACCCAGGATAGATACTTGGGGGAGACCCACCTTCGTGTGAAAGGATCAGGAAATGAGCCTAATTAAAACGACCTTCATCCCATGATTTGATAGGAACGAATGGAGTAAATCATACACACGCGCAGTAATACTGTATTCCTAGAACTTATATAGAAGACCAACGTGCCAATCTCTCTCAAACGTTTTCGAGATATCTAGAGCCATAACTCGAACTTCGCTGTTATATATATATATATATATATATATATATATATATATATATATATATATATATATATATATATATATAAAGGAGAATATTGAACAGAAAAAGATATATATAGGAATATCGGCGGGAAATTGGAAGCAGAGGTTTTATAACCATCGCCAGTCCTTCACAAATAGATCTAAAAAAAAACAGGACTGTCAAAACATTATTGGGATTTGTTGGAGAGCGGCTTAACCCCACAAGTAAAATGGAAAATCATCTCGAGAGCCAGAACTCCAATAAATTTCAGAGATAGATGCGACTTGTGTATGAAAGAGAAGATCTTAATGATAAAACATAAAGATCCGGACATATTACAGAACAAGCATAACGAGTTAATTTTTAAATGTAGACATGAAAACCACCTCGATCTAACTAAATATATTTAGAAATAACTACATAGAAAAGGAAAATATTATGTTATTTTTGGTTTTGGAAATGATTGTATGCACACATGGATGCGGACACATAATTGTATTATATATGAACTTGAACATTGATGTGTGGTTTTATTACATTTATGTGTACATGTATATGCATTTGTATAGAGGTGTATGTATGCATATATATGTATATATGTATTGTAGGCGCATTTTTAAGATATATATATATATATATATATATATATATATATATATATATATATATATATATATATATATATATGTGTGTGTGTGTGTGTGTGTGTATAGGTGTATTCGTAAGTTTAGGTAGGTATTTTTGTATGTATATATATATGTGTATATGCATATATATATATATATATATATATATATATATATACATATATATATATATGTATATATATATTGTGTCATGTATATAGGATTGCATGTGGTCTGTGTATGTAGATATGTGTATATATAAATGTAAGTCTTTGTGAGTTCGTATATGTAATATGTGTGAATATATGTAAAATATAGTAATATAAATACGTATGCAGGTGTAGGTATTTATAGGTATAGATCTTTTTTGTGTATTTAATATATATATATATATATATATATATATATATATATATATATATATATATATATATATATATATATATGGTAATTATTCTAAGGGAAGGACTTAAAGTTCTTTTATTAACGTTTTATCTTATTTTCACTTAATATTCTGTAATTAGGATTGTGAGATTGAATTCTTTTTTTTAGTCATCTGGAGGTAATTTCAGTTTAAATTGATAATTTAATTTAAATTTAAATATATTACACTTTAACTATCAATATTGATAGTAAAATATTAAAATTAGAAATATTTTTTTTGATTTTTAAACACTTAAGTCATCACCTAACGTTAAACATTAACTGTGAAATTTAAGGAAAAATTTAAATAGATATAAATATAAATATGTGTAAAGATTTGAAAATATATGTGTAAGTATTGATATATGAATATACAGAGGTAGCTGTGTATATCGATACATGTGTATGTGCCTATGTGTGTAATTGCACATGTAAATGGACGTATGTATACCTGAGATTTACATAAGTGTATGTGTGGTATATATATATGTATATGATAAAACAAAATCTTTAATATTGCCTTCAAATATTACTCAATCTTAATTTAATACCTAAACTTTAAGTAAAAAAGATTGCCCATCTAAAAATAGTCACAAATTACATTCATGAATTAGATTCAAGCTGATACAGATGTTATCTTAACAATCATTTGCAATATTAAAAGATTACTATCAGTAAACTGTTATATTTTAAATATTTTTTTAATGTACTTACTATGAATGTGTTTTTAAATATACTATTTAACTCATATTAAATCCATAAATTATTTGTAAGAGAGTTAAATATTTAAATTGCTAGCAAACATCAAATTAATTTCTTCGGTGATTTAAAAAAATTAAATTACTATCAAACATTAAAATCTGTTTTTTTACATAAATTGCTAAACATTACCACTCCTCCTCTCTCTTCGTAAAGCTTAATTACAGCTTCTTTCTCTTTACTTCCCCCTTCTTTCTTTTTTTCTTTTTGTTTTTTCTCTCTTCTCTCCTTCCCTTTCAATATATCACTTCCGTTAAGTTAACCGATTAAATAGGTCAATGTCTGGTCCCTCCTCCCCTAATACTAAGTATGATAGATAGAAATATTAAAATAAACCCTCTCTAAGCTCGATCATGTCTATCACACGACTCCTCACTACCGTCTCTGTTAAATTACATAAACTTAATACTACCCGTCAAAAGTGTAAATTTTCATTTCATTTTTCGTTTCACATTTTGAAAGTGAAGTCTGATGATCTTTGGGACTACCTATACGGATTACCAAATTTTTCTTAACTATATATATATATATATTTTTTTTTTCTTAACTATATATATATATATATATATATATATATATATATATATATATATATATATATATATATATATATATATATATATATATATATACGCATGTTTCATTAAAGACGACAGACAAGGTACTACGGTTAAGCTTTTTATTTAATTTTTCTTGTGTTCCAACAAGAGCTTTCTTTGCTGGACAAAGATTGCATAAAAACTGTCCAAATGTATTATAATTCCGAGCGCTTTCGGCTATACTTTTAGCCATTATCAAGGATGATTCGATTTTTCAGCTTAATTGAGTGTCTGCATTACGTGTATGTTTTAGTGTGTTGTAGGGATGTTTTAATTTCCGAATACGGTTAGCACATTGTGGCCTTGTTCTTAGTTAATACTGTTAAGAGTTGGCTTTTTCTTTTTATTATTAAAGCATCCATTATTTTTAATCTTTTTTTACAGGTGGATGCAGTTATTATATTTGTGTTTTCTACTAGTATGTTTCTAATGGAGTCTGGTAAATTTTTGTGTGTGTTTAAATGGATTCTAATGGAGCTCTGATCAGATAGGTGTAACGTGAGGCGTCTGGATAAGTATGTAGTTGCGTAACTGATGTAATTATTTATGAGTCCGGTTTGATCAGGAACACAGTTCCTTAAGGGGCATTTGAACACATAGATAATGTTCGTTCTTTGTAATTTTGACTTAGTTGGTGTGTTGCTATTTTTGAGGATAAGGTTAGCTGTCTTAATTTTTTTATAATAGATAATTAATTTGATTTTTTTATTCGGGGTAATTGGGATAGTGTATTTCTTTATAATATGTCTTAGTGAAGATTCGTCTTGTTGGTAGTTAATGTGCATTTGTTTTTTGTAATAAATGTGTATGTAATTTTTCACTGTATATATATATATATATATATATATATATATATACAGACGCGCAGACGAGCGCGCTCACAGACACAGACACGCACACACACAGGCACACACACACATACACACACACACATTTATATATATATATATATATATATATATATATATATATATATATATGGAGAGAGAGGTACCTCCAAATAAAAACACTACTTAAGTTTTATAATGATTTTTTAAAATTGAAAATCTTTCTTGAAGCTTTTATTTTAGTTATAATTTCAAGATAATAATTTAAATTTAATATTTCCAATAAATAAATTACTTTGCTGCATTTCAAAATGTATTTAACTGGAATTACCTTTTATAATTACCCAATAAACATAAAAATTTAGGTAAATATTATAAGTAATCTAATGTTTTATTGAATTTTATGTACTTTCTTTTTAAAATACTGGAGGTCACTGAACTGTAATAAGCTTTTCCATTTATGATTAGTAAATATAGTTTATACTTAATAACAATCAATAACCTAACTGTTACAAATTAATAAAGCATTCGAAAAGATTTAAAACTTTATAAATTATTCTAATTATTTTTTTTCAAATGAAAACAGTTATTGTAAAAAATTTATTTTTCATCGAAAAAATATTAACACAATCGTCTCCATAATATATTTTATTCATAAAGCTAATTAAATGTTTTCTAAATAAATAATGTCTCGTGGGAACAGGCAGCGGCCCCAATCCCACCAAAAACTGGATAACGCCATAAGAAACCAAAGACGAACAAACATGAACACATTCCCAAGCGTTTCTCGTTCTTGCGTTTGTATATTAGCATCAACGAAAGCAAACCGAACTAGATGAAGACCACTTCGTCATACATCTCATATAAATATATATAATTATATATATATATATATATATATATATATATATATATATATATATATATATATATATATATTCATTACATGAATCATTCATACAAAAAAACAGATATTGAAGTTAATGATATAAATGGCGAGAATACATCTTCGCAACAAATTTCGTAAATGACATTAACCCCGAACCTGTAGATGAATGTTATGATCCCTGTTTATAAATTCCAGTTGCATAAGGTCTTTTTTTATTTTTTTACAAGCTTTCATCTGTGCATACAGATATCATCAGGTATGAAAAAATATATATATTTTTTACATCCAGGTAATAACAGGACAACGAAAGAATAGGTGTAATCCGAAAGATGTTTTAAGAAATGTGTTATTGTTAATTGTAAGAATTTTTTGGAGCATGCGGTCGCAACGCTGAGGCTGAATTTTTAAATTTTAAGATTGTGCGTTTTTGTACTAATATGGCAATAGGAGAATTCTATTGTACTGGTAGGTTTTTCAGTCAATGTGGCATGAACTAAATTGTTCAATAAATAAAGGAATGTCACAGTTATTATCCGAAAGTTGCACGTCGGATCAGTTATTTTGATATCAAGTATATGGTGCTGTTCAATTTACATTACATGAATCATTCATACAAAAAGATCCTTTTATATATTAGACTTTTGATTTTTGTAACTGTATTTTCTTCCTGAAATGGATGTTCCAAGGTACAGTTATAGGTGTAACGTGAGGCGTCTGGATAAGAATGTAGTTGTGTAACCGATGTAATTATTTATGAGTCCGTTATCGACGAAATAAAGGCGGCGGTTTGCACAAGTCACGATTTAAATATAAAAGAACGACAAAGAGAGGGATGAAAGTATTTCGAAAAAGAAAAACGACAGAGAAAAAATAAATTCATTAGAAAAGATGCATGGGAAATTCGGGAAAATGAATCCAAGAAAGATATGACAATTTTGATACTGATGATAATTCTTCTTCTATGTTCCGTGTCCCTTCAGGACGTTGTCGATCATGGTTCTCCTTAATTTCCCTATTCTTTGTAGCTCTTGATATTTTTTTTTTCTTTGTGCTATCTCTCCAAAACCTTATTCTGCCATCCATTTACTTGAGCACGCTAGGTTATGTGTTACTTCCCTCTGTCCCTCTTAACTTCAATCTCACAAGAGAGCGCCGCCTTCCTCATAAGGCGCCTCAGAGATTTTAACTGTCTCTTTCCGATGTTAAGTATAAGTATCCGTTTTATTTATATTGTCTCTAGAACATCATCATTACACACGTCTTCAGTCCATGGTATTCTCAGCATTTATGTTACTTTAAGTCTCTTCTTTATCTGTGAGAAGATTGTCCAGCCTCCACTGCTACATAGCAGGACTGATATTGCATAACAGTTTAGTGTTCTTTTCTTTCTTTCTGACAAAATTTTGCTGTTTCTTATTAGGTTGGTGCATAATTATCAGGTGTTTTTGTGTAATAAAAATATTTTATTTTCAGGTTATAAAAATGCGTGTTGATAACCATACTCGTTGAAAAATTTTATTGTTGAATTATGTTTTTCATAACAAATATTGTTTAAAAAAAACGTCTGATAATTATACACCAACCCAATAAGAAACAGCAAAAAAACAACAACCCAATAATACTTTGTTTAGTTTTTGGGATGCACTTTTCACGGCCACAATGCGCTTTAAGATTTCGCTGTGACACTTTCCATCCTCTGTCATAACATTTCCCAGATATTTAAATTTTGTATCCAAAATGAAGAAAACGATAACAGCTTTGTTTCTAGCGATAATTTTGTTTCTGTGGTTTATTAGCTTGAGTCATAATTAATTTCAGTTTTTGGTAACCAATTGTAATGACGAATGTATTATACTTAATAACCGTGTCTTAAATATATCCTAATAAACGATGAATAAGAAAATGCTGCTTTCTTCTATGAGAACGCCAGTCTGCATACAGCAAGAATAACACAGGAAAAAAAACTTTGGTCTGTTCCATCTCAATCGCCATATTCACTTTGAACCAACCTTTTATGATTATTGCAAAACAAAAAAAAATCGTTGATGGAGCAAACTTTCTCTAAAGTGAGACACTCAACTTTTTTACAGCATCTGCCTGAGGAATTTTAGCTAAAAGATATCGAAGTGTAGCCTCATATTTGGTAACATGTGATTGCAAGTAATGATGAATATGTAATTAAATAAAATATAACTGCGCTTTACGTTTTGAAGAAGAATTTGATAAACAAAAAAGGAATTTATTTATGACTCAACCTAATATTTGATATTTTTGATGTGACAACCTACTGTGAATCTCTTATGAGATATGCACCTTGATCTCAACACACACACATGCAAAAAAATACACACATACATACATATATATATATATATATATATATATATATATATATATATATATATATATATATATATATATATATATATATAATAAAAAGACTTAAACACTAATATTCCATTGTAATAAGGCGTGGGAACATATATATATATATATATATATATATATATATATATATATATATATATATTGAAAATATTAATGGTGAATATACACATACATATGCAATTATATATACACATACATATATGTATAAAAATAATTCCAAGAGGATATGATCCAGGTAGAACTCGATGTCCAGGACAGAGTAAGAATATAATAAAAAGACTTAAACACTAATATTCCATGGTCATAATTTATTCCATTGGAATCGTGAGAACGATCCAATTCATCAGACCTACAGATTTGGATCGTTCTCACGGTTCCAATGGAATAAATTATGACCATGGAATATTAGTGTTTAAGTCTTTTTATTATATATATATATATATATATATATATATATATATATATATATATATATATATATATATATATATATGCGTGTGTATCGTATTTTTCTCAGTCATGCTCATGCCAGAATTGATTTGTGCTGAATATCTTTCAAAGAAACCAATTCTAGCGTTGACCTGACATATGGACTCGTGGCCCGCCGAGTGGTGACTCATGTGTTTGGCACAGCTGCATCTGACATGCACGTGTGGGAAATACCCATATCGCAGTTATATAAACGTCCAACACAGAAACGAGCAAAGCAGTCTCTCGGATATCACAATTAAGAATGTGGGGCCCATGTTTTGGATAAGAAGTTCAGGCCGGTCTCATCCACTGGCCGATAATAAGGGAAGAAACCAGCTGAATGAATGAAATGAAATGCAATGTATAAACGATTCAGTCTTGTGCCATCATCAGAACGCATTTTGAACAAACATTTTAAGGACACGTTACGACAAGAAAACTTCATGTCATATATATTGAATGCATAAAAGTTTAAGTAAACTGCGAAAGAAAGATATAAGCATTTATTTCTTCTATTAAATAGATATGGAGGCAGATTAATAGCACAGTCCATTGACTGATTTAGAAGAGTAAGTCAGTCACTTATGAGCCATGCGTGATACACGCTTAGGCGATCATGTATCTTTCGATACATGACTGACTAAATAGATTTGTTTTCCCGCAGTAAGTTGCCATTTTTTTCTGCGGTAGACCAGTTGCCATCCAAGGCCATAGAAATCGGTCTGTCCTGCTATTTATCCATAGCTGGGCGGGGAGACGAGGATTCATACGTTTCCCAAAGGTATTAGCACGTAAGTCAATCTAATGGTTTGAACTGGAATTCGAACTCGGCTCACCGATTCCCCAATCTGTGCTGCTATCCATTACTACACCGTGCTTCCTTCCTAGAAGAGTGAAACCGATGATAAATAGAAATATTGTGTTGGTATCTTTCAAACTGGAAAGAGCGATCAGAAGGATTCAGAACTTACCAAAGCGACAGAAGCCAAATGTTCTATTTTAAGCTAGAAAACATATACAATGCAGAAACGAAAATTAAAACTAAAACTGATGAAACTCAAAAGAACCTGAGAAGTGCAGCTCAAACACAAGGTCGTCCCGCAAAAGAAATAAAAAGAAATTCCTGCACTAATTGTATTTACCTGTTTCTTTTTATTTTCATTCATCCATTCTTGTTTCATTCTGTTTTTACGAAACACACATGACAAATCTACCGAGAAATCATACCTGATTACTTCCAATGTCTTCCAGGGGCAGAAATGTCAAATTTCCGATTTGTGTGCCAATCCCCGGTTAAATCGGATGCAATTTAATATAAGATTAAGTAAATTTGCCGACTCAAACGAAGAGAGTATTAAGGTTTCGTCACAATGGCCCTCATTTGTTTGCGACTGCAAACCTGGATAATGAAGAATTCCATTTCCGCTCTTTTAAGAGAATAGACATTCAGACTCATAATGATTTCATTTGAATTAATGGCGAGGCTGTGCATTAAGGTCTTTCAGGTTTAGGGTTACTTCCTATGTATTGGTTAAATATCTGTTGGTTATTGCAAACAAATCTCAGGAAAATAATCAGGTTTCCAATGAAGTAGATTTATCACTTGATCAGCATTGTATATTTACATATATGTAAACCTTTATGATAGATAGATAGATAGATAGATAGATAGATAGATAGATAGATAGATAGATAGATAGATAGATTATGATCAGATTAAAATAGATATTGACAGGACAGAAATAGATAGATATGAACAGACTGAGATAGATAGATAGATAGATAGATAGATAGATAGATAGATAGATAGATAGATAGATAGATTATGATCAGATTAAAATAGATATTGACAGGACAGAAATAGATAGATATGAACAGACTGAGATAGATAGATAGATAGATAGATAGATAGATAGATAGATAGATAGATAGATAGATAGATTATGATCAGATTAAAATAGATATTGACAGGACAGAAATAGATAGATATGAACAGACTGAGATAGATAGATAGATAGATAGATAGATAGATAGATAGATAGATAGATAGATAGATAGATTATGATCAGATTAAAATAGATATTGACAGGACAGAAATAGATAGATATGAACAGACTGAGATAGATAGATAGATAGATAGATAGATAGATAGATAGATAGATAGATTATGATCAGATTAAAATAGATATTGACAGGACAGAAATAGATAGATATGAACAGACTGAGATAGATAGATAGATAGATAGATAGATAGATAGATAGATAGATAGATAGATAGATAGATAGATAGATAGATAGATTATGATCAGATTAAAATAGATATTGACAGGACAGAAATAGATAGATATGAACAGACTGAGATAGATAGATAGATAGATAGATAGATAGATAGATAGATAGATAGATAGATAGATAGATTATGATCAGATTAAAATAGATATTGACAGGACAGAAATAGATAGATATGAACAGACTGAGATAGATAGATAGATAGATAGATAGATAGATAGATAGATAGATAGATAGATAGATAGATAGATAGATAGATTATGATCAGATTAAAATAGATATTGACAGGACAGAAATAGATAGATATGAACAGACTGAGATAGATAGATAGATAGATAGATAGATAGATAGATAGATAGATAGATAGATAGATAGATTATGATCAGATTAAAATAGATATTGACAGGACAGAAATAGATAGATATGAACAGACTGAGATAGATAGATAGATAGATAGATAGATAGATAGATAGATAGATAGATAGATAGATAGATTATGATCAGATTAAAATAGATATTGACAGGACAGAAATAGATAGATATGAACAGACTGAGATAGATAGATAGATAGATAGATAGATAGATAGATAGATAGATAGATAGATAGATTCGATCGAACTGAAAACCACATGTAGGCTGAATGATTAAGATGTTTCAATGTTAACGTTAGAAAATAAAACTTGGGATTTTTCTTTTCATTTTCACTATATATACGTGATGTTATCGTTGTAAAAACTAATAATAAAAACTTTAAATCTCCCATACGTAAGAGTGTGAGGCTTTGTGGGTTTTCTCCGAACGTAAGAATGGGAGCGACTCTCTGTTTTTTCTCTCTCGAGTGGGCACTTAGACAACTTCCTGTCATCCGATTGTGCCACGAGTGTACATCTTAAGCAAAGCTGGATCGACTACCTGTTTACATGCTGGAGGCAGGCACTGACATGCTGTGAGAAGCAAATCTACACCTGGTGGATATCAGGGCACCTTTATATAAACCCTCTGTTGTATCTGTTTCCTCTCATCCTTTGGTGTGCATCTGAGAGCAAAGGCTATTTTGTCATCTCTTAGGTTGAGACCAGTATATATGGGGGGTATATAAACAGGTCATTTTAAATACTGATATACATACGTGACATTATCAGAAAATAATATAATAAATTTAAAATTTATTGGTAATATACATTTTTATTTTTAGCAAAAGTGTAACACAGAAGATTAGCATTTTATACATGACTTTCATATAAGTGACTCTTTATACTGAGTTCGTGCCTTAATGAGTGCCTCATAGTTTCGGCCTTGTGCCACATCTAAACAGCGCTTAGAAAATCACCAGAGACTCTAATTTTTGAAGCGGATGAAAATGTACCCAGTGCTGAGTTAGGCTTTTTTTCCTTCCTTTAATGGATGGTCTAAGGAACTGATAGCGATCAACAATTTGGATTTTGAGTGGCAGCCTGCTTTTGTAATTGAACAATTATTACCATTTATGATTCTTGAAATCATATGAGATTATTCGTCCAAATGTTTCTTTCAGTGGCAGAAGCACTTTTTATGAGACATTATGGTTAAAAATGAATACTTTGATATCTTTCACCAAATCACTTAGCGTTGCTCAATCATAAAGCTTATATACTCTCACGCCCACCAAATATTTGATGACATACAAAACCCATTTTTCGATTCGTTTTATCTAAATGACAAACTAAACAGCGCTCACGCCTATATTTTCCCACAGAATGCACGTCATAAATGTCCATACAGTTCGAGAAGGCTTCAGAAATTTCTGGAAGACTCCAAAAAGTTATAGAATGAACCATAAAGTTCTAGAAATTTACAGAATGTTCTAGAAAATTGCTGAAAGTCCTAGAAGGCTCCAGATAGTCATAATATTACGATAGTTAGCTGCGAATTTAGAAATTTCATTTTTTTCTTTTGGTGGGGGGGTTAAAATAGAGACTCAATTAATCTCTTCTTCATTATAGTTGAACAAAATTTCATCGAATTATTTTACAGGAAATCAATTAGTTTACAAAAATTCATTACACACGCACACACAAACACACACATACACACACACACATATATATGTGTGTGTATATATATATATATATATATATATATATAAAGGGTGTTTCATTAAGACGGATCAAAGTCAGCAGTAAATAAATCAGTGTTATAAGTGAAAATTTATTTATTTCTCTATTGGATCATGTAATTTAAGTCATGACAGTTATGTGTGAAAAAATATCACCAAAATGTCTGCCAAGGCTTCGGCGGCACATCTCTACTCAATTGTTAAATTTTTTTATGACGTCTCTGTTTCTCCTGGATCTCACCTATATGCCTTATTATCTCATTCTTCAACTGTTAAATTATTTTTGGTTTGTTGGAATACAAGTCACACGATCATTGTGGCCAATTGTCTTCGCTGTTTCGAGAGATGATGCGACCTGTGAACTTTTCATTCAAATTTTGGTTGAACCTGCATTTTCGTAATAGGCCTTGATAACTTTAACACGTTGTTTGATTGTTAATCTCTCCATAGTTGAAATTGTCAAAGCGTAAGACGTTAAATCTGAAAGAAAAAGAAAAAAAAAAACATTAGACGCTTAAACTTAATTCACATTTAAAATCGGTCCAAGCTGAATTCTGACTTGATCCTGTCAGTTGTATCCATGTACAAACTGGTAGAGGCCACGCTTCTACTTTATAAGTGGTTTTGCTGAAGTAAAAAGAGATGCAAGTTCGATTCCTGTCGGAGGAACGAGTTCACTATTTAGCCAGGTTGTTGTTAACTTCACTGATTAATGAAATGATTAAACATGTGTAAAAATTCAAACACGTGTACCCAAAAAAAATGACGTTAAGTAATAAGAAATAATGTCAGATAAAAAAAATCTTTCAATACATATATATATATATATATATAGGATTAATACAAATATAAAATTTGTCACTTCGCTGATTGATGTTATCTTCAGCATCCCGATTATAGAGATTCGTAGACTAACCCTCCAGCAATCGCTCCGTCTACACATCAGAGGATATATATCAGACTAATATTGGGCAGGTGAAGAGAACAAAAACAAACTATGTTACGCGTTTCATCCCTCGTTTTCGGAGGACGAATCGCGTAACAGATTTCTTCAAAATAAATAAAGTTTTATTTTCATATATAAATCAGAGGAATGAACGAAATATAAGAAACGGCAGTCACAATTCTACACCAAGAAACTCTGAAGATACAAGGACGGTTAGCTTTACATTTAAATTTTAAATTATTGTCTTTCGATTTCTTTTGGTGCAGAACCTAGGCGACTGCATTCAGCTTTCGGCCTCTTTTGTTTTAGTTTTTATCGCTGTTCTTTTTTTTTTTACATAACACAAACTGTAATATCAATAGTTTTCTTTTTAGTTTTTTTTTTTTAAGAAAGGAGATACGTTTTATGATCTTTAAAACTGTATTTGCCGTCGAAGCCTCTAAAATTAGTGTACTTTCAATACATTTTCATTCTAATAAATTACGTTAAATTTTAATTAAATCTAATTCATTAAGTCTAAATTATGATAAGTATTTTTATAGTGATTTACTAAGCGTAGCTTAAATTTAGCACAAGGCCGAAAATATGGGGTAGACAATAAGGACGAACTCCCTATTCAGTGGTCTAGAGAGACAAGTTTTCTAACCATTACACTACGATGGTAAGACTTATTCGAAACTGCTAATATATTGAGGGTTTGTGTTTATATAATTATTTTAGGAAGCTACTAAAATTGCTTTTCTCAATATATGCTCCTGTAAATCAAGATAATAAACCAGTGAATAGAATAAATTATTGCGGAACATTTGAGCCACGAGCAAATCTTAAGAATACTGCAAACAAAATGAACACTTATACTCAGAATCAGAAAGAGATAACTGAAATTTGTAGGACACATAATTAGGAGATTTTAACACTCACATGACATACTGAAGGCAAGATAGACAGAGGAAAATAACGACTAACCAACGTTATAAATTGTGTAAATGAATGGCAAAATATGGAATTGGAGG
>OZ038478.1:61130608-61180608 GCA_964036315.1 Acanthosepion esculentum
AATTTCAATGAAAATATAAATTAAATAGCATATATATCTTTTATTTTTATTTTTATATTTTATATTTTTTCTCCTCGGTAATTCTACAATTTAAAACTTAATAGAGATTTGATTTAGATTTCTAAATAGGTAATTTTTTACTTTTAATTTTAATTTCAAATTTTATAAATCTTTTAATATCTATGATAACATTGCTTAGTTATCACATTTTTCGAATTACCCTATACTTGTATTTTGATTGGTCATTCTAGCTTATGTAACAGCGTTTACTCCTAGCTAATGATCATTAATTAATTTGAAACTTTTAAAACCATTTATTCTATATTCTACATCATCACTTGATAAGACACCAGAGGTGTTGAAACAAAATGGCTATTTTTGTAGTGATTTTATAACATATTTATGTTATAATATTTAAATAAATAAATGATTATATCTGCTCTACTCTGTATTGAGCACTCTTTAAAGAATAATAATTGTTGGTTATTGGAATTCACTCCGTATATACCAATCCCACACTTGAATATATATATATATATATATATATATATATATATATATATATGAAATGAAGGTGTTAAGCTTAATATTACTAGACATATTAAAATACTAAAGCAAAGAATAAAAAGGGAAGCAACCGGTTTCGCTCCCGCTCTTCAGGCTTCTACGGGAGATTTTAATGTAATTAAAAAACCGTTTGATGGACTCGTCCCGAACACCTACAGTTCAGCCATTTGTGAGCATCTATTAAAGAACAGAAGGTGTGCGGCTAAATTTAGTGTGGATTGGTTCACCGTGTTGTCCCGTTCGCACTCTTCATTTCATCTAAAGGTGCTGGAGTCAATTTACATCGGGTCCCGCAGGCCCTCCCTGTGTAAACAGCGTGAGTGTCTGTTGGGGCTCGCGGTCATTTGCCTCTAGCTCCAATTTCTTTTTCTCCCCCTCACACTCATTTCCTTTTTCAATGCATATTCTGTTTTTTAATTACATTAAAATCTCCCGTAGAAGCCTGAAGAGTGGAAGCGAAACCGGTTGCTTCCCTTTTTATTCTTTGCTTCAGTATTTTAATATGTCTAGTAATATTAAGCTTAACACCTTCATTTCAGTTATAAAATTTTGTACCTACAAAAATATCTTTAAATATATATATATATATATATATATATATATATATATATATATTCATGATAATTATATATATATATATATATATATATATATATATATATATATATATATCACAGCAATAAACGTATGAAGCTTGATATTACTAGACATATTAAAAACGGGCGAAGCAACCGGTTTCGCTCCCGCTCATCAGGATTACAACGGGAGATTTAATTTAAATTAAAAACACAGAAAATGTACAATAAAAGAAAATGTGGATTTTTAATGTCTAGTAATATCAAGCTTCATACGTTTATTGGTGTGATAAAATTTTGTACCTTCAATAATATCTTTATATATATATATATATATATATATATATATATATATATATATATATATATATATATTAGAAAAGGCACAGGGAGGCAACGCGGCGGATGGATAGTGACTGAAGCCGAGACATCAGGCCAGGACCTTTTTCTTTCTTTTCTGTTCCTCCTTTTTTTCTTATCAATCAATCTATCTCTTTTCTGTTCTTCCTGTTCTTATATAATTTCTATTCCTCTTTATTTCTCTCGTTTTCTTTTCATTTCCTCTTCTCTCTATTTATCTCCAATTGATTTCTGATTTTCTTACTTAGCATACTTAAATTCTTTCTTTCCTATCAATGTTTCTTATTTGATCTCATGACGTGTTTTTCTTTCCCATGGTTCCGGCGGCCTATTACATGCACTTTCACTTTCACTATATAACTGCATGAAATTCCCGGCCGTGAATTAATTATTTTGTTAATATACAAATACTGTATTATTGATTTTCTTACATTTAAAAAAAAATCGATATGCATTGTACTTTATCCATTTATCTACCTCATTCTCGTTATGTCAACCTATCTATCTATCTATCTATCTGTATAGATCTATATATATATAGATATAGATAGACCTATATATATATATATATATATATATATATATATATATATATATATATATGCACACACATACATATATATATATATATATATATATTACAGCAAAAAAAAATTTAATTACCTCAACATAGGTATAGTCTATTTCAAACCGTTCTTCACACAACTATCGTCAGCCTCTAAGTGCTTGTCTCGGAGCGTCGTTCTTAAATTATTACGGTTTGAAATAGATTAAACCTATGTTTAGGTATTTTTTTTTCTGTAAAAAATAATATGATCTGTTAAAATAAAAACATCGAGATCTCTGTGGATCAGTTTTAATAATATTACTCGGATCCACCCGGATTATATACCAACGGATCGATTACCTGTACTCTCTCTCTTTCTCTGTATATATATATATATATTGTCATCTACAGACAAACTTTTTCGCTGATCGGTGTGGCTAGACGCCCGTTTGCCTCCAGCTAGGATCGAAACCAGGGTGAATTGGCGTTGGTCGGATATTCTACCACTAACCTGTTGGTGCACGACAGGGATAAAGGTGAATTTAAGCATATTTATTTTTTAGATAAACACAAAGTGACTGAGGGGAACTTGATTCCCTAGTAAAGGTAATAAATCCGCTAGTATATAATCCAAATGGATCCTAGTAATATAAAATATTAAACAGATCCACAACAAGAGCTCAATGTATTTATTATTACAGAGCAAATAATTAATGCACGATTAAATTCCAAATCACCTGATATGGGGAATAAGCTTATTTCATATAATCGTATACACACGCACACACACGCACACACACACACACACACACACACACACATATATATATATATATATATATATATATATATATATATAATCGTATACATATACGTATATATATATATATATATGTATATATATATATATATATATATATATATATATATATATATATATATATATATATATATATATATATAGTATACACACACACAAACACACACACACAAACTCTCACACACACAGAAGCCTGACGCTTGCGTTTTAGGATGAAGCAGAGTGTCGTCGTTGTGTTTTGAAATCAATCTATTCTTGTTTAATTGGATTTTTTATGGATTATCAACTCTCTGAAGATTATTAAAGCCAGAACATATTTTTATATTGTGAGAACTTTGGAAGATAATAATGATTTACTGATACAAGTACTACTAATTAACCCATAGTTGGGGGAGAGAAGAGGTGGATTCATACTTTTTTGCGTGTAAGTGAATATAAGAAACCTGATTAGAATTGCAACTCGGTTCTCCAGTTTTCTATAGCGAGCCGTTTTCCATTGCGCCACCCGCTCACCCAAGCTTACATTACCTGGTATTCCCAAGCGCCCACCCATATAGCTAATGATCAGACTAGACGTTGCTTAACTTCTGTGATTATACGAGAACCGGTGTTTCAACCTGATATGGCCTAAAATACCTACACATAGATAGAAAGATAGACAAATAGAGAGAAGTGTATACAATATAAGTCCTTGTGCTATATAAGTGCCTCTAGCTATGTATCCATGACTCTGTTTCCATATATTTCTATATATACATGTTTATTTTTATATAACATTATCTATCTGTATCAGTATATATATATATATATATATATATATATATATATATATATATATATATATAAAGATATATATATATAATATATATAATATATAGATATATATAATATATAGATATATATATAATATATATAATATATATATATAATATATATATATACATATATATATATATATATATATATATATATATATATATATATATAGATAGATAGATAGATAGATAGATAGATAGGGAGAGAGAGAGAGAGAGCTGTATGTGATAATGTCTACCTTTTCTGTTATTATTTATTTTTACTTTTATTTATGTATTTATTTTTCTTTAACTTCTACTCCATTCCTGATGAAATATCTAACCTCAGGTTGGAAACAGGAAACTGTTAATTGGAAAAAAGAAAATCGATTTTGTCATTATATTCTTTTTTTTTTTCATTTTTTTTTTTCAACTTTCGTTTCTTATGCATCTATTTTATTGTTGCTTATTTTTTAAATTTTCTCCTGCTTTCTTGAGAAAATTCTATTAGATGCGATAAAAGACAACAAACGCGTAACGTCATGTTGAATTTCTTCTTTCTGCACGAGCAACGCTTCAGCTTTCAATAAATACGACGGCACGAAACTGTCAATTACCCGCGCAGAAAAGGTAACGTTATTTACAACTCAAATAATCAGTGACTGATTTAGACTCCATATGTAATTCAGCGGGGTTTTTTGGGGTTTTTTTTTAACAATATCTGTGCGTTAAGGCCTTCCGTATAAAAAAATTGTTACGCGTTGACTTTGGAATTATATCTAATCATTTCCGCGCTTTTTTTATCTATGTCTGGCCTGAAATTTATTCACGTGAACACATTTGTTGTTCGGATATAGGAGCTGAGAAACTGTGCTTCTTTAAGCAAAAAGACATCGGACAACTTTTAAGACTATTGTTTACCCAATACAAATCCAAGGAGATACACAATATAAAGGGTCACTGAATGAAGGCGTCAGGTCGTTAAACGTTAAGAAGTGTATATTATGATGACAAATATGATAGATAACGTTTGACTCATAACTTGAAGAGGTTAAGATTGTAGAGGCCGGGAAACATCTTCTCAGGAGCCTGTTCCACAAAGTAATAATTCTGATGAAAAAGCTGTCTGAGTGGAACGATTTACTTACCAAACTGTATACGAAGCAAATGAGGATAATTTGTCAGGTCTTAGCTATGAATGTTTAACCTGGTGGAACTAAGGGATGTATCTCGCCTGGGAATTTTCCATGGAAATAACTATAGAGTAACAAGAGCCTAGCAAATTTTTAGTCTGATGGTTAAGACTTGCAAGCTGGAAAATAATTCATCACTCACAATGCCACCTAATCGCTTTGGATGTCTATTGTAACCTAGGAAGGGTTACTGAATGAGGAATAACCAAAACAGAGGTTGGAAATGAAATGGTAATCTTTATAGCATCAACAAAATACAATACTCGCCAACAGTCTGAAGTAGGTAAACCACTGTTAATGATGCACTACTTAGACAGCATATTACCCGCATTTACAATATTTATGAGGATTGGGACATACCCATTAGTGTCCATAGGTACGGTATATAACCGATTATATCAAGGCTTCACAGTGAGGACTAGAAAGCACCAGCCCAGAGAAGACAACAACCCTTAATTTTTGGTTTGATCTGACTCTTGGACGGCAGGATGAGTCAGGCATTTTCTGCAGCGTTACAAGTAACCGACCATTCTTTCAGCATCTTTTGCGATGGCACCAAATATTAAAAAATGTGCGACCTCAGAAAGGGCTAAACAAGTTACCGGTCAAAATGTTTTGATAAGAACAACAATGATGAATATACTCGTAGTTATCTTTTTTTTTTTTCAGTTGGCTGTGGAGGGGGGTGCGAATTAATCAACTTGCGATAACAATAAGCGTAGCAACAACTCGACTGACATTCACTTTGACTTTGACTTTTCTCTTAAATTACATTGATAAAATGGTATCTCTGTCCGATTTATATTTAGTGTATAAAATCTGTGTGCAAATATGACACAAATATAACAACGATTATAAGGCCTATAAATGTGTGTCCGAGTGCTTAGAGCCATAGTATTCGGACCATGTGACCTGCATCGTTCCCTGGTCTCTGGGTGATAGCGGCTTGGAGAGGCACTACCAGTGTGCGGTACCGTTGAGAAGTAACTGGAAGCTAGAACAAGTCTTGGGACTGAAATTGGGTAGGCGAAACTGTTCGGAAGCTGTTGATGTTTCCACTAGCACGAAATCACAAGATCTTGCAATTCAGGGTTTGAATGTGCTATCCGTGTTCATGCCAGATTGAGCACTATCTCACACAAACTGTAACTAAGAGCTGCTCTACGTAACCGTATGTATCAATTACATGTCTGTTGCTGAATAAATACAAATATATCCGATACGGCGTCTACAACATAGATTAGTTAGCCATCCTAGAATGAGATAAATTTAGAATATCTTAATTATATGTAATATCTGTTGATTTCTTATGGGTTTGTTTTCCGAAATTCTGAAATTAAACGTTTTCTTTTAGCATTGTAGTGATCACGCGATCACGAAAAAAAAAAAATAATGTCCCATGATTCTCTAGTAAAAAAAACGAAAACGCCCCACTGGAGAAAATTTAAAATCTGGTGTCTTTTTCAACAACCTCACACGATGAGTGTATGTAAAAATGGATCTCTCCTGGAAAGAAGACTAGAGATAAGTTTCACTGAAATATTATTTCTTCATATTGAATATGGCCTTTTAATAATACACTAATCACAAAAATATAATTCACTCATTCAACAAGACAACACAAATATCAGAACACATTATGAGAACTTTTATCTACGAAAACAAGCAAACCTTCCGATAATAAATCCTTATGTATAAATGCCTCACTTTGTTGTAATAATGCATATCTGTATATTTTATTAATAAAATAAAATGCAGGAGTCATACATGGCCCGTCATAACAGCATAATCATTTTTTATATTAACGCAACGTCTCGGCCGATACATACTTTGACCCTCCTCATATATATATATATATATATATATATATATATATATATATATATATATATATATATATATATATATATATATATATATATATATATATTATTTAGTCTCGAGTATTTGATTAGTACTTTCCTGAATGCTGAGTATATTTTCAGGCTAACAGATAAAACCAATCCACTGGCGCAACACAAATTTCCTTGCACCTTTTTGCCTTTTTCCAGACCGATTGATATTGATTGAACAGTGTGGCTTTACCACGTATGAGCAAAGAACACGGCTGTTTTACGCATGACCATCTGAGAGTAGAGCGCGAAATCTTGTAATATAATTTAAATACCAAAATTGCATGGTTTTTAGCAGGTCCCAGAGAAATCGAGAAGAATCAATTTCATTCCGGATCAAATTGTCCTACATTTCCCGTGCAGTCCGAGGTTGCCATATAAAACCTCGTCTCTCTCTAAACTTAATAAGGCAGAAGATCGCTTGCCGTACGATCACCGATGTTAAGCAATGTCGAGCCCGGTCGATACCTAGATGGGTGACAATTTGGAAATACCAGGCGCTATAAGCTTGGATATGTAGGAGGTGTAATGGATAACGGCTCGGAATTGTCAATCGAAGAGCTGATTTCCAATTACCGCTGGCTTCTTGGAAAAAGTACAAATTCACCTATTCTCCACCAACTATGGGTTAATTAGTAAAACTTGCATTACTAAAACATTATTTTCTCCCCTCCAACGATGGATAATCTGTCGTCTAAATTACACAAAAATGAAAATAACACTAACATCTCATTTTAACAGATATATTTACCAAAATTACACAAACATATCTTGAAATGGTAAGGAATAAATTTATTCAATGAAATCGCCATTGGCTTCAACCACCTCCTTCAGACGACTTCGGAATCTCCGGCAACTCTTCCGGACGGTCTCCTTGTTTAAATTGCTGAATGCTGCCATAATCATTGTCTTCAGTTCATCTTTGGTGTTACAAGGAGTTTTGTCGGTCTCTCTCTCAACTGTTCCCCACACATAATAATCAAGTGGGTTGCAGTCTGGGGCGTTAGGTGGCCAGATGTAAGGGGTGAAGTGGTCGCAGAAATTGTCTGACAGTCATGACTGGGTTCTTCTGTTTGTGAGACATGGTTTAGAGTCCTGGCAGGTATAGGAACTTCCAGCAGCCAATCTCTTGTCCAAGAGTAGCATTACCTTCTCAAGGCACTTCATACATCAAGTGATGAGTCTGAGTCCCTGTGGGAAGATGAATGGAGGCATGACATCACCATCACTAGTGATCACTCCAAGCATCATGATGTTGACCGGACATATCATCCAACTCTTCCCTAATCCTCTGTCCTCCGACTGACACCCAAACACGTATATATTCGTATTGGAGTTTCCGGCGCGAATGCCAGACAGCACAGAATGTCGTTTCAAAATTTCTGGCGGAGTGAATTACGCCATGGTGCTTCTTTTTCTCACAGACGGTGTTCAACTAACACTACTATACTGTGCAGTCGACAAAACAGAAAACGAACAACGCGCATGTGCGAAATTAAAAATATAAATTATGGCAATTTAACCATAGCCCCCTGAACATATATATATATATGTGTGTGTGCGTGTGTGTGTAAAATTGAAGATGTAAAAGTGAAGCAGATATTTTCATATATTTCTCAATATTATAAGAATAGAACATTGAAAGTATTATTTTTTAAATATACAAAATAATTATTTAATTCTATCTTTCACCGACTCCGCAGTTTCGTAATGTGTTAAATTTTCAATGGGTTAATCTGTATATTAAATATTTCCAATTGTAATGAATATCCATTTTGCAAAATAGACTTTGTACTCACTCACAAGACCATCAAATAAACCAGATTAAGGGTTGATCTATGGTGCCCTCCTAGTCGACGAGTGCAAACCATATAATCACTTCGACTGCATCAGTGTAGCAATAGCCGTGTATATATATATATATATATATATATATATATATATATATATATATATATATATATATATATATATATAACTTTATTTTTTATATATACAAAAGAATTACTTAACTGTAATTTTCCTCGACTTCGCAGTTTCGTGGTAATATGGCCAATTTTCAAGTGCTCCAAAAAGAATAGCAATTTCAATGACAAAAACGCAGCAATCATTGTAATTTTATAAATAAAATCAACTTCCCACTTAATAATAAATGTCAAATAATATAATATATGAAACAACTGCGTCAAATAACATTAACACAGATGAAAAAATTTGTTAGGAGTAATTGAAACAACTTTTAATCATAAAATATCATTTTAAATATACCGATACGTAAATAAAACAACATTATCAAAATACATATGGAGACAAAAAATATATATCAACTAAAATGAAATGGGAAATCATAAAATAAAATAGTCTCATATAATATTATTAATAGAAAATGTAGACTGTGTTTATAAGAAAAAATTTATATTATAAATTTCATTAATCAAATTAATTTATTAAACAAGAGAAATTAATTAATTTGTAAATGCAGACACTTTAATAAATATTTATTTTTCAACTAATAGAACATCATAAAATAAATACAACAGAAAATAATATACAATATATAATAATATAATATAAACACAATACAATACATTCATTTATATAATAATATAATATAAACACAATACAATACATTCATATATATAAAAAAAACAATCAAAGACATGCATACAAAGAAAAATAACAATGAAAATTAAAAATTGCAAAATATGCAATGAAAAACAATTGCGTTTATGAAGGATAACATAATTACATACAAAAACATGAACATGCGCGCGTCCTTATCGGAGTTTTAAAAAAATGCAAGTATGAAAATTAAAAAAAAAAAATGGATATTCATTATAATTCAAAATATTTAATATACGGATTAACACCTTGAAAAGTGGACATATTACCACGAAATTGTGGAGTCTGGGAATATTACAGTTAAGTAATTATTTTGTATATATAAAAATTTATTTGGCCGAGCAGTTAGAATCTTCGCTTTCTGACCAGGAGTTTATATATATTTATTATATAAATTTATATTATTTCATGCATTGAATATTGCTGCCACATCTGATCTAATGCTTTGCCTATGTATTTTATATTCTTCATAAAATAAAAAGAATAATCTGCAATGTTATTGGTCCTGATCTGGCATCTCAGCTGTAATCACTTTACTACTGCCGTAACGTAGCTTCTCTGTGGCTTTTCTAGATTTTCATGGTAATTGTTCCCATTAACGTTTCTTTACGGAGCCTAGACTTTATGAATTTAAGCGCAGTACTCTATTATCGGCAAAGTCTCAACCTTTTACAGTCGAAATGGCAAGATGTAACTAGTAAATTCTATGCTAACAATTTCTTCCATCGCCCTTCTCGCTTTTAGAACTCTCTGCCTTCTTGTTTTCCAGTTAACTTTTATTTTCAAAAAATTAAATGGAGTTTCAATCGTTATCTTCTGTCTTCTTAATTCTTGTTCTTTTATTGTTCTCTCTCCATAATAGTGCTTTTACTCTCATATTTTCTCACACTCAGTAACCCCTTGCGTCTTAGTGGCTTTATTGCTTTGCTTCAAGTGACATTATTACAGAAAACACTAGAATACCCCAAATGAATAATGTATACATTGTTTATTTCTCTTTATCTACTGCTTACTTCCCTTCACTACAAACAGTGATCTAAATGTTAAAGTCGTTATCGTTTCCAAGACAGGGAGTGGATTTATTTGAATAACTTGGGAAAAAAAATTGCCATGTCCCAACAGGAAACATGTGACTATGGCCTTTCCTTACCTTATTACAGTGTAACCCGGATATAAGAGAGTCGTCGGGACCGGAGAAGAAGTCTCTTATATATACATTAACACAGGCTCTAATCTATCTTATATCCGAGTTTCTCTTATATCCGGGTCTCTTATATCCGAGTTACACTGTATTTTCAAGTTGCCACACGTCATTGAGAAAGATTGTCGAGTTGTTTCCCATCACCTTCTGCACAGCTTGAAATTCAGAGTTTTCTTACTTTCAGACTGGTTGTCATCAAAAGATAAATAGTACAATATACTCTGCTGTTTAATCCATAGCGGGAGATGCGAGGTGGGGTTTTGCATTTCTCAAAAAGTGTATGTAAAGAATGTAATACTAAAAATCATCAAGAAATCAATGACTTATTTATAAATATCGTTAAAGTCGGGATTGAAAATGAAATATAGAACAAGGTTACTTTAAAAATAAAAAAAAGCTGGGTATGTAAATTAGCTTTCTCAAGAATCGTTGAGTTCACCAAGATAGAATAAATATGTATGCGAGTGGATATAAATTAGAAAAATTCATTTAAGGTAAACAGTTTTTACTCCCAAATAATCAAAGATTCCACGGCGGAGAGAGCCAAGCTTGACAGTAAAAATCTTCAGCAGCGACAGCAGAATGAAAGAGAAGCGGTGGGAGGGGAGATCAAGCGTGACAGCAAGGCAGCCGTAGCAGGAAGGCAGACAATAAAAACTCTTGATTCAGTGCTCTCAATTCTAGAGACACCGTGGAGGAATCGGAGAGCCGAGTTCAAAATCCAGTCAAATCCATTGCATTCACTTACGTGCTAATACCCTTGGGAAATATAAGAATCCTCTTCTTCTCCCTCCCCGCCCGGCTATGGGTAAATAGCAGGACAGACCGGTTGCGTAGCCTTGGATAGCAACTGGTCTATCGCAGAGAGAAATGGTAACCTACTGCGGGAAAAAAATCTGCCTCGTCAATCATGTATCGAAAGATACATGATCGCCTAAGCGTGTACCACGCATGGCACATAACTGACTGAATTCTAGATTAAAGAGTTGGGTAATTAATTTTTTAGTTCGTGAATGTGATAATAGTATAGTAATTGTGATTTTAATCCCTGGGTTTTGTACTGCAAACACAGACACATTGTGAACAAAGCAACTACAAAAATACTGAGCCCTGCTAAAATAGAAGTGGATAATGAGGGAACAGTCCGAGATATCATTAGATATTATCAGTGAAACGCGAAAAATATATCCCTTAGATTAAATAAACGGTTCAGTTCGAAATTCGATATGCATCTGGAGAATACCGGAGTGCACAACAAAGTTATTAATTCCAAATTGAAGCAATGTGATCGAAATTAAATATATCGGAAATCGCAGGAGAAATCTATCGAGAAGACGAATTACATTCGAATGAGACGGAAAAGTAGTCAAGAAATTAAACTGGAATGACAATGGTTGCCCAGCAGAGTTGATTGCCGCGATTGATACGAAAATAGATATTAATTTTTGTTTCCTGATGTCTTAATAACATCAGAGATGAGGTAATTTAGTATATAAATAAGTTAAATACGAATAGCTAACTTAGTTGTTTTTTTTGGGTTTTGGTTTTTGTTTCGTTATTCGTACTTTTTTCATTTGGACTATTGCCCTCATCTTTGTTGTTATTGCAACGTTTCTGTCGTTGTGTCCCCCGGCCTTCATCGGGCGTATGTTGCACCTGGTAACCTACAGCGAATTCCGAACTGAATTTAATCTACGGAATAGACTGTTCTCGTTCCGGTTCCTGTGTCTTTACTCACGCGCAGATATCTCTAGACATGGGCAGAGAAACGTGAACAGTCTACCGCCTTAGATTAAATAATGTCTTCAGTTCGGAATTACCTGTAGGTTACCTGATGAAGGCCGAATAACACAAAGGCCGAAACGTTGTGACAACAACAACAGCAAAATTGAGATCGATAGTCTGAATGTAAATTGTGCAAATAAGGATAACTCCTCATCCCAGCAATTATATTTGGGGATGTCTTAGCTGCAGGAGTTGCCGATAGTTGTCAGTATTGACAGCCTACCGCATTCGGGGCTTGACACAGGGTTTTCTGTCTGGATTTACTTCCATAGGCTTTTGGATATGACCACAAGACAGCGGAGGTTTAAAATTAGGCTTTACGCTCACTACATGGACCGCCTTCATCTACTCGAAGCAGCTGGTTATGAGGCGACAGTTTCCTACATTTGCCCATTCTCCGGCTTGGAGCTTGACATAGATGTCAGAGGCTATTTGAGACGCATGCATTTTATAGACAGTGGATGATTGTCCCAACTATCACCCCGGCTATGAAAACCATAGAAAAAAATTAGTTGGTTCTCATATATATATCAAAGAAAATATTATTTTGCTTAGTAATCTGGATGTATGTAACTTAAAACTTTCTTATAAATCCCACTTAATGATTTCGAGTGACTGCGACTAAAGAATTTACTTTGGATTTATGATAAGACAACCTTCATGATGAGAATAAGAGATGACGACCCACAATTCTGAATAATGAAGAAAATGGAGGAAAAATCAGTTTACACCAGATTAAAATATTTTTTCCTGAGTAAATTGATATTATTCGGCTACTAATATTCATGATGCGTTTCATTGCAGATTTGTCTGGTGGAAATTCTGTTGAACGGGACGGGCGAATACCATCGGATCAACCCACAAGTGCCAACCCTACTAAGCGCTATAACAAACTAGGCGCTTTAAAAAAAAACAACAACATTATTTTAGTTGTAGGGGAACGTGTACATTATATGTAGGAAATATGGTGTTCATTAAAAGTAGGACTTGCAAAGTTGTATATAAGTATGTTTCCTGTCACATAATGTGCGATATATTTTATTTAGGGTTTCTCTCAAAACGATATTGATTGTATAAAGGCTAGAGCCTTCTTAAAACATTCTTTTCGGGTAAACGTGTAGATTATAAATGAAAAATTAACGTAGTTACTATAAAATTCTACATTTCGTCACTTGCTAGACAAACCTGATTTTATGAAGTCAGTTTGGCGTTCACAGCAATCTTTCGTATCCAGCTTCTGTAATAGGCTTACTGAAAATACATTCTAACATTAATATTTACAGTTAATTAAATGACGGCTGCTGCAAAGTTCTCAGCATAACCATGATAAGATTTTTTTTTAAATTGTAATGTTTGATCAGATTTTTTTCAAAAGTGGGTCCGGCCAAGAACTATTCAGTAGTTTGTGTATAAGATCTAATTATAGCAAGAGAAAATAGTGGAGTCTTATTATCTTCTGTAGATATATGGCTCAGATATGCAAAGACTGGTTAAAGCATTTATTTTATATACATTATTACGAACAGACAAGATTTGAACAGGTTACGAGTACAGTCTTGCAATAAATTGTATATATTAGGTTTTCTTGTTTTAATTCAAAATTGCATTTCTTTTATAAAAGAGTAGACTGCTTCTCTAATGCCAGTAGAAATAAACTTATGAACACCTCGTTGGGAAGGAGATTATTTTACTGATCTTCATTCAGACATCTTTTAAATGAATAGCAGATTAAAATCAGCAAAAGTGAGATTTCAAACTTGACAAACTGGATGAACTAATCTGGATCATCTTTTAAGAAATGGTTCCAGCTGCAAAACTGGACAAAGATTTGTTAATGATGACCATGAAGAATAATACGAAGAGAAATCGTAAAAATGAAAATAACAAGGCTACATAAAAACAGATATCATTGATAAAGTACGGTCATATCATGTTGAAATACCGGTTCTCGTACGATCACTAAAGTTAAGCAAAGTGAAGCGTTGCCAGTACCTAGAACGGTAACCACTTGGGAATACCAAGTGATGCAAGCTTGAATGTGTGATGTTTGAGTGGTGTAATGGATGACAGCACGGAATTAGAAACATACGCTCTCTAATCTTCGATGACAAACATTCTGGCAAAAAGATAACACAGAATTTCATACAATGGAGGAACTTAATAAAGGAACAGCATTCAGAAAGACAAAAAAAATGGCGACTGACGTCGCATTTACATATTTAAAGATTTTGGATGACAGGAAAATAAGAAATCGGAAGTGAGTTCCACAGGCAAGAAGTGTGAAAAAGAGACTGTTATAATATAAATGACCGTTTCATCTAACTAGTTTAACAGTAAAACAGTGAGACCTAGTTGCCAATCTTGTAGCACCCTTAAATTTATTTAGTCGCGGCACCAAGGAAAACGGCTCATTAGGACAATTTCCATGAAAATATTTAAGAAAATACGGAGGGAAGCGACGTTACGACGGTGAGAAAGTGACTGAAGTTGAGATCCCAAATTAGGATCAAATACATTACATGCAGAAAAGAAAATGAATGTGTGGAATGCTATGATCGCCTAATTCCTGAAGGGACACGTTATAAAAAATGTTTCAATGTGCTTGGTTTCTATATATTAATAAGTGTGAAAGAAAATGCTATAAATAGCTGTAAATCTATAAAAAATAGAACACATTTAGAAAACATCGAATTGCTTAAAGAAATACGCGAGTTTTACATGACACCGATACCTGTCAAATCTAAAATTGTTGCGTTCCCTTTCTCCACTGACAGAAACGCCGCTTCATAGACTCTATCCACGAAAAACATTTTATTTTTCCTTATTCCTTTTCTTAATAGAGAGGGTCAGATATGGTAGCATCGATTCTAGGAGGTAGCCGGAGGAAGATTTTCAGGGGAACACATGCCCACTCATTGGTTTATCATTCCTCCACGTGCGTGATAGGCTCTCTAAGGAAGCTGACTACAGGAAGCTGCAAAATTATTACCCAAAACAAACGCAATCCATCACTATGACGACCACAATGTATTCTGACCAATAGCTCTCTATCCTGACCCAGCATCCGCATTCTGTAGTAAAAAACCTGTGATACAACTACCTTGTTTTCAGGACTTTTGATCACTAGCTTGCAATTTTATTCTCTTTTCAGACATGGAAAATGTGTACATCTCGTTAAATGTCTGCTCAAAACAAACTCAGTAAGCAGACTCTGATACATACGCGAACACACACAGTATCAGATGATGAAGTAAAATTATTGATTTCAAATTGAAGCAATCCGATCGAAAATAAATATATCAGTTATCACGGGAGAAATCTAGCAAAGATATTAGATGAGAGCGAAAGTAGTCATGAAATAAAATTGCCGCTAACAGTGGGAGTTGTTTACTACGGTATAAGGTGAGGCCAAATTTGATACGAAAACACATTGACTTATGTTCCCTGATGTGAAATTAATGGAACGGCTGGCTTTTTAAACAAATCAAACCGACCACGCTAGACAAATCTGTCAAGGTACCCATTGATATATATCTTTGATAAGTCAAATCATATATCAAGATATATATATATATATATATATATATATATATATATATATATATATATATATATATATATATATATATATGGGTGTGCCTGTATGCCTATTTGAGACTTTGTGTGTGAGTCTTTATCAGTGTAAATGTGCGTCTGAGTAAATCACCAAGTCTTATCAGGGAAAAAAAAAACATTTACTTTGCATAACAAATATTTATATTTCAACATAATTTTCCCTGTGAATGCGCTTTATTCGTTAACGATAGTTAAATACATTAATCGGACGTTATACGGGGCGAGGAAAAAGTGGTGCACTATTTGTATAATTTATTAAAAGTATAATTGCGCATGAAAATTTTATTTACTAGTTATTTAATTATGCTGTTCAAAATATCCTTCTCCTTTTTCAAAGCACATGTTGATATCGGTCGCTACACGCCAGTGCATCTTAGACCTATCCATTAACCCCTATGGTGTGCAACATTTGCCTCACCCTGTACAGTGAATATTTCAAACCTACATGTCATCCAAACGACATACTGATTCACCCTCGCAACATATATATATATATATATATATATATATATATATATATATATATATATATAGATAGATAGATAGATAGATACATAGATAGATAGATAGATAGATAGATAGATAGATAGATAGATAGATAGATAGATAGATAGATAATATTAGTGGTAAATATGCACATACATATGCAATCATATATCTAAAATATATAAATATATATACATACATACATATGTATATATATGTATAAAAAATAATTCCAAGTGGATAGAATCCAGGTAGAACTCAATGTCCAGGACAGAGTAAAGATATAATAAAAAGGCTTAAAAACTAATGTTCCATAGTCATAATTTATTCCATTGGAATCGTAAATACGATCCAATTCATCAGACCTACAAATTCAAAAAGAAAAGAGAAAAAACAATTCCGGGAATAAAAAATAAAATTTAGTGAGAGTGTATGTATGAGAGTGTGGGACGAATGCTAGAGTAAATGAAAGCTATAGGGAGGGGTAACAGACGAGAGAAGAACAGGAAGTTCTAAAGATGAAGGGGGATTATAATTCAACAGACAGAAGTTTTAAAGAGGGGAGTCAAAGACGGTTTAAGTGAGAGAAATATGAATATTTTCAAATGTCTAATACATTAAACATACACCGGAAAAGAGTATACATTTTGTGGTGACATACACACACAATAGACGATATAATTTTAAAGCTCGGAAGATGAGAGAAGGGGAGGAAAAGAAATGGGGTGATGGAACTAAAACCGAAGGGCATTTATAAAAGGGCCGCTGTGTAATCAAGAAAATTTGACAAAGGTAATACAGACTACGGATTACAAATCTAATAAAAACATATAAAAATAACGATGATCTAATCCAGCAAGGACCTATATTTCTATGTTCAAAAACACATACGTATACACACATATACAACAATATATTTAAATTTTCACGTACATACATATAGGCGTGTACACACACACCCATATATATATATATATATATATATATATATATATATATATATATATATATATATATATATATATATAATAGGCAGCATATATTTACATTACAAAGAGTCAATCATACCTTGAATTAATCAGCAAGTTGAATGCGATTATTGACGAAATCACTTCGCTAATTGGCAAATATAAGCATTCCACGACTGATAATCCTCCGAATGATGAGATCCTCATAAATAACCTAAATATATAACAGTTAACAAATAGCTCATACTTAAAAACATCTTTCGGTCGGATTAACACAAAAATTGTCTCCTAGTTTTGATTCCAATGGATATAATAAAGCCTGATGATGATGCAAGATGCATTGAAAGTATACTAGCTGAAATAAGAAAATAAAAATACACCACATCCATTGTATTTATTTATGAGGATCTCATCATTCGGAGGATTATCAGTCGTGGAATGCTTATATTTGCCAATTAGCGAAGTGATTTCGTCAATAATCGCATTCAACTTGCTGATTAATTCAAGGTATGATTGACTCTTTGTAATATATATATATATATATATATATATATGTGTGTGTGTGTGTGTGTGTGTGTGTGTGTGTGTGTGTGTATGTATGTATATATTGTTTAAAATTGTCACATTTATGAGTACTTATAAAAGATACGTAAATAAGTAATATCAGGAATAATGCGTTTGTAAATAAAAAACAAATATAGAGATAGAAATCAATATTGCATGCTAGCTAATTTTAACTCTTTCATTTAATAGCTTCACACATGCATATATATATATATATATATATATATATCTATTAATAATATATATTTAATTTAAATGAGAATGAATATTTACTGCATAAATATATACATATGTGTGCTTGTGTGTAGCGTATCTGTGTTTGTACCTGTAGCCATGGTGTATGTGCAAGTCGAGTTATTGAATGATCGTCGTCATGTCAGATCTTCGAATAAAAGTGTAATTATATCACAACCTCAAATGATTCTGTCAATAACGAAAAAATAGATTTATAAGTACAAAGTTCTGCCACGTAATATTAGCCAATAACATTATTCTGATCAATACTATTTTTATATTGTACTTTCGGACACGATGCGAGTTGTTTGAAAGAATATCTCAATCGAAAGGTCAAATGTTCCACAAAATGTTCTTGTTGAACTCGATACGACTGAGTGTCTACTTTGACTTTTTTTTCAAATCTATTCTCACTGCGAGCTATAAATGTATCAAGTATTTGTATCTGTGATTTAGTGATAAGAAAATCTAACTCTAATCACCAGGAGTGTGATGCTCCTGTTTAAATATTGTATTTGAGTCGATCTTTTTTTTTGTTTTTTTTTTGTTGTTTTTATTTTTTTGCTTTTTGTTTTTTTAATAATTTTCAACCTATACAAGGCTCAATAGCCACTCAATGTAGAGGGTTACGTGAAGATGTTTTTTATGAGCAGTAAGGGTTAGAAGTAAGAAGTACAGTTTATGAAAATATGTGGGAAAGACAATGGTTCACTCTAGACTTGAAGCGGTGAAGATCGTGGCGGTCGAGAAAGTATCTTCACGGGATTCTGTTCTCAGAAGGTAGGTACGAATAACAATTCACATATTGAATTATAGCATTTGATGCTCTTTTCTCTAACAAAATGTTTCAATAATTCGCCCTGAGTCTTACGTGCTTCCCATTATCCCCAATACTGTGGTAATGATACTACAAACTGTATTTTACCTGAGATGGTCGCTTCGACATAGCGTGAATCCATATTATTTACTGGTATAAATTATTATTATTATTATTATTATTATTATGATTATTATTATTATTATTGTTATTGTTGTTGTTGTTACGTTTTGCTATTCCTTTGTGTAGTATGAGTTGTCGGCAAGTTTCGACCGGAGCCTCCAAGAGACAAGCTTTTTGCAACAGTAGATCCATACTACATGGAGAGAAATTATCGCAATATAGGTGTAATACCCATAAGTATGATTCTTTGCAGTTCTCATCTCTTTATTTGTTTGTACAACACCGTTGAAACTGTTAGATGTAGACGTCTCTTCTACTCCAATAGCTTCATGTCTCGCGCATCTCGCCTGTGGAACTCCCTTCCCTATTACTGTTTCCCTGACAAATAGAATCTCCAACGGTTTAAGTGTAGCGTCAATCGACATCTCCAGTTGCCTTGATCTATTCACTTCCCTTCTCCACATCCTTTCATCTTTCATTCCTATCTGCTCTCGCTCCAAATCTTCTGTAACCCCCTTGCCTTGACCGACCCACTGTCTTTCTCTTTCTCCACATCCTCTCCTTTACCACTCCTATCTGCTCTTCCTCCAACCCTTCTATAACCCCTTGCGTGATAGTGGCCTCCAGCCTTGCTTGGGGTGATACGCTTAAAAAAAAACATTCATATGCTTTAAGAAATCGTTGGTTAAAATAATAATATTTTACTTTCATATTGTGACTCTTATGTCTAAATATAACACACACTTTTGCAATTATTTACTCTTCAAGTTTACTCTAGAAATACCTGGGTTTTAATTAAACCAATGGATCACTGAAGCTTATATTGATTGATTGATCGTTTTTTTTTTACGGTTTATCAACCTTTATTGGTTAGTTAAAACCAAAACATTTTTAGATTGTAAGATTTTTTTTTTGTTTTTTGTAGCGAGTGAACATTATATTAACATTTTTATTTTTGTCTATATTTCTGAGATGAGGTATTATGTACATTATTTACATTATTCGGACTATTGTCCTCATCTTTGTCGCCATGTTTATCATAACTTTTCGGCCGTTGTAAGTTCCGGCCTTCTTCAGGTGGTTGGAATGTCGAACTGAACCTTTTATTTCGCTCACTGGGGTAGACTGTTCTAGTTCCACGTGCCATGTTTAATGGATGTCAGTTATCAATTATCTCCTGTTAATTGCCCTCTGAAAGTTCTCCACTGCCTTAACCGGGTTTTGAACTCACATTCTTTGGCTCCTGTCACTGGATCTAACCAACGCCTTTATCCACTGTGCCATGTGTCCTTTTATTTTTGCCAATAACGGTTTTCATATACAAGTTCTACTATTTAGCCCATAACTAGGGTATTTGCGCGTAAGTGAATGTGATGGACCCAACAGGAACTCGAATTCGGTTCACCGAATTCTCATTCCAAGCCGTGATAAGTTATACCAAGCGGTCATTCATCTAGGTAATGACTAGGGTTGCTGTTGCCTAACTTCGGTGATCGAACGAATGGTGTTTCAATGTGATATGGCGGTAAGCCCACTGAAGCTTATAGTAGCAATAGAATGGGTTCAAGCATGCGACAAAATGACGAAATTTAAAAAAAAGAAAATTTTGAATTCAAGAACTGAAGGTGTTTTGGAAGAACTCAGAACTTGTAAACTGGCGTTGAAAAATCATTGATAGAAAATTAATCAAGAATGTCACGTGAATTTGTAGAAAAAATAGAGATTATTCAGGAAACTTCTTTGAAAGGCACATTGGAACTAAAATACCTTTTTCTATGTAGAAATACGATCGGCGATTTTGCTGCTTGCCAATGTCCGTCCTCGTCTTACATATACGACGAATAGCTCGATCCTAAGATGTTGTTCCACGTGCATCATATTCTCCATATCTTTCATTCTATTTTTTTTATGCAAAAAATTGTCTTGTCAACGGTTTCATATCTACCGAAAAACGAAGCGCGAGAAATATGCTATGAAAACATCATTTAAAGAAAAAAATAATCAATACCAATAAATAAATAACTGAAATGAGAAACTTTGGTTAGTAACCTAGTTTTATGCGCCATTATCACTGCATTGAATGTAGCCCTTACTGTATACAATCCACTTGTAGCCGTATGAATGATTAATTGTTTTTTTTTACAGATTATCAACCTTTTGCAGGTTATTTAATGACAGAACATATTTTGAGATTGCAAGAATTTGGAGAGATAAGAATGATTTTACTGGTACAATTCTTACTAATGTATCCATAGCTGGGGAGAAGAGGTGGGTTCATAGATTTCTCAATGATAGTTGCGCGTGAGTGAATATAACAAACCCAAATGGAATTGGAATTCGACTCTCAATCTTTTCATTCCCATTATATCACCTGCACTTTCAACACCTGGTATATCTGATATATACAGGCCAGGCTCGACGTTGCTTAACTTCGGTGAACGATATTTCAACGTGATACGGCCTAATGCCTGACAATAGTAAATACAGAATTTCGCAGGTTGGTTGTGATGAGTAAACTTGTTACACAGTTCATTTCAACTACATTGTGATCAAACTTCACTCAGTGCCCCAAAATTATGGCCCTGTACGAGATTAAAATAAGCTTAGAAAATATCAGTTTATTTTCAGTCGGTTTACAAATGTGATTATCGAAAATAGCGCAATAACGACTTTATATACTTTAATCGATTTTTAAATGACTTTTTGAATATGACATTAATGGTTATTCAGTTCAGTGAAATAATATCAATATCTTCCATTATGTATAATAGTTTCAATGTGTAATAATTTAAACTGGCAAAAATATGTGCCCAATGTTCAATAAATATGAAAGGAAATGCTTTTTTTAAGCGAAATTTTAAGTCAAATTAACGTAGAGATATATTTCCTCAAGAAGCGTGAATTGAGTTCAATAAGAAAGTAAATTCAGCAGTTTATCTTCTTTCATTATGAAAAGTAAATAAAACGTTGACGCATAAAATTTGATGTTTTCATTCTTAATTATACGTATTCAACGGTGATATAACGCATGATTCATTCGAATCAAGTTTGAAATTTACGATTTTTTAAAATTGTTTAACCAATACAAAACCGAAGTGGCACTCAATAGTTACAAAATGGAGATGATGTAAAGGGGTATGGGGAGGAAATAAGGGATGCATATAATGAGAATAAAAAGGATAAATAATGGTTGGCCTTCGACTTGAAGACGTTCAAATTGTAGTGTTCACTAAAGCATCCTCTAGGGAGCCTGTTATAGGATATTCTGAAACTATCAAGTCCACTGGCTTATTGTTGCAGGCATCAGTACGTATTTATGGTACTATACGTATTTACTAAGCTTAGTTATGGCGCAAGATCTTAACCATAAAGCATTTACTGAGGGTGGGTACCGTATATTTATGATCGACAAGATAACTTGCTATCTACTTGTTGTGGATTCCGGGATGAAATCCGGTATCAAATAATAACAAACGCCAAGAATGAATATAGGAAAATAAATGTATTAACGTAATAATACATACTGGTACTACAGGTTAGTAGTTCCAGGAATGCGAGATTAGTAGACAAATATATATATATATAAAAAGTCTTTGTTATCGACGTATCGCTGTATGACTTCTTACTGAGTCTAAGTGCTCGTTACTGTGACTCTTGTAATACCCTCCTCTGTGTGACTCTGTCTATCTACTCGACCGACTCTACGTTCCACTACTACCCGACTTGACGATGTTCAACAACACGCCCACGTGTGTCGAATGTGGCACAAGGCCGGTTTAATGTGGGCTCACCGAGCCCGTAGTCTCGGTCAAAAAATGCCCGTAGAACCCGTATAAACGGGATCGAGTTGGTCAACCTCTCCGAACGAGGCTCTACCCTTCGGCGGAGCCTCGTCCGGGTTCCTCTCTGCCCAGAGGCAGAGAGTTCGACCGTCTAGCCGAGTCGTCCAAAAAGGACTGACTCGAATTGACGATGTTTAACAACACGCCCACGTGTGTCGAATGTGGCACAAGGCCGGTTTAATGTGGGCTCACCGAGCCCGTAGGCTCGGTCAAAAAATGCCCGTAGAACCC
The DNA here is from genome assembly GCA_964036315.1 of Acanthosepion esculentum. Taxonomy (NCBI): domain Eukaryota; kingdom Metazoa; phylum Mollusca; class Cephalopoda; order Sepiida; family Sepiidae; genus Acanthosepion; species Acanthosepion esculentum. The sequence goes on from OZ038478.1 coordinate 61,153,845, forward strand.
GTATAAACGGGATCGAGTTGGTCAACCTCTCCGAACGAGGCTCTACCCTTCGGCGGAGCCTCGTCCGGGTTCCTCTCTGCCCAGAGGCAGAGAGTTCGACCGTCTAGCCGAGTCGTCCAAAAAGGACTGACTCGAATTGACGATGTTTAACAACACGCCCACGTGTGTCGAATGTGGCACAAGGCCGGTTTAATGTGGGCTTTCCGAGCCCGTAGGCTCGGGCAAAAATTGCCCGTAGAACCCGTATAAACGGGATCGGGGTGGTCAACCACCTCGAACGAGGCTCTGCCCTTCGGCGGAGCCTCGTCCGAGTTCCTCTCTGCCCAAAGGCAGAGAGTTCCCCTCTGCCTCAGAGGCAGAGAGTTCGACCGAATAGCTGAGACGTCCAAAAAGGACTGACTCGAATTGACTGTTCGGGTATTCACTGGCAGTAGTATATGTATACCCTGGGTGAGTCCATTTGTGTAAAAAGGGGAGACCCCTCAACACTACTATTCTTAAATCTAGAATAATGGGAATGGTTGGAATAAAAGGGTAGATTTTAAAATCCATTCAAAATGAATTTGTTTTCAGAATAAAATAAGAGGGAGAAATAAAATGACAGGTTTTGAATAAACCGTGAGAAATAAAATCAACCGGAAGTATGGAATAACAGTGGATATGTTGTAAAAAAAACAAATTTTAAATAGCCAGCCAGTTTCTGACTATTCCGGATACGAGAGTTTATCAGGGTGAAGTGTTGTAGTTTAGGAATATTTGGCGGATGAAATGTATTTCTAAACATTTTGGTCAGTGTGCAAAATACATAACGTCAAGTGCTGGTTTTCAAATAAGAAATTGGTGTGACGTAATCTTCCCTCTCCATCAGATTTTCTGAATTAGCCTTTTGGTCTTGTACTAAATTTAGTTAAAAAACCTCTCTGTATATTTTTGATTTACATGTTCTGACAAAATGAGTTATTCCCGAAAAACATTTAGACCGGATATTCCATGAATTCTTTACATCTTTCCTGCCACTATTATTGTTCAGTGTCCAAGGCCACATAAAACCAGTATTTTCAATCCTGGTTCCCAAAGAAGACAGGAATTTCCTATTTGGACATAATACAAAATTACTATCTATATTCCGAGGACATATCTGCAAATAAGATATATCTTTGGAATATAGAGAGTAATATTGTATTCTTTTAAGTTGGATCTACCTACTTTCCAGTTATTTCATATGGTTTAGATTGTATGGCCTGGACCATCGAGTTGAAACATTCCAAAACCATTCGATATACATCATCAGAGATAACAAGTTGATAGACAAAGTGAACATAAAAATAATCAATTTTTTCCCTTTCATACCACATATCCTTGAAACTATTTGAAATCGTTAAAAGATCTTGTGCGGGGTTTGATAAATTAGGTCTTGAGGGAATGGTGCCTGGAGAAAGAAGTAGAGGGAAACCAAAATATAGATGTAGAGTTAAAATATTTTACGGCTACAAACTTACGAGTGGCAGACACTATATAAGTTTACTCAAGATGGTAATAAAATGGTAGGAAATGATTCATGTTATTCCACAATCCGTTATAGGCGGAAACAAAGACTAATGACGATCAATATAATATCTCGATTTGGTCTCTGCCAGAATAAGCTAAATTTAGTAAATATCTACCACAAAACACACATCCTGATGAAACTAGTGATGAGCCAAACGGAAAAAAAATCGATTTCTAAATCAATATGATAAAATAATTTTTTGTTTGTTTGTTTTCAAAATCAATTGTCAATCGTCAGATCAAGAGAATAGAATTCATCTCGCAAATGAAAATTAAATATCAGATTTCTTAAGTCTTCAGCAGTTTCCACGAATGTTGCGTAATGCTATTCTATGGCTGCATTTGGCTAGAACAAAACAAGGAAATCGATTTTAATCAAAGTCTTTGTATGTCTTTCATATTAAACTGACCTTTTCATTTCCGCCTCAAAGTTAGATTCTTGCAAAGGCTCTGCTTATTCTCAACCCGACAATTTAATATACACTGCTAAGAAGAGAAAAAGAAATAGAAAAGAGAAAGATTCTTTAATTATTTTAACATTTATTTACTTGTTTTCATTGAATGTTTCATCGGAGATTTCTAGAGATCCATTCAAAAAACATTTTTAAAAGACATTAAATTAAATGAAGGAATAGACCGATTCTGGATAATTATATTTTAACTAAATTTAAAAAAATGATTTGAAAGGAACTGTGATGTTTTCGGTTCATTCAAAAGATAATAATGGTTTAATTATATATATATATATATATATATATATATATATATATATATATATATATATATATATATATAAGTGAACATTGAAGTCAACACTTAGAGTCGACACCCTGTTTCATGCTAGACGCAATCGTCAGGCCACCTAGCATGAAACAGCCTGTCATCTCCAAGTGTTGACTTCAATGCTCACTTTTATATTTACACACGCTCTATCTCTGATATTGAGCACTTTATCCCATAAATATAGTACACCTTAAGAGTATCTACGGTGAGGGTCGAAAATTGTTATGAACAATCCTATTTGTAGGCAAGCCGGATGTAAAACGTCACGTAAAACGTAAAATTATAATAAATAAATAATTATCGCTCTACTACCTGTATCGAGCTCTTTTTTGAATGAATGCGGCGAACGTTGGAATTTATATATTACTTTCGTTCTCATCGCATCGGATATATATATATATATATATATATATATATATATATATATATATATATATATATATATATATATAATTTACAAAATTCAATTGCTGACAAAAAGCAATATTTGTTCCAAAAACGGCTCAATTAAAAACGTGCTCAATCCAACTTTCAAAAAATATAAGGCAATTTATGATATAAAATAATTAAACACTGGCCTTCACGCCATCCTGGTTTCTACCAGTTTTGTATCATCAGGCAGTAAATCTAGATGCTTCATTTCAAAACTCACTTATATACGTAACTTTACTGGCAAATGATAGAAGAAGGCCGGTGTTTCAGTTATTTTATTCATATACATATATATATATATATATATATATATATATATATATATATATATATATATAAGTTAAACCTAAAGAGCCAGACAAACCTACTACGGTTTTCACCTAAGCGAATCGTCAGAGACTACATATTCTCTGTTCTTTCTTTTTTTGTACCATTTTTTTCCCTTTGGTATTGGTTTGTTTACTCACAAACCAAGGCACCTAAGGTTTTCCGGACGACTATAATTTCTTATATTTATAAGATTACAACTAGTATATATATATATATATATATATATATATATATATATATATATACAAATGCACATCATAGATTGATTGCCGAAAAATAGTTCAGAAATGTTTTTGCTATCATCAGAAATATTTATGTATACGTACAGCGTCTAAAGTTTACGTTTATATCACATTGTAACACCACTTCTTGTCCACTCACCGCGGGTAAGTAACGTCGAGCCCGGTCAAAACCTCGATTGGAATACCAGGTGTTGAAAACTTGGATGTAAGGTAGTGTACAGCTTGGTATAAGAATACGGAGAACTGAGTTCAAATTATAGTTGAATATATATTGTTAGTCAGAGCCCAGTTCCAATTCCAGCTGAGTTTGTTACATTCACTTACGTGCAAATCCACTTGCGTCAAAACGAGACATAATCGCCCAAACAAGCCCCCACTACTAACACGCATTGGATCAGGGCAGTAGAGTAATGACACGTTACTCCCTATGAACAAAATCTGGGGAAGGCCAAGGTCCAATAAAGGGCTTCCACTGAAAAGATTATCTATAACGTTGGGTAGGACAAATAGGGGAGTAGAAGTAATGTCAATGGGTAACAATTACTAGAGCTCAAACAACACACACATATAACAGACGCAAATTTTATTTATATTATTCATATTCGAAATATTGTACTCAAAGTTAAGGAGAATAATCACCTCCAATTAGTTGTTAACTGAGGCAAGAAATGGCTTGTTAATTTTAACGCCCCCACAATGAAAGTGCTATCTTTTGATCATCATAGAAAACTATTCGTTGCCGTCTATCTACACGGCTGATGCTAACCTCCAGGAGAGTAAATTATTGCGCCTTCTCGTTTTCGTGTTTTTTACTGACAAGAAGTGGAATGATAATATTGAATAAATTGCTAGGTCTTCTACTAGAAAATTTAGTCCAGTGTCGTGCCAGATACTTTTCTAGCCAGAATCTAGCGTGCACTTTAATAAATCTACCATTGATCCCTTCTTTGAATAGTGTTACCATATCTGGTATGGTGCTCGTGCTATATATCTCGAGATTCTCGACAAAATCCAAGGAAGGATTTGTATTTTTATTGGTTCTGAACTGATGTAATGAATATGCATACACCTATGTTCCTCCTCACAGGAATATGATTGGCTAGTGTCAGCCATATATACAGACTGACTTGGAGTTACGATAGAGTCTAAATCTATGACGACGCCATTGGCTATCCTATTGGTCGACGCCTATTGCCTACATCTATTGACTACGACTACAACGAGTACAAGTCGATTACTGCTACCTGCTAGATTGTACTACTCAGTTACAGTAACCATAACCACTTAGCTACCTCGACCAAATATATCCCTTTCCGGGACATATTATGAACTGACTTATCGACATCAGTCAACTTCCCACCATTATGTGCCCTAGAAATTTCGACAGTCTCTTCCTGATATTAAGCATTACGGTCCGTTTAGTTACCATATTCGCTAAAATTTAGTTGTTGCTCTCATGTTCAGTCTATGGTATTCTCAGCATCTTTCTGTAGAACCAGATTTATGTTACCTCAAGTCTCTTCTTCATCTATGAGGGGATTGTCCACCTACGTTCTTTAAAAATGTCAATGAAACATCAATGGGCATTTTCTGTCTCCTCGAATCCTGTTTTTATTTTATTTGCTCCTCACTAAATTCTTCTCATTCTTTTCTACACCCAGTAACCCCTTGCATTTTAGTGGCATTTTAACCTTGCTTGGGGTGAAAAGATTATAAAAAAAATATAAATAAGTTCAAATATAGTGAACCGTAAAATAAATTTCATTTCCATTTCTACGGCGCTTACACCTACATCACGTTGAAATCACCGGTTCCTGTTCCTGTACGATCACCGCAAGCAACGTCGAGCCTGGTCAGTACCTAGATGGGTGACCGCTTTAGAAAACTGTGCTGTGCGACGTGTGGTTGGTGTAATGGATAATAGCTCGGAATTCTTAATCGGAGAGCCGAGTTCCGATTCCAGTTGGTTTGTTATATTAACTTAGGCGCAAATACCCTTGGGAAAGTTATGAATTCACCTCCTCTCTCACAGCTATGGATTAATTAGTAATACTTGTATGACTAAACAATTATTATCCCCAAAATATAAAATTGCCTCCAAAATATTTAGATTTCGGATTAAATTAAATTAAATAACCCCTTAGAGGTTGATAGGCCGCTAAACAAAAACAGCCAACCAATTAACCTTTCAGTTATCATAGAAAGTTAATAATTTACCGAATAATCCGTGTCCTTGATATAGGTGATAAATCCGACCTTCGATTCCATAGTTTAAATAAATAGCTAGTTAGGACATAAATGCGTTTTTTTTTATTATTATTGAGACATAATGCATATTCTATGTGTAGCATATGTCCACAACCACATCAAATGATGATAAAGTTTTTTCAGTAGCAAGTGAATTTTTAAAAGTCAGGGTGTGCTTGGAGTCCGAAAAGAACTGCCTTACAAGGCTAAGGGTCTGTAACACCTCCAACTCTTTAACCATACCTCTTACGAGCATTAGTATGATATGAACTCACTGTCCCAGCAGGTGTTTGATTTCGGTGATAGCTACTTCAAAAACAGGAAACAAAACCATTGAACGCGAAACGCATCCGAATAATAACCAGTAATCCAGCAGCTGATACACAATGCCATCCAATTAGATAAATGTTAATCACAGTAGATGTGATCTGTTTTGTAAAGTATCAAATAGTAATTGAGAACTCGGCGTAGATTTATACACTCGGCAATCTAGATGCTGAGGGACGTCACTACGAAATGGAAACTGTTTTCGGCCGACAAACGTAGAATATCTAAGAGTAACTACTGACGTCAAAAAAACTAAATAAATAACAAGTGGGGATTTGAGTATATTGAATAACAATAACACTCTGAAACGGTGAAGTCCATTTACCATTTTTATTTATTGACATTTCTTTTTTGGCATTTACAGGCAACATACGCAATGGCGGTCAGAGCCGAGAGACATGAAGGAGAATTAGAGAGAGCCGCCCGCTAGATTATTTTACCACTTATTTTTATCGTTTTCTTATCATTTAAATTGGTAATATTTATTTACCTCATTTATTCCGGATGGTTCCTTTTATAAGTTGTCTGGCCGGAAGTATGCTTATGCGCAAGCGACATAGGATCTATAACAGCACACTGATGAATGGAAGCCACTTTTTGGATTTTTTTTTTTGTTCGGTTTCCATGGAGACCTTTGATCTTGCCAATGAGAGAGACGATACTAGAGGAGGAGACAAATCAATCGCTTCGCCAGCTTTCCGTTTCCGATAGCGTCTGGAATGAAAACAAATCTTCGATATAAAAAATATGTTTGATTTGGGAGTGAGGAATGAAAAAGTAGCAGAAAAAAATCAAAACTAAAGAACGATAATAAACGATCAATTTCGCGGTTTCTAACATGTTGATCTCTCGCTCTCTCTCTCTCTCTCTCTTTCTTTCTTTCTTTCTTTACTCTTGTCTCTCTTTCTCTGGCACTATCTTTAACACTTCTTTCTTTTTTTCACTGTCTTTTCTGCTAATTTAGCCATTATCTTCTTTTTCTCATTTTATACATAATGCTCTTTCTGTCTGTATGCCTCTCTCTGTGTCTCTCTATCTATCTCATTCTCTCCATTCCTATCTCTTTCTCTCTCTCTCTTTCTCTCTCTCTCTCTCTCTCTCTCTCTCTCTCTCTCTCTCTCTCGCACGCGCGTAGTCATTTCTACCTCTATCTGTTACTACCTAATATTCTCTTTTCCGCTCTTTCGGATTGTTTTTCCTTTCTGCATTATACAACCCAACTTCCACCTCCCTTAGAATTTACAATTCATCTGTCAATCCATTTTTATCTGCGACAGTCTTGCATTTGTTTTTACTGACTTGCATTTGCCACTTCTGAGGACCGGAAAACGACAAACGACAATTTCGCAAAGCAGTTAGCAATGACCATTGCGTTCGATTTGAGATTTTGAGCTCTTTCTGCCGGCCTCTTATTACTTCCTTCCTTGTCCTGTGATCAAACAGCCTGGCCTACCCCGTCTTCCCATCAGCTCCAACACAACGCCCATAGCTAACGCTTTTCCTCTCTGCAATCAGAAATATTTTCACGTATATCGCATGCTAAATGCCAAATACTATCGTTGAGAGAGCAAGGACGGAAATGCAAGAAAGATAGAAAGCATGATAGAAAAACGATCGGTCTTCATTGGCATTTCATCAAACACCTTCATTTACTTGTTTTATTAGCTTGTTGCCTTTGATAAGTTAATTTCTTGCAAATTTTGCTGTTCGCTTCTCATCCAGCAGTGAGAGTTGTAGCAATAAAACGACAAGATTAGTGCTATGCGCCGCTATATTACGAGGACTCTATTTTTCTACATTCACCGATTTCATCACCATTGAATTCTATAAAGGAAATGTTTCGGATATCGAAATATCTATCAAGTTATTGTACGCTCATCAGCCTTTAGAAATTAGTGCAGAATAATATTAATACCATTATAATATTCCATTCGTCTTCTTTATTTATGTATCTAGTCCTCTGAGGCCGTTGTGGGTTCATAGCTCATCACAGGTCCCTTTCTTTTGTTGTTCAAATTAATCCGTTAACATCCATCTTTGCCGTTGTTTTACCATACACTCACTCATTGTTTGTGCTAAATACTTCGGACCGTCTTTTCTCATCTTATTTTACTTAAAACTTCCTCGTTGTTCACATCTCCTGCCCATTTTATTCTCAGCATTTGACATAGCGTCTCGTCTCTGCTGCTCCAAATCTCTACTTAACTGAAGGAGAAATGTCCAATATTCACTGTCATACAGAAATTTAGATATTACATAGCATTATCCTATGTCTTTATGTCTTGTTTAATTTCTGAGAGACATATTTCACAATTTCACCTGCCTATTTCCGTGTAATATTTTCCGTTGTCTGTTGAATTTCTTTACCTGCACGACGTCCCCATTTTGTAGCTCGAATTTTGTCTCTTTTGCTGACAACTATGCATTCTTCATTCTTACAATTATGATTAATCCTTTCTTCTTCTTCCTCTACCTTGTCTAATAATTATTTATATTTATTTTTAAGCACATGAGATTTACGCACAAAAATACATACGGTACACATACCTAATCATACATACACAAACGCACACTTATTAATTATTAGACAAGTATTTAAGTATTGCATTAATACTTAAGCTTACCTTTTAAAAGTTCAATGATAATTCTTCGACCACTTGATTTAAAGACAATTTAATGTACGTAGGTCCTCACTTTCCGTACAAACAATTATTTTATTTCACTGGATTTCGCAATTAATTTCAATTATTCCCAATTTATTTCCAAGTTGTAAAAATTGTACAAAAAAATCCGTCGCAAAAAATGACGTAAAAATCACCGAAAACAATCGCAGTAATGAAAACTTTGGAATACAATATTTCTGTAAGATGAGCTATTAAAAGTTATAAAGTTGTATCCCTTTAACTGAAAAAGTGTGACAAACTAACAAACTGATATTGGTATTTATATATAAAAAGAAGCTGAACTATTGAGAGTTGTGTCCCTTTAATTGAAAAAGTGCCATAGATTAACATTGGTATTTATTATATAGTAGAAGGAGATAATCTAATGAGAGTTGTGTCCCTTTAATTGAAAAAGTGTGACAAACTGAGATTGGCATATTATATATATATATATATATATATATATATATATATATATATATATATATATATATATATATATATACGATTTCCCACAGTTTTGCCATAAAAATGCTACTCTGATCAAAGGAGAAATAATTCACTACGTCAAAAAAGTCTAGAGAGTGCCTTGATCACAAGGTCATCTACTGTAAATTTGCACCCGTGATCTTGCAACTTTTCACAATATCTGGCAGAACTACTATTATCACAGTGTGGGATATCTAGTAAGAAAAGTGATGGAAAGAAAAAGAATATAAATGAAATCGGTTAGATATTTTTTTTTAAATTTAAATTTAAAAAACTCCATCATTCTTCGTTCGTGCGCATGTGTAGCCGCACCAACATTTAGTCCGATGATGTCCTAAAGGACAAAACCCATCACAAGACAACTTTTTCAACTTTGTCACACACACACACACACACACACACACACACACACACACACACACACACACACACACATATATATATATATATATATATATATATTTCTTTGAAAAAAGCCATGTACATAATATTAGAAAGATATTAGCTGATAACACAATAATACTCACACGTACAGACAGTAAAAAGAACCTTCAGATATTAGATATTACATTAAAACAAAGCACCCCACACTCAACAAAATTACATTTCAAACTAGCCGCAACACATTACATTGTATCTAGACATTGGTTCTGTTGTAATACTATACGGACTATCGCGTGGTATGATGTCATAGAATCGCATCTTGAACTTACAATCTGTTTCTGCTCTTCAACCGTTATCGTCATATAGAAATCTTCTATGTCAAAATAACAAAATATTATCTTTGACGGTGGATATCTTTGTTTCAAGTCTTTATGACCATTCTGGGGATGGCTGAAAGCTTAGGACCAACTTAATAAAAAAATATCCAAATGTTGGACAATTTTTGTCTTTAATTTCACCAGAAATGAAAGCAAACATTCGAAACGGCTCATGATCAGCCATAATAGACATTCATTGTCTGTTATATTTAATAATAATAATAATAATAATTATATATATATATATATATATATATATATATATATATGCACATTTCATTAAAAACGACTGACAAGATGCTTTTATTTAGTTTTTTATATAATTTCTCGTGCGATCTAATAATGTTTTTCTTTTCCGATGATACATTATATAAAAACTGTCCGAATGTTTTTTTATCCGAGCGCTTTCGGCTATACATTTAGCAATTTTCAAGGATTATATTTCAACTGTTTGAATTAGAAATAGTTTGTTATATGTATGTTTTATAAAATGTTTCATTTTTTTTTGTTTCAAAACATGGTCAAGATATTATGTCCATGTTCAAAGTTAATGTTATTAAGTGTTGGTTTGTTTGTTTTTATTAATAAGGCTTCCATTATTTTTAGCCTTTTTTGCATGTGGATGATGCTATTATATTAGTGTTGTCGACAAGTACTTGTCGACAACACTAATATAAGAGCATCATAAAATAAATCGGATAAAAATAACATTCGGACATTTTTTATATAATGTATCATCTGAAAAGAAAAACATTATTAGATCGCACGAGAAATTATATAAGAAACTAAATAAAAGCACCTTGTCAGTCGTTTTTAATGAAATGTGCATGAAAGAAGGATTGCTGCCTAAATACACAAATATATATTATAGATTATAGTAGCAAGTTCCTACATGCGTTATTTAGTTGTGACTTAAGCTCTAATTTTGACATCGTCCATCAAATAAATTCGCCTCGTGCATGTCGTAAAATGCCTTGGTCTATAATACAACAATATATTCCAGTTCTTTAAACGAAGCACTGTGAGCATGCATCACGTTCATTTTATATGCATTCATTTATGTCGAAGGTTTTAGTTCTTTTATGGAAGATTTAGGGTGCGTTAACGTCTAAATCGAAGCATATAAAAATTATTCAAAATCAATTTTCTAAAATGAGATGATGAAAACTAATCAAAACAACTTTTAAAAACTAAATAAAGGAATTCGCCGACAGACACAAATTGATTTTCTTTATAGGAAAATTTATCGTCTGTGAACAAAAAAAAAATCTGAAGTATTTTTAAAAACTTTAGGTTAAATGATGCATAGAAAAAATTATTGATGCAATTTAGAGTCTTGATACTGCTTTATAGACATATAAATATATTTTAGAACCTGATCATATAAAAAGTTGGATGAATTGATTTACATAATATAATCTACATAATTCGGATGAGTATACATCAAAAGCTGATCATGGATAAGATTATCGCGTAGGAAATTTACCTAATTATTATTATACTCAGTCTTAATTTCCAGTCAAATACCTTTTTCTAGTACCTGTCTTAATTTATGGGTCATGTCCCATCAAAGTGTAGGGCGATCGTGGCTCTCTACAGCTTCCTATACTTCGAAACTCAAAGTAATATTTGTCCCGATTAATATCCCTCACATCCCTGTTCTGCCACCCATTTGGACAAGCTCGTTCGATAGGTTACTCAATGATTCTTTCTGCCATTCTTCTGTTTAGTTATGCCATGCGAGTGTCATATTTTCCAAGCCCTCTTCCTTCATTATATATACCAGAAATTTCAACTATCTCCATCAGATTTTAAGTATTAGTGTCTTTCTGTATCAGTTTTCCTTAAAAAGTACTCTTTACACATAATCTCTGTCCATGGTATTCTAAGCATCCTTCTGTAGAACCACATCTCTGTTGCTTCAAGTTTTCTTCATCTGTGATAAAAATTCCCCAGCATTCGCTTTTATAGAGGAAGTTTGATATTACATAAAAGTTCAGCACTTTTTTTTTATGACAAAATTTTCCCGTCTCTTAATATTTTGTTTAGCATTTGGAATGCATCTTTCGCTATTCAAACACAGCTCTGGATTTTTGTATCCCATTTTCCGTCGTTTGTTTAAAAGATTTCCCAGGAAGTTGCATTTCTGCCCTTGCTGGAGTTTGACATTCTCAAATTCGTAGATCGCATCTCGTGCCCTTCCTCTTGCTAACGACCATATATATCTTGCCATCAAACAATTCATGATTAGTCCTTGCTTCCCGATTTCCTTTGCTAAGTTCTTCTCGGTAGTAATTTCGCAGTTTTCCTATTTATATTTTTGGATTAATTCTAATTGTTAAGGTAATGACTGATTAAGCACCAAGTGTGTTCAACTATAGAAATAGCCATTGGAATTCCCCTATTGCCTTGTTAAATATTTGAGCTGAACCACTTTAACAAAACATTACAATAAAAATCATAAATAAATATGAATAGAGACATTATTGAAAAAAATAAGATTACAAGTGATTAAAAACAAGATCTTTCATTTTCATAGATTAAAAACAAACAAGGTTTTTCATTTCACTGAAGCAGATGTTAAAGACCTGAGAATATTATTGTCTCCTCTATCCTCCCTTTCTTTCTTTCTTTCTTGAGAACAAACCAGCGCCTTTGATATATCTTATTCCGATCATATCTACGTGCCACTCTCCATACTTACTGAAACATTCTGTTACGTTAAAATCCTTGCATAAACTTGCTGATTAATTATATCTTGATGACCTACACTAACGATTTCCCTTAAATTACACTACTTGCTGCACTTTCATTTTAATTTTGGGCATAAATCGTCTCTTATGGCCGTAGTTTATCCAGTACGTCTGAGTCAAATAGCACAGTTACGCATTATTAATATCTGAGTAGTTTTTATTTGGTGTTACTGTTGCTATTCACAAAAATGTTTCAGATCAATACACTTTTTGGCCATTAAAGTTTCGACCGTATTTGTTTTCAGAGAACGGGAAGTTGAGTGGGAGGTGATCACTCCTGGCTGGGTCACTTGAGAAAGGGTGTCTAATGTTCTTAGAGACTCGAAACCCCAACTACTCTCCAGGAATAAACTCTACTGAAAGAGCTTCCTGGCACACCGCAGTGGTGTTTGAAATATGCGTAGCTCAAATCACTTTTCGATTGAAAACCTCATTTTTAACAATTAGATGAAAGAAGGGCTAATCAATTATAAAATAATAATAATAATAACCCGTCTAAGAATTCAAATATCCTATAATATTGATATTACTATTAGACTATAGTGGATAAAGTAGGATCATTTAGATCTACGGCTTAGATATCGAATTTGTCTAACCGATAAACTCTATGTAATAACTGAAGATATGCTTAAAAATGTTGGCTGCGTATATTATCATCGTACAGTGATATTATCGATCTCATTATAGTCACCGTACAAAAGAAATGAAAAGAACAATTGTTTTATTGTCACCCTTCGGTGAAAATAGTTTTTTCGGTATTTTCACCTAGAATCTAAAATAATTAATGTTTACTTATCAATTACCGCTATAGGAAATTAAGAGATATTTCATAAAAATACATTTATTTCATATTGAAATTAAAAGATATTTTACAAAATTTTGTTTTGACTGGTAGAAGGATAATCTGGAACTTATTACGCAGTGGCGGTTGGAGGACTGGAAAGGGACTTGTTACAAAACACGCCCTCCCACCGTAATTCTGTAAATACTTTATTGGCTGTTTGTGTGATAAACAAAGCTCCCAAATTTCATCTCACTCTACATTCCCCTCATTAGCTTCTCACCACCTCCCCCCTAACTACTTTCCTATATTCAGAACACTTATGTTCCTACGGGGATATTAATATTGCCTGTAATATCACTGTGCGATGATAATAGTCACTCCCAAAACAATTTAGTATAAGAGGAGAATGGCGCTGACGAGAGAGAGAATAGCAAATCTTATTTTTCATTCTCGTATTTTTGTTTTAAACAAACATACTTGTAAAATATTTGACATCGTCTTCTTTTATATTGCTAAATGAACATAATTGGAACTAAGGAGGGTCACAGGCTTTAGTCACTGTTTGTTTATTTGTACCCTAATCTAATTAAACACAGGGCTGCAGTAATTTTAACTATTAGGAAATAGATAAGAATAACCTACTAACACTCCTTCCCCATCCCCAAACAATAACCTATTACATTCCCTCCAAATTATGATATTTGATCACTTGGCCATAATGACCGGGCCTTTAATTTTCTGTATACCTTCCTGTGTGTGTGTGTGTGTGTGTGTGTGTGTGTGTGTGTGTGTGTGTGTATTTCAATTGAGCACTGTTGAGTGATAAGCTAATTCTCTAAACAGCAGCCACCTGCACTAATGCAAAGCTCTTCAGTAAAATGAATGGAGCACTTTGGCTGATTGGCATCTGTTTACATTTGTAAAAACAATACGCTAGATTTAGTTGTGCAACTCTACCGAGTGAAGATAGCTCTGGCTGATACAAAATCAGTTGTGTTTCAGTCTTGGCTTGAGGCATTCGGATATCTAGTCGCAATGAGGAGCTGTGATACAGCGAAACAGTACTGTCTGTGAATGACATATATATATATATATATATATGTATATATATATATATATATATATATATCAAGAGAGAGAGAGAGAGAGAGAAAGAGGGAGAGACATAGAAGAAAAACAAAACTCAGATTTTAATCTTTCCACGACTTAAACTTTCATGTGGACACAGTTAAGCGACTATCTTGAGGGGATACAAGAATATAGAATTGAGTATCACGTCACTAGTACCGCCTGAAGATTTTGAAACATCAACATAACTTTTTATATTATTCGGACTGTTATCCTCATCTTCATTGACATATTCAGAACGATTCGGCCGTTGTACGTTCCGGCCTTCTTCAGGGTTCAGTTCTAAATTCTAATCATCTGAAGCAGGCCGGAGTGTACGACGGTCGAAACCTTGTTAATATGGGAATGAAGATGAGGATAACAGTCTGAATAATCGAAATAATGTAAATAATCATAATACCTCATCTCAGAGATATAGACAGAAAAAACATAAGTATCTAGGAGTTCACATGAAACTCTATGTTGCGGAAAGTGCAGTAATATTGAAATATTGTTTTTCTTATATTTATTATATTGGCACTGATTATATATTTTTGATATTTTACCATCGAGCACTGTTCTTGAAGCGACACTATTTGTTTTTATTATACCATATATATATATATATATATATATATATATATATATATGTATATATATATATGTGTGTGTGTGTGTGTGTGTGTAATTTGGCAGCAACTTTTCTTTTAAACATTCAACACAACATGTTTAAATATATATATATATATGTACACACGCACATATATAAATATATATATATATATATGTATATATATATATGTAGAGAGAGAGAGAGAGAGAAAATATTAAAATGCACATAAAAAGTAAAGTTTGACCGTTTAAAAAATGTCACCTTAAGTGATTTGAAATTGGTTCCAGCAAAGGTTGGAATGCTGGAATTAATTAAAATCAGTTTCATAAACATACAGAAAATACAATCATTGTTGAAAACGAATGTAGCAACATTCGAAAGTACTCGGAAAAATAAATACAGTGTAACCCGGATATAAGAGAGTTGTCGGGACCGGAGAAGAAGTATCTTATATTCGGGTTTCTCTTATATCCGGGTTTCTCTTATATCCGGGTTTGGTCTATTATATATACATTAACACAGGCTCTAATTTGGGACCAGAGAAAATCTCTCTTATATCCGAGTTTCTCTTATATCAGGGTTTCTCTTATATCAGGGTCTCTTATATCCGGGTTACACTGTATAAATAAATATGAACCTTGCTAAATTTACCCATTATATAAAACAACTAATTCGCAAATTTGAAAAAGTTTATAAAAAGTTGAATAGAAAGAACTTGTCGATATTATTCAACCAATCATGTTCGAAATAATTCTTGCTACCGGAAAACATTATATATATATATATATATATATATATATATATATATATATATATATATATATATATATATATATATATATATATATATATATATATATATATATATATAGGGGGGTATTAGCGTGCTAATTTTTACAGATTTGAACTGCTTCAATCAACGAGAAAGAGAGAGAGATTTGACATTAATATAAATATCTGTGGCTTAATAATTTTGATTACCTATCTGCCGTCTGTTTAATGGCGAGAGAAGAAAGGAAAGAACGAAGAAAATAGAGAGTGGTAATATAGAAGGAAAACGAAAGACAAGAAAGTGACGTATGTGAGAAGTAGGAGGAAATACTACTCTTTCGCTTCCGTACCACTTCTTCCTTTCTTCTTTTTTCTCTTATTACTAATAGGGCCGGTCTAAAAATCGATCCTAATAGAAACGCTTCATATTGGTGAATTAAATTATTTGCAATAATATTTCGATATTAACACCAAACACGCCTGGCTCTTTTGGATTCCCTCTCTTCCAGTACTACCAACCAACCAACCATCTCTCTCTCTTTCTCACTTTTCCACCGACGTTTTCCCTGCTTGCATAGTGTCTTTTCGGTATTTAAAACAACACACGCTAAACCGTCCGTGACGACGCCATTCAGCCGGCGACCATATTTAACGACATCGCTTTTGTTGCAACGATTCTTTCTGTTCAACTGTAGCTCTTGAAATCAGCCATGTGGTGAAAAACAGCACGCTACAAGAGAAGTCATATTGAACGGTAAGCGCTCTCAAAGACGCGGCTCTCAAGGTATTCATTGAAACATCGCTCTGTGAGCAAGATGAAAGGAATAGGTCAATAGAATGAAAGCTGACCAAAGCGGGGAACTCAACGTCCAATCTAATGGCCAGTTCTTGGCTAAGCCACATGAAAGGAGCCCCAAAGCACGCCTCCCACCATTAGCTTCGGCGAAGCAATATTGACAGGAGTTCATTGAAGCGTATGAAAGCATAAAAGAAAGAAATAGAGAGAGAGAGAGGGGGGAAGAAAGAGGGAGAAAGAAGGATTATAAAATTACTATAAGAAAGAAAAGGAGTTTGTCTTAGGGAGAGTCAAAGTGGTGTTGAGAATATAGAGAGAGTAAATAGGAATAACTGTGGGTTACTATATGTGAGTAGCTATATATATATATATATATATATATATATATATATATATATGTATGTATATATATATATGTATGTATATATATATATATATGTATATATATATATATATGTATATATATATATATATATATATATATATATATATATATATATATATATATATATATGGTACGATGGGTAAATTGTCGCCATTTCATAGTTTTAATTTAGCGCATGCGCATTGTTCTTTTTATTTTTTCCGATTGCACAGTATAATAGGGTCAGTTGGGCACCGTCTGTGAGAAAAAAGACCACTATGACGTATTCACTCTGCTAGAAATTTGGAAACGGCATGTTTTACTGCATGGTATTCGCGCTGAAACCTCTAATATGAACACTGCAGAGTATTTGGGTGTCGATCTGAGGACAGTGCAGGGGATTCGGAAAGATATGAGTCTAATGGTGTTTACAAAGATGTTTCGAGTGATCACTAATGATGGTGGCGTTATGCTTCTATTCATCTTCCCACAGGGCCTCAAACTCAACACGGAGGGCTGCATCAAGTAGGTAGTGCTGCTCCGGGTCAAGAGGGTGGCTGCTGCACTCTATATCATGCCACACAAACAGGCAAACACAGTCATGTCTGCCAGACAATTTCTGAGACCACATCACACCTTATATCTGGCCACCTAACTCCCCAGACTGCAAACCCCTTAATTATTATGTGTGGACGCAGTTGAGCGAGAGACGAACAAAATTCCTTGTAACACCAAAGATGAAATGAAGACAAGAATTATGGCAGCATTCATCAACTTAAACGAGGAGACCGTCCAGATGAGGTGCAAGAGATTCCGAAGTTGTTCGGAGGCCGCGTTTGAACCCAATGGCGATTTTGTTGAATGAATTTACTCTTTAGTATTTCAAGGTATTTTTGTGTTTAATATTGGCAAATATATCTGTTAAAATGTAATGCCAGTGTTATTTTCATTTCGGCGTAATTTAGACAACAATTTATTCATCGTACCCTGGAGAGTGAGTGAGTGAGAGAGAGAGAGAGAGAGAGAGAGGGGGGAGAGAAAGAAAAGGATAGCGATAGATAATAAGCAAACAAACAGAAACATAGTTTTGACGGAGACACACAAGTATGGTTCTTCGGTAGATAAGGAAGAATATACAAGACTGCATCGTATCACTAAATTCGAAGTCTGAATTTAGAATTTAGCTGCATTTAGATCAGAATTCTTCAGTGCGTATTTATAAGATCTTTTCCTTCATTTGGCTATGTCCTTGTTAATGCACCTATTGAAACGGACAATATACTTGTTATTTTTTAAACGGTGAAATTAATTTCAACCTGCCTAGAGATCATAAAGACTCACGAAAGGACATTTTCTTTAGTAGGACTTCTCTAGGCTAGTTAACACTGATTCTACTTTTTTAAAAATAACATAAATGTATCGTGTACTCATTATTCTATTATTTATCATAATAAATACATATATATATATATATATATATACACACACACATACATATATATGCATATTGTGTATTAGGCAGCAGCCCTTCATTTATACATGTTTCCTTAAAGACAACAGCCAAGGTACTACGGTTAACCTTTTTTATTTTTTTACATGTGCATGAGGTTATTATTGTTTGTATTTCCTCTAGTATGTTTCGGATGGAGTCTGGTAAGATTGTGTATGTGTCTAAATAGATTCTAATAGAGCTGTGGCCATATAGGTGTAAGGTAAAGCGTCTGGATAGGCATGTAGTCGTTTGACCGATGTAATTATTGATGTAGGGGCATGTGAACTTATAGATAATATTCGTTCGTCGTAATTTAGATTTTGCTGGTTTGTCCTTATTTTTGAGAATAAGGTTAGCTGTTTTAAATTTTTTTGTAGTAGAAAATTAATTTGTTTTTTGGTTTTAAAAAAACCCACTGTCCTTAACTTTATCTACGAACTTAGTCAAAAAAAAAACTCCCATTCTTAAATATTCTCGTAGAATATAGTAACAGCACTTTCATCACTTCATTATATAACAAGCCCACTAGCATTAATTCTTGCCACCTTAACTTTAAAAGTGAATGCCCACTCATACAAAATAACAGTTATAAAATTTTCCTAAAAAGAGCATACCAGAAGTCATCCTCTCGATTACTCTTCCTGAAAGAACTCAATTATGTAAAACAGACACTAGTTTACAATAGCTTCCCTAATCACCTTATAGACCACCAAATTAGACTGTTTCTCCCCAAAGCAAATAACAACGACAGTGAACACACAACCAAAAATAATATATTTTCTACAAAAAACCAAATGCATATTAACTACAAACAAGATGAATCTTCACTTAGAAATATGATAAAGAAATACACTACTCCAATTGACCTGAACCAAAAAATCAAATTAATTATCTACGACAAAAAATTAAAACAGTTAGCCTTATCCTCAAAAATAAGAACAAACCAGCAAAAACTAAATTACAACAAACGAATATTATCTATTAGTTCAAATGCTCCTTAACGAACTGTGTTCCTCATCAAACCGGATTCATAAATAATTACGTCGGTTACAAGACTACATGCCTATCCAGAAGCCTTACGTTACACCTATCTGACCACAGTTCTATCAGAATCAATTTAAACACTCACACAAACTTACCGAACTCCATATGAAATATACTCGTAGATAATACAAACATAATAACCTCATCCACATGTAAAAAAGATTAAAAATAAAAAAAGTTATTTTTTTAATAATAAAAAAGCCAACACTTAATATTAACTACGAACACGGCCACAATGAGCTGTGTTCGGAAAATAAAACATGTCTATAACATACATTCAACTCACACATCCAATTAAATTGAAAAAATAAAATCATCCTTAATAATAGCTAAAAGTATAACGGAAATCGCTCGGAGTTATAGAATATTTTGACAGTTTCTACACACTCTGTGTCCACATTCTGTTGGAACACAAGAACAATAAAATGAAAAGCTTAATCGTAGTACATTGTCTGTTGTCTGTAATGAAACATATATATATATATATATATTTGTATCGTATCATATATATATATATATATATATATATATATATATATATATATATATATATATATGATACGATACAAATATAGTTTTAAGGTAAGCTATATTTAGAAGTGCGACGCGGAGATCTGAAGACGTATTGGGATGGCCAAACATGCATTCTAAAAGCTAGGCAGAATATTACGAGACAGGAGGATTTCGTTAGTAACAAACTACTCAACTTCTATGTGATATCTGTCCTCCTTTACGGAAGTGAATATCAAATGGTCTCCTCAAAGATGAAGAAGAGACACGAGGCAACGCAGGTATGGTTCTACAGAAGGATGCTAAGGATACCATGAACCGAACATGTGAGCAACGATGAGGATTTGCAGAGGATGCAAACAAGGAGGAAGCTTATACTTAACATCAGGAAGAGGTAACTGAAATTTCTGGGACACGTAATGAGAAAGAGGAGCTTGGATAATATGATACTCACAGGGGGGATAGAGGGAAGGAAAGACAAGGGAAAGCAACGCGTGACATACCTAGCAGGCATATGCAAGTGCATAACAGAACAGGGTCAGGGAGAAGAAGCAAAAGAAAAAAAAACATATTGAGAACAACAAGGGATAGGGAGAAGTGGAGAGTCATGATCGCTTACGTCCTGACGAGACACGGTACATAACAAGATATGTATGGGTAAACTTGCTTAATATCAGCGCGTGTGTATATATAACAGTGGATACTGAAGTCAACACCGAATAGTGACAGTCTGTTTCATACTTGAACGTAATCTTCAGACCATCATATATATATATATATATATATATATATATATATATATATATGTAGTTTGAAGAGGGGCCGAAACTACTGTCAACTTGTAGTGTTGATTCGTATGGGCTACGTGCTCTCTCTCTCTCTCTCTCTCTCTCTCTCTCTCTTTATATATATATATATATATATATATATATATATATATATATATATATATATATACATACATACATACATATATATAAATAGAGAGAGAGAGAGACAGAGAGAGAAAGACAGAGACAGAGACAGACAGACATACAGACTGACAGCCACTATATATATATATATATATATATATATATATATATATATATATATATATATATATGTATATATATATATATATAACGCATTAACCAACCGATCAATTGGCTGATAACAAAAATGTAAGTAAAAGAAAAGTATTTTAAAAGACTCCATTAATCCATGTTTCAAATCAGAACAATAATTCGTTTTTCTGGAACATTAGCGTCCATTTTTCTCCAAGCTGACTATAGAAAGATGATAGCTGATAGCTGCTAACAATGAAAACTTTTTTGCCTGTTCGTTACCGTTGCAGTTGGTTTTATGCTTGATCCAATTTATGGACAAGAAACTATTTGCAAATTGTTTCCCCTGAACAAAATCGATAACATTTTATTAACAAAGGTTTTCCTTCTGTGGCTCAACCCAGTAACGCTAGTAATGCTAGGTTATTCTTGATGAATACCTACCTTCCGAGGAATGGACTTGTTCGTGTTCATTTGTAGCTTTTGTACGTCACGTGCCGGCAATTGGAAAGACAACCGTGATGTCCAAGCCTCAACAAACACACACGCACATACGCAAGCACACAAACACGTACACAAACACTTCCTAAAAAGAAAAATCGAGTTTGCTCGCACTGACGTAGGCATATTCACATAAATACGCCCGAGTAAACATAAGCTTTTGATTATAAACGCACAGAGCTCTTCTGCAAAACGCAAATGACAGTCGGTCGATACGTAAGTCTATTACTAAAAATGATTTCTGGAGTTGTTTGTGCTTCGATTTCTTTTTTACTCTTATCTCTATGTCAATACGTTGGCGTTACGGTGTAAAGTGACATCGACTAAGTTTGCATACGGAAAAATACCAAACATGCTGGAAAATGTATGGTGTATATCTCCGTGTAAACGTAACAACTTTTGGTGACTTAATTATCTGATGCTAAATGTATTCATTGCAAAGGTTAATTCAGCCATTGTCGCCGAACAACGGAACTTAATTTCAAAGATAATAAAATGAGAAATAGAAAAGTAAAAAGCTGAAAAACAAAATGTTACCTGCAGATCTTCAGAGATAATTGCAAACAGTCAGGTTTCGATTTAATTATCTTATTTCATTTCTTAGACAGTGTGTTCACTAAAGTAAATTCGCAATATATATATATATATATATATATATATATATATATATATATATATATATATATATATATATATATATATATATATATATGATGAAATATAGTTTTACGGTATGCTGTATTTATGGGTTATAGTGTCCAATATCAGGGATAAAGCATATGTAAATATAAAAATGTACATTGATGTAAACACACACACGCACATACACACACACACGCACGCACACACACACACACACACATATATATATATATATATAAGAATGACTTTTTCATTCATTAATCCGACATATTTAATTTGATTATTTAAACTTTATTTTTAATGGATACTCATATTTGAGCAAGTGCTCTGTTTTTATTTATTTATTAAACAATATATTTATTTATATCCATCTACCGTCCTGAATGTTAGAGAAATCTGGTTAGAAAAATAAGAGCCCACCTATAGCATTCAAATCTGTGTCCCCTAAAGGAAACAGTCATTAGTTCAGATGTGACTTGACGACTCGGCGACATAGAACCTCCTTCGAGAATCGGGAAAGATATATGTTCAAGAATAATATGGAGGCTTTGTTTGACGGTTCATATTTTTCTAACAAGATTTCTCGAATATTCAGGCCGGTAAATGGAAATAATTTAATATACGTTTACTAAATAAATAAAAACAGAGAATCTACTCAAATATATGAATCCATTAAAAATAACATTTAAATAATTATCTTATATATATATATATATATATATATATATATATATATATATATATATATATATATATATGAATCAATTAAATTATATATATATATATATATATATATATATATATATATATATATATATATTTGGTTGGATTGGTGTGAGTTTGCGACCCTGGTTTTCACTCTTTTGCGATCTAATAAGTACCGCGCATATAATATATAAATAATAGTATATATAATATTTTACACACACACACATATATATATATATTTATAGTTATATACACACACTTTTCACATATATACATACATATATATACATACATATATATATATATATATATACATATATATATGTATATATATATATATATATATATATATATATATATATATATATGTATGTATGTATATGCACATTTCATTAAAAACGACTGACAAGGTGCTTTTACTTAGTTTTTTATATAATTTCTCGTGCGATCTAATAAAGTTTTTCTTTTCAGAGGATAAATTATATAAAAACTGTCCGAATGTTCTTTTTATCCGAGCGCTTTCGGCTATACATTTAGCCATTTTCAAGGATTATATTTCAACTGTTAGAATTAGAAATAGAAATAGTTTGTTATATGTATGTTTTATAAAGTGATTCATTTTTTTTTTGTTTCAAAACACGGTCAAGATATTATGTCCATGTTCAAAGTTAATATGATTAAGTGTTGATTTGTTTGTTTTTATTAATAAGGCTTCCATTATTTTTAGCCTTTTTTTGCAAGTGGATGATGCTATTATATTAGTGTTGTCGACAAGTATATTCCGAATAGTATTTCCATAATATCTTGTGTGTGTGTGTGTGTGTGTGTGTGTGTGTGTGTGTGTGTGTGTGTGTGTGCGTGCGTGCGTGCGTGCGTGCGTGCGTGCGTGCGTGCGTGCGTGCGTGTGGATAAGTGATTTCCTTTCTGAACATAAAATGTGTAAGAACTGTCCGAATGTTCTCTATATCACTTTCGGCTCTTCTATTAAGCATTATCAAGAAGTTTTTTATATATGTTTCTCGGTTGATGGGAATGATTTCTTTTTGTTTCTGAACATGGTCTCTCATTTTGGCCGTCTTCATAGTTGATGCTATTAAGTGCTGGGCTTTCTTTTTTGTTATTAGTGCTTCCATAATTTTTTTTCAAAATGGGGATGGGGCTATTATACTTGTATTTTCTACAAGTGTGTTGCAGATGGAGTTTAAATGAATCCTAATAGACCTATGGTCAGCTAGGTGTAACGTGGGACATGTAGTGGTATGTCCAACATAAGTAGTCGTGAATGTGATTGATCAGTATCGCAGTTCCTTAAAGATACGTGTATATGTATCCAAGTTTCATTGAAGACGACTGAAAATGTACCGCGGTTAGTTTATTTATGACATTTATCTTGCATCTGTACGAGAGATTTCTTTTCGGGACATAGAGTCTGTAATAATCTATCCAAATCATCTGTGGATTCGAGCCCAAAGTACTCAGATCTACTGTATTCTTACATAATTATATATAAATGAAATATATTTGTAAAGACAATGTAAATAAAGATAAAAAAAGTAAATAAATAATTACAAATTCAACAACAACAATAACAAGAACAGAAAGAACATTCACTCACTTTTGTTTACACTTAGCGTCCGCCAAAGTTTAATTTTCTTTACATGGCAAGCCTTAAGAATATTTTAGAGCATTCAAAATTTGAAAACATTTTCCTCCACACTACAAGTTACGAAATAAAATATCCGTATTTACCCTGATATAGTTTCTCAAGGACGGAAAATCGTTAGCAAAGAAAAGTTTTCATATTGCCTTATTTATATATATATGTGTCTGTGTGTTTTTTAGAGACAAAGAGGTACAAACTTAACGACAACAAAACATGTCTCGCGTCCGCCTGTTTGTAGGAGAGGTTTAAAAATGTGTCCTGTTCAAAGTACAGCTATTAAGAGGATATCTTTTAATGGCCATACTCGACAACGCGGTAGCAGTCATTATATAAATATGTACAAACTCATCACACGGCTACAATTCCTGATAATGACTGGTCAGTCGAAACGTAAAGAAAGAAAAGAGCTGTGGATAGTTCCGTCATAATTTCAATTATAAAATACAAAAGTTGATCCGTCAATTTGAGAAAGTTATTTTAAAATATAATAGGTATAAATCTTCTATTTTATTTAACAAACATGCCTGAGAGAATATTTGCTACCCAAATACAAAATGCACCTCGATAGCTAGAAATAAAAAATGCTTAATTTAAGAACAACGCACAAGCTCCCGGTGGGATTAGAACTTGTAACAATAAATTTCATTTAACCCACTGTTAAAAACAAAACAAAAAAAAATAACGAGTTTTGATCCTTGTAACGAGTCTTTTGTCCTATGTCTTCCAATTCCCTTATTGGACAATCAAAATATGCTTCAAATCTGTTTGAAATGTTAAATTATATTCCGTTTATTTCCTTCAGTTAGTTTCCATCCTTTCATTTATGGACCCTTTAACAACACAGAGACGATATTTGCATAGACCAGCCTAAGGCTCTAATTAAAAATCGCAAACATTGTTTATTTTCCCACTTGATGTTTGCCAAGAGTAGGGGGGGTGGATTTTGGCGGGAGGGTGGAGAGTTGTTTGTTGAAATTTCGCATTAATAAGTAATTAAAATGAACGCGTTAATTTTGTGTCGAAATTCGATGTTAAGGAAGCTGTCCGTAAAAATACTCAGTGATTTGAAGAAAAACATTCAAGGTAATACTTTATTGGTATCGAAATTATTTTGTGGTTGTCGTTTGCAGTTCTAACCAGTTTTAGCAAACAGAATTTTTTTTGATGACGAAAACAAGACTAACAACACAAACTTTCTGCCAACAGTAGCAACTAATAATAATAATAATAATAATAATAATAATAATAACAACAACAACTTACAACGAGGGCGATGATTGTGATAATAGCTTCAATGAGTGTGCCTATAATAATTCTGCTTTTCTTTCTTCGTATAATTACCGTTTTTATTTTCGATTTGAGACCAATTATCATCATTAATTTTCCTATTAAGAGAAACCCGCGTATAATTAGCCTCATATCATTTACAAATGCCATTTTTTAGTATTCGGTTTTGTCATTGGGTTTTCTTTCCTATCAGGTGTACACCAGTTAATCCGCATCGAGATAGTCTATTGATTTTATTTTAACGCAAAAGAATACCCGTAAATCATACGCAGACAGCTAGAACATAATCTTTTAATTCCTTCTATAAAGTAGATTATTCATAAGTAAAAAAAATCATACAAAAAGATGCAAGCATGTTATTATCAGGAATTAGAAATATAATGAGAGCCTATCGATTTTTTTTTCTGAGTTGGCGAAGACTTTTCCCTCACCTAGATATTAACACATAAAATGCTATATTTTGACTGGGGCACAGTTTAAGCCATTTTTTTTATTAAAAAGAAAATGAAAAACCTATGCACATATATAATAAAAAGCAAATTACAAACCAAAATATCATTAATTCTGTTAAAATATATATTTACTGTCTCACGATTATATCACTTTGAAACACCAGTTTTCGCCCGATCACCGAAGTTAAGCAACGTCGAGCCAAATTGGTAATGCAAGCTTGGATCTGTGGATGATATAATGAATAACGGCTCCAGGTGAGAAATTCCAGCCGGGTTTTTGTTCTTACATTCACTTATTCACGCAAATACATTTGGGCGATCATCAATCGAAAAGAGACATAATCGCCCAAGCGTGTCACACCCGTACGGTAGTACATTGGGCCAGCACGGTAAGCACATTACCTTACCG
>OZ038478.1:61185608-61206196 GCA_964036315.1 Acanthosepion esculentum
TTTTTATTGTTCTGTAATCAATTTTTAACCTTTGTGCAATTGCCAACGTTGTGACCTATCATCAAATAATCTTACGGTATCTTGCTTCTTTTTTTAGGGTATATATTTCTTACGACCTATGGTAATATTTATATATCTGAAAATAAAAAATAAATATCACTAACTACATTATTATATACACTATAGACCAGAAGTTTAGAGATACCCGTTGGATTTAATAATTAGTAAGTTTAATATCTTCTTTGGTTTAATTAATTCCTACGAGGATGTTGACACTATTTAATTCATTAGTGTATAGTGTTCAAGTTTTTAGAGAAGTATTACCTAAAATTCAAAGTCCACCTAAGCCCTAAGATTATCATTAGCTAGCAAAGAATATTAAGCCAAAATAGGTAAAATTTTAAGGTTACTTTCTAAAGGAATGGGTTAATTTTGTTATTACTGTTGTTATTGTTATTGAATATATGAAACTCTTCAGGAAATTAAATTTTCCTCTAGCCCAAAGTGAGATTGAAAATTAGTTTTGAAAAAGGCAAGCAAATTCAGTTTTTATACTATTCATCGACATCCAGTGGGTGGTCCCCAAACTTTTGACCTAGAGTATATATTTATATACAATATGATGAACAACCTCCGAGGCGCCTTAGGAAATTCGGATAAAATCAATCTAATAAATGAGGATAATATCATCATATAAACTCACACTGATCAAAACTCAAGGTAGGTAAGAAGCACCTCCACGGTCTTCGCTTTGTGTAAGTAGTGAGATTATATCCATCGCTGGCTGACTAGGCCTGTCATCTCTCTAAGTACTGACCAGGCTCAACTTTGGTAATCGGACGAGAACTAATGTTTCGACGTGATATGGCGGTTTCGATAGCAAGTAAATTTTTACGAAGCCGGGGTGCTCGCCCGATGTCAAAATTGAACTACCGTACAAGACTGAAGTTCTGAAACGCACGTACCATTTATCCAAAGCTAGGAACTGCATTAGCAGTGCATGAACGCAAACCGCCCTAGCAGAAAATGAATTTATAAATATTTTAATATAAGGTTATATTATATCAGCTGAAATTCATGTTATATTCATCATATAAATATAAGCGTATCCTGAAAATTTTGCCAATATTGATTCCTTAATAAAATTTATATTCTCTTGCATAATAAAATCTGACATATGTAACGTGAAGGAAAACGAACTTGTTTTGACTTTGAGTTCAGTATTTAGCTATTTTTAAAAGTGCAGTTTGAAAACACCCGACAATTATTAGAATGTTTTGAAAGAAAAATTACAGGCTTCCAAAATTAAAAACTAAAAAAAAATTATGATTCATCTTTCTTCTTCTTCTACCCCCGAAGGTTTTGCAAATATTCGAATAATTTTAAGCACGGCATTTTAAAAACTTTACTGTTTTATTCATGTATTATTGTGAGCAAGTTGCAATTGTTCTTTATGTAGAATAAAAATTATGAGTTATGCCATATTGCTGACTTGGAGTGCATCTCAAAAGAGATTTATTCGTAACACCACACGATTATTTTTTTCTCCTCCTAATCATTTTCGAAAAGACCTCATGTACACTGCTTTTATATAACAAAGCTAATTCTTTATCTGAAAAAATATCAGTAAATACAAAAAGGGATTTATAAATTGATATTGCTTTGAATGCAAATCATGCGCTCAAAATTTATGCTAAATCGTTTTTTTTTAGGTTTTATTCGCTTTGAATATTTTTTTAATTGGATTTTTGAATAATGGAAATCAGACTCGCTTTAATTTTCATACTGTTTTGTTCCAATCCTGCTTTTGGTCTTGGCTCGTTTATTTGTCTGGCATTTTCTTGGGCTTGTTGGATCCCTTCCGCGCCGCTTTCACTTCCGACCCTCCTTTGCACCTTCATTCCTGCTGGGATAAACTGTCACTGAAACCTTTTCCATATTTGTCATCGTCACTTGACTGGGAAAAAACGACTTAAAAAACAGAAATTTCTCCAGTTTAAGATAGAAATTGAAATGAATTGAAATTTACTATCTCAATTTTTATTCCTGCTGTTTTATTACTATTATTATTATTATTATTATATTATTATTATTATTGGTGGTGGTGGTGATGGTTGTCTCTAATAATATTCTCACCGGTATGGCAACTCGTTTTCTACTTTATTATTATTATCCTCCTCATCATCAACATTACTGTTATTATTTCCTTTGATTTCTGTTGCATACACATTTCCTTCCAGGTCCGACCCAGAGATCTAAGGTCAGAAATGGCTTCATGATATATTCCACTGATCATTTTTGTAAAAAAAAAAAAAAAAAGAAATCAAACATCGCTCACATTTTCATAGATAAATCTCTTCGTAATGTGTGAGCTGTACTTGTGAGTATTTTTTTTTTAATTCCTTAAGGCGTGGGCTACCAGAAATCCCTTCAACGAGTCTCTCTGAACCTTTTCCAATCCATCCGAGGGCTCCAACTACAACAAGAATTATTGATATCCTCACGTGCGACATTTTTGATTTCCACTTCATGATCCTTGTATGTTGATAGTTTTTTTTTTTTTTTAAATCTTCAAAGTTCTGCAGGAAGTGCCATGTCAATAAGAAAGCACATTCGGTTTTTGATCTCAATGTGTGGACAATTAGCTTTGATTGTTCTGTCTGTCTGTATTATAAAGTCACATAAAATTGTTACAGATCCTAGCTCTATAACGGATCTGGGTGAGGTTCATACCAGTTTCTTGCAGTTTCCTTCTCGTATGGGGTTGAATATTTTTAATGCATTTTTGCCCATTCCATTATGCAGTGTTTTATATTCAGTGGCTGCTATTATTATTAATATTGTTGTTATTATTGTTTTTATTGTTGTTGTGGATGACGATCATGATGATATTCCCTTTGATTTCTCATTTGCCATGTTTTTTACCCGATATCAGAAGTAAAGAAAGCTTTTCATACAATGTCATTGAGCATACTCGATTACATTTTCTTCAACATATGAACAGAAAATCTGCTCTGAAGTGTAAAATGAAAAATGAAATAAAACTAAGACATTATTTATTTAGTAACGCTTTTAATTACTTTTATAAATAAGATATTTTAAGGACACTATTGTCGTCGGAAAAATATACTAGTTTGAATAAATTACTATATTTTTATATTTATCGCTTTTTCTCTTCCTCTATCTCTCTCTCTCTCTAGATAGATGTATATGTATTGTTAAAATCAATAGATATTTAGTATCTATTATATTTAATGTTTTTTTATCTAACTGAGGATAAATTGGTCAAAAACACACTGCGGAAATCGGAATCGGTATTCGGAGAGCCGAGTTACAAATTCTGGGAAATTGCGTATCATCTAGTGCGATGAATATTTTTGGAACAAGGCCAGGACACTCAAAACCTTCATCACATCCATCAACGACTTCCGAATATTTTCTTCGTGGTTGAAATTATTTCTGTGTATAACTAATGCATTGGATAAATTTTGTAGGAGATCTTTCTTATGTTCATAAACACGTTTTTATTTGTTTTTGTTTTTTTTGGTTGTTTTTTTTTGTTTTTACTTTCTGCAAACGTATTTATTTAACATAAAAGAGATCTCCTATATAATAATTTATCTAATGCATTAATTATAGACATAAGTAATTTCACCCACGAATTGACTCTCAAAAATGCTATACTTTTAAAAATAACTTAGACGGAAAGTTCTTGAGAGTGCAACTATCCCCTATTGATTAAATGTTAATTTACACCCTGTATATTTTTAAATATCACATTTTTAAAGGAAATACACCTTTTCAAAGATAAGATACATGATGATAGTTTTTTAATTCAAAGGAAACGATTAAGCCAAGACCTTAATATCTAAATATTTATATTTAGAATAAATAAACACAAAAATAATTAAAGAAATAAAAATGCATAAAAATATTTTTGCATTTAAAAAAATAAATAAATAAATATCCATCAACAACATTTAAAAAACTTCCGTTTATTAGGCACTAAATAACACAACTTAGCATCCTCCATAGATAACCTTTCCTTGCATAGATATCTTTTTTATTGTTTTCTCAAATTTAAAATTTGAAAACTTAATATTCGTCCTGCACTTTACTTGTGTGTATAAATAGAAGTTACAAAATAAAAAGACGAGAGGCGTTGGTAATGAAAAGATTTCATTTTGTTATCTATTTTGTTAATACTGTTTACAGTATTTTCTTAAATATTTGTATGTATAAAAATAAGGTATAATGAGAAAATATATTAAAATAATTGTCGGACTTAGTCCATTTCATAATATATGATGCTATTTGTTTACGTTAAGATACGTATCGAGCAGATATGAGCGTTCGAGAGAAATCATGGAAATTTGTAGCTTAAAAGTAGTAATTCGAAATTGCTAACCAGACTCTTCCTCTGTAGCTAAATGGTATAGTACGTCAGGCTATATGACGTTTCTGTGTAGAATGCAGGTTCGATTCCTGTCGGAGGACACATATTTTCTATGAAATTTCTTGGACATTCAGGCCGGTAAATGTAGTTAATACTGTTTATTATAAACAGAATTTGCTTAAATATTTGTATCTATAAAAATTAACGTATAAACAGAAAATATTTTAAAATAATTGTCGGAGTTAGACCATTTCATAATATATGATGTCTCACACACACACACACACACACACACATATATATATATATATTAGATTTATTTTTAGTAAGAGGTTTTATATAATTTTCAGCAAGAGTAATCTTAAAATAAATGAAAATTACAGATTGTAAATAGAAATAATAAAAACGGTGTTTCTGAAAATGTGTCAGTAATTAGGATATTGTTTCAACTTGGATGTTGTTTAATTACTTACCAAATGACAATGAAGAGAACACAAGAAAACCCTAAATATTTCCATGATATATACTCAAAAGAATGATTCTGCTTAAATCGTTAAAAGAAGGTATTTTCTTTTTTAGTCCCATTAAATAAGCTTTCTTACGCTAAATCTACGGCATTTGTCGTGATCATAGTATTCACAACCTCACACCGCTGTTAACTATGATCCATCACTTTTTCCAAGACTCCATAGTATGTAGGAAAGTTTTGTGATGTTGGACGGCTTCGCTTGTCACTTTTGTTATATCAAACGAAAGCTCGTTACCACTTTCAAAAATGTTCGTTATATTCGAAACTTCATAGACGCCAGTACTAGTAGTAATGCCTTCCCTTTTATATCCGTACTAGTAATACTTGTTCAAGTAGTAATCGCCAAGTACTATAATGATCAGAAGAAAATTGTAATCTGTATAGTAGTAGAGTAAAGAGAGTGAGAGTATAGTAATAGAGGATAGACAAGAAGAGTGAAAAGTGATCGTATAGTCATCACGCTACTTTCTATTTATGATCACGTGATCTACTTAATAATGGAATTGTCCGTGTTACTCACTGGCGATGTAGTTTCAAACCACAATGTCGGCAACAACACTAACTCTTATACAACAGAAAGCAAGTCAAACCATATCCCCACTCTCGCCATAATACATCTTTAGGTTAGTCACACTGCCTTCTGCTCAAGAGTGCTTATAGTTGGTACTATTTTGGTCAGGTGAAAGTAGTTTTAACTTAGTAGCACCGGTTTTTTCCTGCTGCTCTTACAGTGTAAACATGGCCGCTCTGCTAGAAGTGTGCACCAACGAGGAAAAAAATGCAATGATCCGATTTCTCTGGTTAAAAGGTGTTTCCGAAGCTGAAATTCATCGGAGACTTTTAACACAACACGGCAACAAGCCACTACCACACGGAAGTGTGTATGCGTGGATCGAGAAGTTTAAAAATGGCTGGACAAGCGTGACGCACAAAGGATGAGCAAGACGCCCGTCAACGGCCACCAATTACAAGAAGATTCAGCAAGCTCGAGAAATATTAATGGTAAAGATGCGAGTTATCATCAATGAGGTAACATGTTCTCTGCAGCTTCGGATCACTGCTATTTGTTCGTCTTTGGTGCGAAGCGGCCATGTTTACACAGTAAGAGCAGAAAGAAAACTGATGCGATCAAGCTCAACTATAAGTACACGCCAGAGCTTATTAGTAATTCTTTTAGACTTATCCTTCTTCTACGCTGACTAGAGAGCCCAGTCTGCCCTGTCATTTAGCCTACAACTGGTGTCAGAAAGGATGAAATCATACTTTTTCCATCGATACTTATGTGCAAATGAATGTAACAAAGCGACCGGAACTCGAAGTTGGCTCCACGAGTTCTCGTTCCTACTCGCTAATTCTTTACGTTACCTGCACATACACAACTCAGTAAGCAAACGTCATATTTCTTCGTGAAAATCTTATTGATGCACAAGTGTTAAACAAAAGTCTTTAATTCATTGTATCCGAGTTTATTTCTCCGTTTTTTTATTTGTAATATTTTTTGCATATTCTCTAAGTCATGATGACTTCGCTTGTGCCTCTGAGATTTCAATAAATTCTATCTCAATGCAAATGCTTGACAACGTGAAGTTTTGGGATATTTCTCTTTAAATAACAAGATTTAACAAATTGATTTTAAGTAAGCAATTGAAAACGAAAAACAAAATCTTGAGGTCCTCAAAGGGAATGAATAAAACTAATACCGAATATCATCAATTTCTCCTTGCTTAAATTCTCTGTCGTTCTTGAAAAGAAAAGGCATTTCAAACCAAGACTTGTTCTATTCATTCTTTTTCGATCGTTTTCATCAATTGATCGACATTAGCAGCACACATTCAGTAGAAACAGAACCCAAGTGTTAAATGTGTGATGTAAGGACTTTTACTGAAAACACGAGACAAAATGTAACAGCTGAAAATAGGAAGCAAGCAAAGAATAAAGGAAATATCAAAGTGGAAAGACTTCAAGCAAATTATAGATAAGTCCATTGCATAAAGATTCCAGATAGTAAAAGATGCAATCATCATAAAATTATACATAAAAAACGAATTCTTCAGATTAAAAAAAAATTCAAATACGCTTGTAGTAGAATTGTTCGAGACCATACATACTGCATATCAGCAAGTTTTAATAAAATGTTATTTATCCACCCACACCACTCGAGATGAGGTCGAGAATTCTGTGGGGAACCCGAGCGTTTCAACCTAAGTCATTGACAATCTTAGTCTGACTCCTTCGAGCTTTGATAAATTCGGTATTTACCCAGTCCCACCCACCACTGGGATATGATGTGACATAAAGTCGGGATTATTGGGAGAAATCCGAGCATGTCCACTCGGGCCAATGGTCAAAATTTACCCAGCCGCTGCAACAGCGGGATCGGGTACAAGTTTTTCCCAGCCGAGTTTCTATCCGTAGACAGAGCCCCGACTGAGTCGCCCTCTGCCCGAAGAGAGAGCCTTGACAATCTTAGGCAGGCAGAGGGGACTGCTTGACACCTTCGAGCTTTTACCCAATCCCCCCCACTAATATGAAATGTGACACAAGGTCTAGATTTATGTTGGGAAGACGAGCGTTTGCACCTGAGGCATTGGACAAAATTTACCCAGCCCCCGCATTAGCTGGATCAAGTACAATTCTTTTCTGTTTTTTTTTAGCCTAGTCTCCGTCGCTAGACAGATCCACAATCAACATAGAATCAAAGCCACCGCTAGAGCCAGACAGCGAACTGCCTAACTCCGACGAGGTTTAATAAACTCTGTATTTACCTAGTCCCTTCTCACAGATGAGATGTCACGCAAGCTCTAAATTTCTTTTGGGGACCCAAGCGTTTCCGCCCGGACCAATGGTCATTCGCGGACTCGGGTACATTGTTTGTCTGTTTTTTTCAGTCTCTATCGCTAGACTGAGTTTCCCACTGCCTGAAGACAGAGAGCTTGACAATAGCAAGTTAGAGCCAGACAGTGAACTGCCTGACTCTGACAGGGTTTGATAAACTCAGTATTGAACCAAGTCCTCTTCCCAAGGCAGGATGTAACACAAGGCCGGTGTTAACATAGGTTTTCTGAGCGCGTACCCTCGGGCAAAATATCCCCGTAGACCCCGCATTGACGTCTGTCTACTTTTCAGATTTCTTCTGCATTGGGGAAGTATTTCTTTTTCTTCTTTTTTTCCATGAACGGGTGGGGCGTGGAAGAAGTTGATGGGTGGAGAGGTGTGGAAGTTTAGGGAGACGGAGCCCGAGCAGGTGAAGTGGGGATGCTCCTAGATTTGGCGAAAATGTCCTCAATTTTCGCTGGCGACACAGGGACAGATTTGGATCTGGCTTTGTGCCCATTCACCTTACTTCGACCGGCCCGCTTCTCCTTCTTGATTAGTCTCTCTTCCTCCCCCGTTTCCCTCTTCAAAACAGAGGATCAAGGTGGAGGCATTTCCCCGCCTCCATATTAGTGTCCGGCCGTTTAAGATTTCGCTGCTTCTTTTGTTGCTTCTGTTGCTTCAGTTGTTGCAGTTGCATCTTCTGTTTTTGTTGTTATTGCTGTATTTGCTGTTTTTGGTGTTGCAGCAGTTCCTGTTGTTGATGCTGTTGCTCCTCTCTTGTTGCTCTTCATCTTGATGCTGTTTTTCCTCCTCTGACCCCCTCCTGAGGTTGTTGTGGTGGGTCATCCGGATGGGGAGAAAGTGGTCTTGCCTTCTTCCGTCCCTTCCTCGCCAGCTCCTTCCAAACACCAAGGTCGTCGGTGGCTTTGCCAGTTTCATCTACTGCTTCCGCTGTTTTATAGCGAGGTTGTGGCGTCACGTTCTTACCGGGACAGGCTTTCGACATGTGCCACGAGGCACCACACGAGTAGCAGTAAAGTCAACGACTTTCCACTATCACAAGCATCCTTTACTCCAGGCGCATAAGAATGTTGAGAATGTCGGAAAAGCTCTTGCAAGTCATTGTTACCTGGAGAACAAAGTCCCCGGTAATGATGCCCGCCTTACTTATCACTTGTCCATATTGGGCAAAAAAGGCCCCCATCCGTCCTTGGTGATATCCTGGGCGACCCATGTAGAGTCACCTTTGTCTTTCGAATGCCATGTATTCGGTCTGGAGACGGACGGTTTTTGTTGCCAATATATTTCCAGCCAGCTACCTGTCGTCTTTCTCCGTAGCCGGCAGGATGTCCCATAAGGCGTTCGACCTTCGGGCCAATATTTTCGGCCCAATTTTCAGACTCTTTAGGGTCTCCTCCATTGTTTCTCTGCTGACCCCAATTCATTTCTGAGTTTTTACGCCGGTGGTCAGCAGGGAGATTGTTCTTGCGTTGATAGCGTTCAGCGCTTCCGATATAGTGAGAAACTCATTTCCTCTCACATATTTCTCGTATTTTTCCTGAAGTTGCGCGTAATAATTTGCGTCTTTTTAGGGCTTGTTTTTCGTCCAGGCCGTTTTTTTTCTTTTCAGAGAAACAGCTTGCTCTATATGCACTGGCGGTGTTTTGGGACAATTCCGCCATGGCGGTACAGACAAGCACTACCGCGACGGCCAAACAATTATAAAGTTCGGCCCAAATTCACATAAATTCGCAAAACAATAAGCAAACGAAAATAATGGAAGCTAAAGAAAAATTAAAATCCAAAAGAAAACGACTTAGAATCAGAGGAGAGTGAAATACAAAGAAAAAATTAAACTTGGCTTTCACGTAAAAATAAAAACAAGAGGTTATTTACAAAATAAAAAACGAATTAAAGTCGGAGTTGGGTGAAAAAAACAAAACAAAAATTAAACTTGGCTTACAAAATAAAATAAAAACAAGTCACACGTGGAAAAATAAAAGGATTAAAAAGAATGGAAATTTATTAAAACTAGTAACGAAAATAAAAACGAAATAAAGTCAGGGGTGAGTGAAACACCAAAATAATGCTTGGCTTGCAAGTAAAAAGGGGACACATCGACAATTTTTAAAAATTAAAGCGGATTAAACAAAAAGGAAATAAAATAAAACTGAAAATTAAATGGAAAGTGCGAAAAAGTTACTTAAATAACGGAAAAATCAAAAGCAAAATTAAAAGATAAACAACGTGAATTCAATTCTTCAAAAAGTTCAAACGTAAAAACAATCCACAAACTCGTTAGGCGAAAATTGTGCTGGCCTGAAAAAAAAACACATAAATCTAAGGAAAGATAACTCTACCAAATGTTTAGCAAATGGTATTTACCCAATGAGTAATTTAAAGGGTTTTTCAGTGATTCTTACGACAAACGGTGACAAGATGGTTGAACGTCTTATCTGAAAACCTGGAAAAAAAGAAATTTAATTAGTTTAGTGGGGTTTTTTTTTTTTTTACATATTAAACATTTTGTGGAATGGACAATTATGCTGTTACACGATTTGGACAATTTTGCTGTTACACCCGATATGTGTTCAGGACAGATCCATTAATGGTGGAGATGTATCATACCACAATGCTGAACTCTTGAAAAAAAAAAAAAGAAATCTCCAAGGAAACCACAAAGGAAAGAATGGCTAAAACATTTTTACTATGTACGCTTTAGCAGATAACTTGATTTTCATTTTTCTCAATCCAATGAAAACTGCATCCATAATACAAGATAGACAGGAAAGTATCAGTAACGGATGCTTTTATCTCTATAAACTTGAAATGAATAACAAGTATGTGTTCTTGTAAATATCCTAAATGCAGTTTATTAGAACTGGCTTAGTTAATTAAAAATTCGCAAAATGGAAAGTCTCTGTCATGAAGATGGAAATAAATAAACCAAGAAAAAAAAAACAATAAATAAATAGTAAAATATTGATACTTCTATCTATCTTATTGCCGCCTCTGTCGCATATAATGTTGCGCACCTCAGGGTAGCCCCCATGATCTCTCACAATATGGCTTCAATCTGCCGATGGCACCAAAATAATTGGGGTCATCCGTATTGACCTAGGAACCCAACCGACTAAGCAACTCAGCCAAATACATAGCAGGGTTTAAGAAAACATCATTAGATTAGTTTCTTGAGGCCCTGAAGCAACGAATTACACCTTAGAAATAATTAGACACTAAAGGAGACGTTTGATTCACTGTTAAAATCCCATTTTCTTAGCTTCCAACTAATTTTAAAAAAAAAAGAATCTTTCTTATTGGATATAAGAAATATTTACAAACATATTTTCTTTGCTTGTCTTCTTCCTCCAACGATCTTTCATGTCATCTGTTTATCAATATTGTTTCTTTCATTCATTTCTCGAGCAGTCACAAGGATAAAATCGTGTTCACCTCCGTAGAGCTGCCAACCGATGTCGTTACTCTGCAAAGTACGTAAAATGACGGAAAGCATGAATTCTGCTGAATAGGATCATAATTAGCCAAAAACTCGTTTCCATATCTGTTACGACTGAAAATTCGTTAAACGCAAAAAAGTAACATTTGCATTCGAACAATTGTCCTCATATTTGCCCTTATAATCACAGCGTTACGGCCTCTGTACTATCCAACTTTCGCCAGGTGTTTCGGAATCAGAGTAAATTTCAGGGAATTTACTTATTCAAATATACGGGACAAGGAATTTTGGACTGAACACTTTATCTAATATACGGGCGAAGATTCTTTTCGTTTCACTGTCTAGGTCTAATAATATCTGATTGTGATTTTATTTAGTACTGCTCAGTATCTCCTCGCCCCGTTTCTGCTCAATCTACATCTGCACTACCCGGACTAGAGATTGAATTCTGTGTAGTTGAAACAGAGAAACCCGAATAAACTTAAAGATAAGCTTTACGCAACTTTATCAATACATGTGGAAAAAAATCAACTGATTATATCTACAGTCGACTGTTCCATTCTCAAAATGGGGTGGAAGAAAGATCTTGATTATTTCTAAATAATATACTCACGAAGAAACTTGAACTCAAGAAGAAAATATATAATGAACACACAACTCCATGATTTCCGCTTACATGTTACAAAGATTACACTAAAAAATTTATTCTGGGGTGATTACTTCTCTGAAGACGATGCAATCAGGTCATTCTATGTCCCATGGCAATAGGGAGATTATAAAGTGTA
Source organism: Acanthosepion esculentum (assembly GCA_964036315.1). NCBI lineage: Eukaryota > Metazoa > Mollusca > Cephalopoda > Sepiida > Sepiidae > Acanthosepion > Acanthosepion esculentum. The sequence continues at coordinate 61,197,593 of OZ038478.1, forward strand.
AATTTAAATGTTTATTTACAAGATGTGTTAACTAATTTAAAATTTAAAAAAACAGCTGGAATTTAAGTCACTAATTATTACTGCCAGTTTATGCTTTTTAGGAGAACAAAATATTAGTTTACAGATTAAAAATGAAATGTGTATATATATATATATATATATATATATATATATATATATATATATATATATACAAGTGTGGGATTGGTATATACGGAGTAAATTCCAATAACCAACAATTATTATTCTTTAAAGATTGCTCAATACAGAGTAGAGCAGATATAATTATTTATTTAAATATTATAACATAAATATGTTATTAAATCACTACAAAAATAGCCATTTTGTTTCAACACTCCCGGTGTCTTATCAAGTGATGATGTTGAATCTAGTTTCAACATCATCACTTGATAAGACACCGGGAGTGTTGAAATAAAATGGCTATTTTTGTAGTGATTTTATAACATATTTATGTTATAATATTTAAATAAATAATTATATATATATATATATATATATATATATATATATATATATATATATATATATATATATATATATATAAGAATAAATAAGAATATATAAGAATAAATATATATATATAAGAATAAATAATCATTGCATTTCTTTTTCATGAGTTGTGTTCGAAAGACAATAAAGGCAGTCTTCAAGTTAAAACACATTCACATTGAAACAACCAATTTCTAAACTGCGTCTAGAGATTATATGCAAGTTATGAATTGGTATAAAGTGTTGCGTCTTTGATGTTAAAAGTCCTATTATGATGTTGTTTAGATTCTACTCAATATTATTAACTTAGATATATAGTGATAGAGAAAACTATTGTTTTTGGTTGGAAAAAATTTTACTTAGTTAACAAAACAGACTAATTTGACTGTCAGTAGTTTATTTGCAACTATTTATTTTGATACTTTTACATTATTATACCCTGTAAAACTAATGTAAAAAAAATTCGTCAATTTCTTAAAGGAAAAACATAAAAAAGCATTTTATTTTAAAAATAAAAGATATATTAACAAAAAGTAATAAGAACCTCCTAAAATTTATTGCACAAAGGCTCCTTTCTTTTCAATAACACTTGGCTGCCTATTGTCAACATCTGATGTTAGATTTGCAATTTTAGCGACTGGTAAGTTGTTTGCAGCGACTTTAACTGCCTCCCAGAGGTCACACTTGCTGTGGAATTGCCTTCCATTAGAATAAATATCTCTCTTGAGGATGCTCCAAAGGTTCTCAATGGGGTTCAAGCCACAGCTATTTTAAGGCCAGTCCATAAGAGAATCTTCAACAAATCCCTTTTCTTTCAACCAGGATTTAGTAAACTTTGATGCATGACTTGGTGCGTTGTCTTGCATAAAGATCATAGATCTACGCTTGGCTAAAGACTGGTTATCAAGCCATTCAAAGAAATATTGCTCTAGAAAATCACAGTAAATTTTGGAATTCATTTTAACCCCGTCTTTCAGTTTAAATGGACCCACGAGCTCATTACCAATAATCCCAGCCCATATCATGATCCCACTGCCGCCTTGTTGGCGTTTAAAAAATTTTTTCTTGAGTCATGTTGCTTGCAAACCCATCCTCGAGCCCATCCATCGGGCCCATCGAGGGTGATTCTTGATTCGTCTGTAAAAAGCACTTTACTGAAATCAGTTTTCATGTATTTTTTTGCCCACTGCAATCTTCTTTCCTTATGTTTTTTTGTTAAAATGGGTTTCTTTATTTGATTTTTTACATCAGCAAACTTCCTTAATGCTTTACACCTTGTTTCCCTTGACACCATAGGAGCTCCAGCGGCCTCAAATATGAACGCGCTTGACGCATTTGAGTTTCTTATTAATTCTCTTCGGATATGTGATAGATCTCGCTTTGTTAAATTCCTGAATTCAGCCTGAGACATTTTTTTCCTTGGTTGAATTCCCATTTGAGATATTTTCTTGATTGTTCGATGATCCCTTTTCAAATCCCTAGAAATTTGAAGCGAAGACTTTCCTTTGCTAATTTCTTTGATTATATAGTTCTTTTCATCCATTGTTAGTTTTTTTTTACGAGCCATAATACTAAATTCTAGTTCTTGCAAATAATCTCGTGACACTGCAAATTGCTATAATTACTGAAAAAATACTAAATATCAAACTGAAATTGAAAATTGGGACTTAATTGCTTTCATGTTTACTCGCTATACATAATAGTACACATTATTTCATTGGATAGCATATATCTATGAATTTTACATAAAATATCTGACAATACCTCTTTTGCATATAATCTCTAGACGCAGTTTAGAGATATTTTGAGAAGAATCCATTTATTTCTCAAGAGAGGGGCAATTCGGCGTGGTGTAATAGTTAGCAAGCTTGTCACGCTAGGTCAATTACGACTGAAAAGCGTGTTTGTTTCTCACTGGGTGCCCCGTACATTCTGCCCTGTGCCACATCTAATCTACGATTAAGATATCATCTAGGGTATATCGACGTGGTTTAATGGTTAGAAAGCTTTTCGCGCTAAATCAGTTACGACTGAAAAGTGTACTCGATTCTCACTCGGTGCCACATACATTCTGCCTTGTGCCATATCTAATCTACGATTAAGATATTATTCAGGGCACATCGATGTAGTTTAATGGTTATCAAGCTTTTCGCGCTAAATCAATTATGACTGAAACGTGTGTTCGATTCTCACTCGTTGCTCCACACATTCTGCCTTGTGCTACATCTAATCTACGATTAAGTTATCATTTAGGGCACATGGACGTGGTTTAATGGTTGGCAAGCTTGTTGCGCTAAATCAATCACGCCTGAAAGTGTGTTCGATTCTCACAGGCTGCCCCATGCATTCTGCCTTGTGCCACATCTAATCTACGATTAAGTTATCATTTAAGGCACATCGACTTGGTTTAATGGTTAGCAAGCTTATCGCTCTAAATCAATTACGACTGAAAAGTGTGTTCGGTTAAAAGTGGGTGCCCCATACATTCTGCTTCGTGCCACATCTAATCTACGACTAAGTTGTCATTTATGGCACATCGGCGTAGTTTAATGGTTAGAAAACCTGTCGCGGTAAATCAATTACGATTGAATAGTGTGTTCGACTCTCACTGCGTGCCCCATACATTCTGCCCTGTGCCACATCTAAACTACGATTAAGTTATCATTTAGGGCACATTGTCGTGATTTTATGGTTAGTAAGCTTGTCGCGCTAAATCATTTCCGACTGAAAAGTGTGTTCGATTTTCACTGGGCGCCCCATACTTTCTGCCTCTTGCCAAATCTAAGCTACGCTTAGAAAATCACTATAACGACGACGCCAACGTGAATGTGTAGTAAAGAAAAACCAATAAATTCTGGTATGATGCTGCGATACGACTTTGATCGGCTAAATGCGAACTATAAATTGGAGATACGAAACTCAAGGAAGTACGAAAATTCAAATATGTGGAAAATGTTTCTACAGAGAACTGAAAATGTGAGATCGAAATCCGAAGGTGTATTGCAATAGCGAACGATGCCTTCTAAAAGCAAACAAAGAAACAGAAAAAAAATTCATTCGAAATAAGGAATAAATTTCTAAACTGTCATATCAAAGAACCTTCATTGCCTTCAAGATACTGATGTTAACCTACAGGAAAGTAACGCATTGCGCCTTCTTGGTCTCACGTTTTCTCACTTTTTCCACTGAAATGAAATGGGATATTGAATTAATTGATAGATCTACTGTTAGGAAATTCGATTCACTGTGTAATGCAAGACATTTTCTTTTCTATCTAGAATCTATCTTGCACATTTATAAGTCTACCATTCGTCCTCGCATCGAATATTGCTGCCTCATCTGGTCTAATGCTTCTGTTTCATTTCTAGAGATTCTTAACAAAATCCATAGAATAATCTGCATCGTTGTCCTGACCTGGCATCTCGACTTCAGTCACTTTTCTCCCGCTGTAGCGTAAGCTTCCTTTTGCCTCATCTATAAATACTTTCATAGTAGTTACTCTGATGAGCATTCCTTGTTGCTACCTTGACTTCCCAATTTTAAGCACCGTACTATATTGGCAGCTACACTTCATAATTTCACGATAATTGCTAGTTATAAGCATACATTCTTAGCTCGCACATCATATTTTTACTTCCCTGTTAACTACGATCCTCAAAACTTTAAATGCAGTGTCAATCTTCGGCTGTTTCCTTTCTTTTATAGTCCTTTCCTCCCCCTTTCTCTCTCTCTCTTTCTCTCTCTCTCTCTCTCTCAGTAACCCCTTGTATTTTAGTGGCTTCTATCGCCTTGGGGTTAAATGATTGAAAAAAGACGAGGGTTGTTACAAAGAAAAACCTAACTAACACGTTTGCATGAATGGATGGCTGAACAGAGACTAGGAACAAACCTTACTAAGAATTGGAAGTTGTGGAGAGTAATGATCACTCGCTTCCTGCGGGTACAAAGCACATAAAAGAAATACATGGTTATATATATATATATATATATATTTAACCATGTATTTCTTTAATACATACATACATATATATATATATATATATATATATATATATATATATATATATATATATATATATATATATATATATAAAATGAAGAGGTTATAATGGTTCCAACGAGAGAAAAGTGTGTATATTAAAAAGAAGAGAGGTACCGCAAACTTTTTTGGTTGTAATGTGGGTTTTTAAAAAAATATTATTCTTTATTTTTCATAGTTTTACATAGTTTTACAACACGTGTTTCTGGTCTCACGACCGTCTTCAAGTAAAGGGTGGAGATTTCCACATATTATTAAAAATAATTATTAAAAATAATTAATTTTTTTCCTTTATGTTTTTCAATGTTAAATATTCTCTATATGAGACCTTCTCTACAAAAACAGAGAATGTCTCATATAGAGAATATTTAACATTGAAAAACATAAAGGAAAAAAATTAATTATTTTTAATAATATGTGGAAATCTCCACCCTTTACTTGAAGACGGTCGTGAGACCAGATTCACGTGTTGTAAAACTATGTAAAACTATGAAAAATAAAGAATAATATTTTTTTAAAAACCCACATTACAACCATAAAAGTTTGCGGTACCTCTCTTCTTTTTAATATATATATATATATATATATATATATATATATATATATATATATATATACGCCATCCCCCACGCACGAGTGTAAAAAGATTTCGTACTTAATATAGTTTATTAAACACAATTTTTTCTATCAAACTATATCTACAAGAATAAAATCGATTGTAATGGTGTACTTCATGAATGTAGTTTTGGACGAGACAAAGACAAGTTTTGCAAATGGGGACTTCACCATGTAGAACTAAGTAGAAAGTTTGTGTTACAGACGTTTTTATACTATAGTGAGTTCAATTCTAAAAACGGTGTGCTCCATAAGGTATTCTTGTGTCAGATTAAGTCAATCTGGGCTGTCTCATTTGCTGATAACTATGTATTCTCTCTTACAGTTAACGGTTACTCCTATTGGCTAGCAAGCTTGAATCATTTCCACATAGTATGGTAAATTATAACTAGGTGCTCTATACATTTATCCCTGTACTAGACTAAATCAGTCTAACGAAATTGAAGATTCACTGAATAGTATTAGCAGGAGTAATTGATAGCGGCTCGGATTGAGGAATCGGAGAGCCGAGTTCGATTTCCATTACATTCACTTACGCGCTAATACCATTGGGAAAGATATGAATCCTCTTCTTCCCCTCACCCCAGCTATGGGTAAACAGCAGGACAGACCGGGTTCTATAGCCTTGGATGGCAATTGGTCTAACGCAGAAAGAAATGGCAACCGACTGCAGGAAACAATCTGCCTCGTCAGTGATGTATCCAAAGTTACATGATCGCCTACGCGTGTATCACGCATGACACATAAATAGCTGAATATTAGCAAGCTTGTATCGGAGATCCTGTTTACAATAGTAAGTTCAAACCAATATTGTTCATTTCAGTTCTGGCCTTGCGCCAGACTTAGAGTAAATAGTATAAAGCCATGTAACATGGAAAATAATAACGAGTGAAAGAGAAAGAAAAGTGAAGTCGGGTGAGAGAGAAAGAAATAAGAGCGAGACAGTGTTAGAAAAGAAATAAATAAATAACGGGGAAATAATAATTAAAGAGTGAGAGAAATAGAAATATTGAAGAGAGTGAAAGAAAAAAATAAATAGTGAAAGAAGAATAAATAATAAAGAAAGTGAACCATAATAAATAAGGAGTGAGAGAGAAAGCAATAGAAAAGAGAGTGTGGAAAAGAAAAAAAACTAATAAAGAGATAGCTCGATGGAAAGAAATAGAGTAAGAGAGAAAAATAAATAGAGTATGAGAGAAAAGAAATAGCAAAGAGAGTAAAAGAGAAAGAGTGTAAAATTAATAGTAAAGAGAGAGAGAGAAAGAAATAATAAAGAGAGAGTGAGAGAGGCAGATATAACAAAAAAGAATATTGAGGGAGGAGTTGTTAAAAGTAAAGAAAGGGAAAAAAGAGCGAATATTTGCTAAAAACAGAGAGAGTCGGTAATGGGGGAGAGTTAAGTGAAAACAAAATCAGAGAGAATGAGAAGAAAGATGAGTGATGATGAGGGTTTCTGGGGGAAGAGCGCTGAAATGTCGGAGACGGCGCTAAAGGGCCGGAGATAAGATTTCGCGAAAAATAATAGGGAATTGGGGGTGGCTAAATGGGAGAATTAAAAAATGGGGAAAAGGAACTGAAAAACAGGGTGTGGTCAGGGGACGGGTCGTTGTGGCTTTGGCATGTTGATCCATGTTCAGGGCGGCTTGTCGCCACTGAAGCCTGCTTCTTCTCTTTAGTCCCATATTGTTTTCATCCACGCATCACTCTTTTATTGACTGTCGTTACTTCATGGTTTTATGTTTTCCCGCCAAACGCTTGCCTGCCTCTACAATGGCTTTAATCTTAATCACGTGTCTCGTATACAAGAGCCAATGAGTAAGTGGATAAAGGCGCGGGGATGTGTCCGGGAGGGGCGAACGTGTGTGCGCATTCGAGCGTCCGATGATGACTACATTTGCGTGTGGACCCAAATATTTTGTTATCAGTAAGAATTCCTACTCTTCATTTCCCTTCCTCCTCTCTCTGTCTGTCTCACTCTCTCTCTCTTTCTCTCTCTCTCTCTCTATATATATATATAAATCTCTCGTTTTCTGTCTATGCTTAATATTAAATAGTCGTTTTATCGTATTCATTAAACTTATCTTAGTTTGGCATAAGGCGAAAATATTTCGAGCTCAGATCCATTACAATAGCAATGTTTTGCATTATATATTTCTAATTATTATTCCACGATTAAGTCCTTACTTCATAAACAATAATCTAGAAATCACATAATCTTTGTATACGCTTTCTGCTGTAGTCCAAGACAAACTCAGAGTTGTTGCCACTTCGGAAATAGAGTATTCATTTTTTTTCTAGGACCGATAAAGATTTCGAGACCAAGCGGTAAGAGATGCTGTCCGCATCTTATACCAGACAGAGATACGCTGCCACAGCTACACTACTTCTTTGCCTCATTCAGCTGAGTACATGTCTAGACCTTATAGTGGACAAAACCATTCCGTTTACTAGTGTATTTAATGTTGGAGGTCATTCAATTAGTATATATATATATATACATATATATATATATATATATATATAGGTTCGGAGATTAAGTGTCTACCAAAATAGAATGTATAGAATGCCCCGGAAAATACATCGACTAAACAAACTAAAATTTAAAGGGGAGACAATACGAGAATGAAAGGGAGTTAAAATAAAACCACACATTCATGGCACTTGTATGTTTTTTTTTTTTTTTTTTTTTAAGCGTATCAACCCAAGCAAGGCCGGTGGCCACTATCACGCATGGGGTTACAGAAGGGTTGGAGGAAGAGCAGATAGGAGTGGTGAAGGAAGGGATATGGAGAAAGAGAAGGACGGAGGGTCGATCGAGGCAGGGGGTTACGGGAGATATAGAGCGAGAGCAGATAGGAATGAAAGATGTCAGGAAGTGGATAGATCAAGGCAATTGGAGATGACGATTGACGCTACACTTGAACGTTGGAGATTGTATTTGTCAGGGAAACAGTAATAGGGAAGGGAGTTCCATAGGCGAGCACTAGAATTTTTGTCCTCACAATTATGACGAGAAAAACGTTTTAATTCAAAAATATACACAAACTAAATGTCAAGTTTTACGCATCCTGTATCATTAATATATGACGGAGCTATTCAGTTCATCATCTTTTTAAATTTAATTGGTGTTGAAAAATTTGTCATATGCAAACCTTAAAACAAATCTGTATATAGATATATGAATAAAAAGAAAGACTGAACTGAAATTAATTCAAATCTAATTTCTGTAATGATGCATTTTTTAACCATACCATTCCAGTCAATAAAGTCTCTTTTTATATGAAGTCCTAAGTGACGAAACACATCTCACGAAAACTTCTTACACTTTCTCATTCATATATATATATATATATATATATATATATATATATATATATATATATATATATATAGTCAAACCTAATGAGCCAGACACACCTACCAAGGTTTCACTTAGGCAG
>OZ038478.1:61208896-61328896 GCA_964036315.1 Acanthosepion esculentum
ATTTATATATATATATGGATACGTGTGTAAATATGTATATATGTATGGATATTCATAAATTTAGGTAGGTATATGTATATATATATCGATTCATGTGTATGGGGTTTCATATACATTTGTATATATATATATATATATATATATATATACGAAATTATATATGTGATGTATATGAATATATGTATAAGATATAGTAGTATGCATATATATGTATATATGGGTGTATGTTTGTATATAGAGAGTTCTAATGGAAAGACAGAAATTTTTTATTACCTTTTAATCTTACTTCATCTTGAAATAATTTCTAATTAGACTTGAAAAATTAGAAATTTTACTCCTCTGGAGATAATCGCAATTTAAATTGATCACTTAGATTTAAATTAAATTTTTTTACTGCTTAACCATTATTCATGATATTAAAAATATTAAAATTAAAAATATTTTTTGAAATTTAAACACTCAATTTACTAACTAACGTTAACTGTAAATTTTAAGAAAAAAATTTAAATATGTATAAAGATGGATGCGTGTAGTAATATGTATATGTAAGTATTTGTATGTGTATATGCGTGTATAGATATGTATATCGATACATGTGTATGTGGTTATATATGTAATTGTACATGTATATGAATGCATGTGTATGTGTATTTACGTAAATATGTATGTGGTGTGTGCATGTAAAAACAGTATTTCCTTTTACTATTACCTTCAGATCTTACTCCATCTTGATTTGAAACCTAATCTTTAATTAAGAAATAATACCATCTAAAATAGCTTCAAATTAGATTCATGAATTAGACTCTAACTGATAAAGATTTTATCTTAACATTCATTCACAATACTAAAATATTACTATTAGTAAATTTTTTTTTTTTTTATATTTGTTTATTAATATAATATTCGGTTTATATTAAATCCCTAATTTATTTGTGGATAAATTAAATATTTAAATTGCTAACAAGCATTAAATCTAATTTCTTTGTGGAGTTTTTAAACATTTAATTTACTATCAAACGTTAAAAATGTGTTTATCTAAATTGCTAAAGCTATACCACCCCTCTCCTTCCTCCAAAAACCCTACGTACATCTCTTATCTTCCCCCCTTTTTTCCTTTTCCCCTTTTTTCTTTTTTTTCCTTTTTCCTAAATCATTTCCGTTGAGTTGACCGATTAAATTGGTCAATGTCTGATCCTTACCCCCTCCTCCTCAATATTAAGTATTGTACTAAAAATAAAAATAAGTTTTAAAACTCTTCCTTCCCTCTCTAAACTCGACCATGTCTCTCACACTATTCCTCACCACCCTCAATGTTACCTTATATAAGCTTAATACTGCCCTTCAAACGTGTAAATTTTAAATTCATTTTTTTCTTTTCACCTTTGAAAGTGAAGTCTGAAGATCGAGAGAAAAATAAAATTCTCTGATGAAATAAATTATTACAAATGTAGCATTAAAATGATCTGTTTTTCTTTAAATTAAATTATTCGCACTGACTTAACATTGAGCTCTCAGGATTTCATCCTCCTTGGGATTGGGATTATCCATACGGATTACCAAGATTTTCGTTACTTATATATATATATATATATATATATATATATATATATATATATATATATATATATATGAAGAAATATAGTTTTAAGGTATGCTATATTTATGGGATAAAATGCTCAATATCAGAGATAGAGCGTATGTAAATAGAAATATATAAGTGAACATTGAAGTCAATACTTAGAGGCGACAGACTGTTTCATGCTAGAAGCAATTATCAGGCCACATGCGTTGAGTTTTTTCGGGACTATTTATATATGTGGTGATGCATTGTGGGTAGTCTAAAGCAATACCCACAATGCACATATTCCTCGATGTAATAAAGCAGAGTTATTAAGTATATATTAATAAATATACATATTATCCATCACCAATTCCACGACTCGCAGTTTCATGCACAAAACAATCATCAGGTGCTAAGTATAGACTAACCATTACGTAATTTAAATTTTAATAAAAGTATCTGTTAATCGCAATGTTGGCGTAGTCATATAGGATTACAGTTTTTATTTAAATAATATATTTGGCAATTAAAATAAACGAGATTTGTATATACCGCGTGTAACAGCAAAATTGCCCAAATTGTGTAAAAGTAAAATTGTTCAATTGTTAGATTAACCTTTGAACCGGTGAATCTTAGAAATGATTAAAGATATCTTACTGCAATTCTCCGAGGTTTTATAACACTACTAGACTCTACTTTCCGAAATAAGAATGTTTAATTACTCTCCAAGCTTAAGAATCGTGATGAAATCGATCATAAACGAAAATGGCATGTTCATCATTAATTAATCATAGTTAAGGATCGGAAGCTCATGAAGGATTGAAATAAAGTTCATATATATATATATATATATATATATATATATATATATATATAACTTTCTGTCCTGGAGTAACAAGGTGCCTCAGAGGTTTTACGTACGATTTCATTTTAAAGTCTTTTTTCACTGCTCTTTGGAGTGTCATAGCTGAAACTCCACTTTCATGGGCCAAACATCTTATGGAGTGAGTTGAATCTTTTCTAATTGATCTCTTTAGTTCAAAGTTGAAATGATGATCCTTCTTGTTGTTGTGACCTCATGATCCAGTTTTTCTCGTAACTGATCCCTCTTTTCAAAAATTATTCACCGATCTCTTGATAGTTCTTGAATAGACTTTGAAAATGGAAGCCAGAGTATGAATGTTGGTACCATTACTGAAGGCCTAAATGAACTGTTTCCTCTCACCATTGCACATTTCGGAAGGCAGGAGGACTGACACAAAACGATTTTAACCTGTTCTCTTTCTAGTTGAATAACTCAAAGAGTTTTTCATTGATTCTTACAACAAATTGTGTTAAGATGGCTAAATGTCTTATCCGAAAACCTGGAAAAAAGAAGCTCACTTAGTTTAGTGGGTTTTTAGATATTAAACATTTTGTGGTTTGAAAATTATACTGTTACGCAATTTGGGCAATTTTGCTGTTATACCCATTATATAAAATAAAAAAACTTTTTTAAAATTATTTTACAGTTGTGAATATTATTTTTATATTAAGTATAAAGGGAGATTACCGGTTCTTTTTCAAAAAATCAAACCGTAATTTACATTAAAAAATAATAATGGACAGATATTTATTTATATGCTTATATGTAACCATTCATTAATTTCTCTGTTTAATAAGTTATGATTATTTAAGTGTTTTAAGATAACTAATTTTTCAACAAGACATAAATTGCAACTATTGCCATTCCCATCATAAGAATTGGCTTTAGCTACAATATCCTGCGTCATAATATGTGTATTATCACCTTTCTTTAATTGTCTGTAATGTTTTGAGGGAGCGGTGCTGTCCATATACATAAATATATATATATATATATCGTCGTTGGCGGAATTTGTTGACAAGTTTTGTGGTGATCATAGATATTTCCGTAGCCACTGTACGTTAGGGTAAGTGGGTTAAGGTGGTGGAGAGATCTGGCTTTTTGGGGCGTGGGTCTCTCTTCGTCTCTTCTATTTGTCTATTCGTCTTCCGGTGTTCAGAGGATGTTGTGTTTTCGTGATGTGCCCTTCTTCAATTGGTTATTTCTGCAGCTTTCGTCTCCCAAATTACCTGATCGATAGGTGTATACCTGCGATTCAGACAAGCTGACCGACTCATCGAAGTCGGTGGTGAGTCATAGTAGTTTCTAGGCACTCCATATTTGCGTGGAGGAGAGCTTCGTTGCTTGTGATCCGGTCCTGCCACGTATTCCGCATGATTTGAAGAAATTTCATATGATGGAATCTTTCAAGTTTACTGATGTCTGATGTTTCAAAAACCCCGGTTTTGTGTTGGACACGAACCCACATTCCCTTTTTATGGAGCTCGGATGATCGCCGTGAATTTCTCGGGACATGGATAGCGTCAAAGGACTTGCCACGTGACTGGCCAAACAATTTTCAAGATCGCAAAGAATTATTCCCGGGATATATTGCTGCTCTCTGCAACTTTTCCTGGTTTTGTCTCACTGAGAAAATCATATCTCGATGTTTCCCTTTGATGTCTCTGAAACCACACTGACTTTCAGGGAGTATATCCTCTAACAAGATCAGGCGGCGATTGAGAATGAGCCTGCGAGTATCTTCCCCGTGATGGACAGGAGAGTGGCGTCACTGTAGTTTCCACGATATATATAACTTTTTTTTCTTTTTCCCAGATCTATAGAAGGAGGAGCAAGAAGAAGAGGGGGAAAGATTCTTGTTTTGAGAGTTAATGCACCATGCTTTATTAGTTTCGGCGGGGGGGGGGGTTTGGTGTGTATCAGGTTCAGATGCTCTAACGGATCGAATAGAATTGAGCGCAGCTTCGAAATCATAATATGTAGGGTTCGTAGACAACCATTGTCGCACCGGGTTCATGGGATACGTCTGAGGAAGTTTGATGCAGCAGTGGGGTCACGATTGACATGGGTACAGAAATGTTCTTGAAATCTCGCTAGAATGTCTTGAGTTTCGGTGACTTCGGTGATGTTGTCAGCTCCTTTTAGGATGGATGTAGACTTCCTGACGAGACCGAAAATCTCTATAATTCCTGAGAAGAATTATCTTATATTTCGGCTGATGGACTATTGTTGTAGACTTTTACTTCACCAGTGAGATTAGAGGAATTTGGCTTTCAGTCTATGAGGTGATAGATGGGATTCATATTCAATTTTGGCTTTCCGTCTTGCTTCAAAATCAGTAGTGCTGGCGTATTTTCGTGTATCCGATGGTTTCTTTTGCAGCTGTACACATGGTCTCCCGAAGTGATGTCCACTCTTCTGTGATCTGTTGGGTAGAGCTTGTCATCGCAAGATGATGCACATCCGCCGGTGCGTATTCACTGGCCACGTTTCTTCTCACCGGGCATATTCAACCTATACAGAGAGGCGATTCTGAAAGAAGTAGAAATACAAGCAGGATTTATTAACGGTAGCATAAGATATGTTGATGACGCAGTGTTGATAGTAGACACGGAAAGAAAACTACAAAAACTACTACAGATGTTAGTGAAATAAAGCCAGTAGAGAGGATTAAACATCAACTACAGGAAGTCAGAATGCACGGTTGTTAGCAAACGGGTGATCGCAAAGTGCGAATTGCAAATCGAAGACATCAAATCAAACAAAAATTTAAATACAGAGGATGGAAAGTGAGACACTGAAATCCGAAAGGTATAGCTAAAGATGCATTTCTAAAGCTAAGCAAAACATTAAGAAATAAAAAAGACTTTACTAGAAAACAAGAAAAGAGTACTAAAACTGCTACGTGATATTTGTCATCTTGTATGACAATGAGCGCTGGACAATCGACTCAAAGATAAAGAAGAGACTTGAAGCAACAGAAATGTAGTTCTACAGAAGCATATTGACGCCATGGATCATACATGTGAGTAAATACGAAGTTTTATAGAAAGTAAAATCAAAAATAAAATGTATACATAATTTCAGGAAGAGACAGTTGAAATTTCAGGGCACATAACGAGGAAAGGGAATTGGAAAATCTGATACTCGCAGAACAGATTGATACTAGAGATAAAAAGGACATGAAACTGTGGAGAGCTATGATCGCCTACGCCTTGAGTGGTCACGGTGCATAAAGAAGAAGAATATAATTGACGAATTCTTATGATAAATTGTATCTTTGCCTCACAATAGTTGTTACCTTTGCTTATATATTTCATAGATTAACTGTAACAATTATTTTAGCGTATAGCTAACATAGTTTTCATTCAATATATATAAAACTGAAAATTTATCTGGAAAATAAAAACTTCCGCCAATATAATGCAAGACATTTTCCAGCATTTATTCAGCGTCAAGCGAACTAGTATTTTTTTATCAAACAGATGGCGCAGCAATATTCAATGGATGGACGAAAGATAAACGTATAAATGTGTAAGATAGATTATGAGGAGGAAAAATGCTTAGCACGACACAGTGAACTGACTTTCCTAGTAGCAGAGCTGGCAATGGATTCAATATAATCTTTCTATTTCATGTCAGCAGAAAATGGAAGAGTCCCTCTCCTGGAAGTTAGTATCAGTCATGCTAATGGATGCAAAAAGGGCTTCAAACTATTAAAAGCGTTCACTTTCGTTATGCAGGCGTTCAAATTAAAAAGCCATTCCTTGCACGGGTTAACAACAGATTTACGTCATTGTTTAGATCAGCGGCCAATTTGACCTTAGTGAACCTATCGGACTTATTATTAAGACAGGAGTAAATAGTTTTGCCATCCACATAGATACCAAGTTGAAAACTGATGAGATCAGGAAGTTCATTCATCAACATTAGGAACAACTTAGGTCCAAGGATATAGCCTGGGGAACGATTACATTAATACAAAAGATGTAGATGAGTGGCCGTTCAAGACAGCATTCATTTCGTGATTTGATTGGAAAAACTGAATTAGTTCAAAATTTTGTCCAGTGCTGCTAAAAACTTGTGACGAAGACCATTATGCCTGTGTTAAATGCTTTCGAGATATCTAAAGCAATAGTCCGAGTTTCACCATTCTTATCTAAAGCTTGATAGGCTCTTTCAACAATAATCTTTAATACCACAGTAGTTGGCCTAAAGAAGCGAAAGCTATATTTCTTATCTGAAAGATGACCCTGCGAGATGAGATGCTTAACCGATTAGATCTCCTCCCTTCGTAATAATACTAAAAATTCTACATGACCAAATTGGAGTTTGAGAGTGGCACGGTAAAAAGAATTAACGAACTCTGAATCTGTTTATATTCACATCACCTAAGAAACTTTAAAAAGCATGAATCCACTTCCACTTTCACTTCATTCCGTCGTCACAGAAATACTTGAAGATGTTATGCCAAGATGGTTGATAGAAAATGAAGTAAATTATTAACGGTTTGAGCAAACCACTCTCCCATAACTTTCTAGCATGTCGAAGTCTTAAGAACTGAAATCTACTCTCAAACTTAACAAAGTTCAACAAAAAATAGCTAAATTATAAATAATCTATTTTAATCTGCAACATATATCTTCCTCAGAAAGCCGTCCTCATCAAAATAACCTTGAACCTATGTTCAGTAAAGTCGAGTAAAATTGTTGATTCACTGCACCCAAGTTCATTTAAACAAACAAACATTGACGGTTAATTAACACGACGACTTCAATGGTTGACGTTGGCTCCAGCCTTCATCCGAAGACAACACTCTCTACCAAGATTGTATTTACTATAAAGCGTCAGTTTCCTCTTCTCATTGCCAATTCCAACAGTGTGTCTTGGACTGAGCCCATAAGACCGTTACGTGCTAAGGAAACCAACCACACAGTTCCGTTTCGTCTGAGCGAGGCTTCTCTCTTTCCTTGTTCAATTCTGACTCATCAAGGAAGAGACAAACTTCTGTCTGTTTGACTTGAGGACTTTCGATTGTTTGTTTCCTACTTTGTGTAATGTCTTCGGCAAAATATTTCCATTTTCTTATTATACAGACATAACATTATTTCTCACGAGACGTCAATCTCTAGGCGTCTGCTGGACGCCTACCGTAGCGCTATCGTCTGCAACAAATGTTACAGATTGATTCGCAATCGGATGCCTTACAACGGTTGCCTTGTACCAGACTAAACGAATATTAGCGAAATGTTTTTTGCCTATACTGAGTGACTAGCTCTGAGATTATCGCCTCTTATTTATTACTGAAAAGCATCAGAATGGGTTTAGTGTTATGAAGAAAGGACTTGTTCTCGCCTAAATTTCTTTTGGTATATTTCAGATAGCAATCTATCATAATGGCGACTAACACCATAGTCTATACGAAGTATAGACGTTTCATTTAATTCCTCCATGTCAAAAGAATTTACCACAGATATTCACCAACAATTACTGAACGTTTACCGAGAACATATAGTGGATGTGAACACAGGTAGTTTGTAACGAATTTCCGTAGTGGCAACAACGATATTTGTGAAAAGCTACGTTTCGACCAATTCTGTCAGCCATGTCATAAAGTATACCTAAAAAATGAATAGAAAATATAGGGAAAATAGTGTTTAGCGGCTGTAAACTTGCTCTATACAATAATGATATTGTGCTTACTAGATCCGTTGTAATTTCCGTAGGGATAAATAACATGCGTTATTTTTTAGTGATGTTTGTATCGTTCCGAAGCTTGTTGTATAGTTTAAAAACTTCGATCCTGATTGGGTGCTCTACAACTGTAGGTTTATACCATATTATTATGTCAGAATTGGTAAATAACCATTCAAAGCTATTATCAGAACGCAATAGTTGGTAAGATTGTTTCGCAGATCAGCTGTAGCGAGTGTGATCCACACTGTTTCTTCACGTCACTAACATTCTGCTGATTTCAGCTGAACGCAGTGTATAACTATTAAAGTGTTCGGTAAATAATCAATAAATTTGGTAAGTGATGAATTCTGAAACAAACAACCAAGGCAAAACTGAGGTTCAATAAACTGCATTTAGAATTAATTTATTATCTCTTCCATACGACAAAGTGTCATTTATAGTGCGTTTAAGAGTTTAATTTTCTTTTATCGCGGTATGGCATCTTCCAATTTTGCTTCGCCTTTTTACAGATGATGAAAAAGGCATGGCGGTAAAAAATATCAGTGACTATCACAAAGTAAGAAAGCTATGTTTAATACCAAAACATGGACACTATTCACAAAAGTCTTTGTTTTGTGTCTGGTGGAATATGAATGATGTCGTCCATTACAAAATTTGATTATTACCAGAAACCTATTTGAATAAACGAAGCTTACCCAAATGATAAACGAAGATTTCTGTCGAAAGTGTCTCGCTTTGGTAAACAGAAAGGGAGTCGTTCTCCAGTAAGACAAAGCAAGAGCACACTAAACAACCCCAAGAAATATTAAAATCGTTCGGGTATTTTTTTTTCCACATCGTCCATACTCACCAAAAGTAACACATACAATTTCCAGTTATTTCGATCGCTTGAACATTTCATAAGTGGCAGAACATTCAGGAAGAAAAATGAAGATGAAAACGGCCCTTCAAGCATTTGTGGAATAAACTCAAGTTTTTTTTAAAGATAGGATCGAACATTTGCGTTCATATTGGGCTGCAGACGCCGAAAAAGAATGTGAGTATATTTTTGGTAAATAATATCTAAATAAATTTAAGTTCCATATGCGTTTATTTGAAATTTGATGCACAAACATACACATACATTTTAATTGTCCTCACTACAGTCTTCAGGAACTAAATACACACAGCCACTACAAGACGCACGTTAAAAACTTCGCCCATTAGGATTCACACAAACGCGCAAACGTAAGCTACAGAATATGTGCACGTGATATCTATCCCACCAATTAAAATAAACAACATAGAATTCAATATGCCAAATATTCTTCCACTTTCGCCACCACCAAATTCTTATGAAGCTACAATAAAATTAGCAAAACATGTCAAATTTATAAATGTTTTCTTATTTCAATATGTCGGATTTAATATATATATATTTTCAATTCACTTGTTTTCACATCTTTTCTGGTAATACGCGCATTCTTTCCAAGTAGACGTTCGCTTTCTGCCTATGAGACGCCGATTCAAATCACACTGTGGCCGATCAGCAAGGTGACTTTTTGTTGTTATACGCCTTTGAAAAGTGTCTGAACACTATACCACGGGTTCATCCAAGCTCTGTGAGTGAAATTTGGTAGGCGGAATCGTTCGTCGATAGTTGTGGTAGTACGAAGTCACAAGTCAAGGTGGTCAAGAGTTTGGTTTGTACTGACCTTGATCAAATTGTTGATCCTGTCAGATGCTGCACTCCCTCCCAGAAACTCTAAGGTCAGCTCAACATAGTTTCACTATAAACCACAGGTATCCTTTGTGAGTGTTGATGTACCTGAGCAGGGGGTCTGCAATAGGGATTGGTTAATACCTATCGCAGACAGGCATACTTGAATATGAGCAGCCATTCATTAATATTTAGACATCTTGTTTAGGAGTATCAGTTAGAGAATTTTTCTTGAAAACCATTACTACAATATAGTGAGTGGTCGCTGTTGAACGTGCTAAAGACAGTGGTTCAAAACTAGGGTAGAATGTTCTGGTTCCTGAGGCGAAATTGGACCAGAAAATGGCAAATACATTCAAATAGAATACTGATATTTTTGGAATACATCTTCGAGTCGCACAGTGAAAGGTGAGAGGTGGTGAATAACAGTATGAAAAGGAATGAAGAGAATAGATGAACAAAACATGCATGAGAATTACAACGCCGTAAATAGAGACGACGTTTTATAGAAAATGGAAGCAAAAAGGTCACTTATATATTCTTAAAATCAGAAAGAGACAGTTGAAAATCCTAGGGCATAGAAAGAGGGCTTTGAAATTTTGAGGCTTATACGACATATTGAAGGAAATATGGACAATGAAAAACAATGCGTAATCTACCTAACATGTGTAAATGGTTGCCAGAACAGGGTCTAGGATATATAACAAATGGTTGGTAGAACAGGGTTTAGAAGATATAGTAAATGGTAGGCAGAACAAAGTTTAAGAGATATGGCAAGTGGTTGGAAGAATAGGGTTTAGGAATTATAGGAAATGTTTGGCAGAGTAGGGGTTAGGAGATAAGGCAAATGATTGGCAGAATAGGGGTTAGGAGATATAGCAAATAGTTGATAGAACAGGCTTTAGAAATATGGCAAATGGTTGACAGAATAGGTTTTAGAAGATACAGCAAATGCTTGGCAGAATAGCGTTTATGATATACAGCAAATGGTTGGCAGAACAGAGTTAAGGAGATATAGCAAATGTTGGCAGAACAGAGTTAAGGAGATATAGCAAATGTTGGCAGAACAGGGTTTAGGAGATATAGCAAATGGTTGGCAGAGCATGGTATAGGAGTTATAGAAAATAGTTCGCAGAAGAGGGTTTAGGAGTTATAGGAAATGTTTGCAGAATAGTTTTTAGGAGATCAGGCAAATGGTTGGCAGAATAGGGTTTAGGAGATATAGCAAATGGTTGGTAGAACAGGATTTAGGTGATATCGCAAATGGTTGGCAGAATAGGGTTTAGGAGATATAGCAAATGGTTGGTAGAACAGCGTGTAGGAATTGTAGCAAATGGTTGGCAGAATATGGTTTAGGAGTTATATCAAATTGTTGGTAGAACAGGGTTTAGAAGATATAGCAAATGGTTGATAGAATAGGGTTTAGAAGATACAGCAAATGATTGGCAGAACAGTGTTTAGGATATATAGCAAATGGTTGGCAGAGCTGGGTTTAGAAGATACAGGAAATGGTTGGCAGAACAGTGTTTAGGATATATAGCAAATGGTTGGCGGAGCTGGGTTTAGAAGATACAGCAAATGGTTGGCAGAACAGTGTTTAGGATATATAGCAAATGGTTGGCAGAGCTGGGTTTAGAAGATACAGGAAATGGTTGGCAGAACAGTGTTTAGGATATATAGCAAATGCTTGGCAGAACAGATAGCCTTCTCGGCAAGTACAGGATGTGTTTTCATAACTTCAACCCTCACTGCGGGTTCGCTCCTTGTTTTCATTTCCCAGTTAGATTTCCTCTTGTCTTAATTCTCAAGGAAGATATTAAATTGTTCTTTAAATCTGTTTTTGTCCACGTGCCAAACTCTCGATATATAAGAAAAATAAACTTAATGGGCGAAGAAATCCAGACGATCCCATTTTCACCAAAGTAAATGTCTTCAATCTCTCTCTCTCTCTACCTCTCCCTACCCGTCTTTCTCTCCCTCTCCCTCTCCCTCTCTGTCTTTCTCTATTTATCTATCTGTCTTCAATTTAGCAATGCACTTTAGAAGTATCTATGATAATATTAGTAAAAATATAAACACATTGTCTAAACATATTTTGCTAATTTTTCATTTCTTCGAAATCAACGTCGCTCGAAATATATTTTCGCATATATGATATTATTAGATAATATTAATTATTTACAAATGACTATTTTAGAAAAATATCAATAATAAAAATTAAAAAAATGAAATTACATTTTTAGCGGAAAGGTTGAGTCATACACATTTTTCCCTCAGCTGAAATTTAGGAATCTTGAATTTTTATCTTAAATCATGAAAAATATCAGAAAATAGGAGGGCAGATGGTCGTAAGAACCTACTGTAATCTTAAATTTTGAGGTTGTTCTTTTATGGCTCGCGGTAGATGCTTTGGGCTGAGAAAGGAGGAAATGAACTGCGTAATGGAAAAAATAGTTAATTGAGATTTTTAATTATCTATGCTTCATCAAGTTCTAATGTCCCTAATCTGTTATTCTTCAGGTAATCAATTCCAATTGAAATCAATTGCTGTTTTTAACTATTAGGCTGATGTGAAAATTCTCATCATATTTCTAACAAAATATTTCTTTATAGAAACTTAAGTCATCATCAAGAAAGACTTTTAAAGATTAGTAAAATCGTTTCACAGACCATCCCTCTTCTATAGTGAGTATGATCCTCACTGGCTTTGTCACACGTGAATCATTTTAATCGATAAGAAAGGCTTAGCAAATTCAACTCGCTGTTCGTTCCAATAATGATTAATGGCACATTTACCGTACGTTCCAAAAATAACGGCATTATATTTAAGTAATTATGTAATTAAATTGTACTGATAAAAAATTAAAAAGAATTCTTGCATTTTCTCATGCTCAATAGATCCTGAATATAGAATGGAAAAAACTAAAATTCTATTCGCCATACAATAATTGATTTTCTGATGGAAATTGGTAACACACACACACACACACACACACACACACACACACACACACACACATATATATATGTGGGGGGGTGCGCGTGCGTGTGTGTTGAAAAACTCTCAGAATATGTATAAAGGAAAAAAGACAATATAGCGATAGCAATTGAAACCAGTGTACCCACTAAAAATAACATTTTTAGTAATATTATATATATATATATATATATATATATATATATATATATATATATATATATATATATATTTATATATATATATATATATATATGACGTCACACATCATGAAATGGACAAAGTCCGACAATTATTTTTAAGACATTTCTATGTTTATACATTCTTTTTATAGATACAAATATTTAAGTAAATGCTCTGTTTATAATAAACAGTATTAAACAACAGTTAGCGGCCTGAATGCCCGAGAAATTTTCATAGAAAATATTCGTTCTCCGACAGGATTCACGTACATTCATATCCGACAATTATTTTTAAGACATTTTTATCTATAAAAATAATGTATAACCATAAACATGTCTTAAAAATAATTATCGGATTTTGTCCATTTCATAATGTGTGACGTCATTTGTTTACATTTGGATACGCCATGAGCAGATATTAATGTACGTGAGAGAATCATGGAAGATTGAAGTTTAATGGCAGTAAATTCTACCTATCTGAACTTTTCTCTGTAGCTCGATCGGTTACAGGCTAAATGACGGTTCCGTATAGGATACAGGTTCGAATCTTCTCGGTGAACGAATATTTTCTCTGAAAATGTCTCGGACACTCAGGCTGGTAAGTGTTGTTTAATACTATTTATTATAAACAGAGCATTTACTTAAATATTTGTATCTATAAAAAGAATGTATAAACATAAAAATGTCTTATATATATATAAAGCAAAATAGGAAAACTGTAGTTTTAACCGACGCGTTTCGTCCTATGTGGATTTTTTCAAAGCGAAAAAGGCAATGAATTTATTGAAACAAAGTATCTATGAATAACAAACAAAATGCCGTTAGCAACAAGAAGAATTTAGAAACGATATTGTATATACATATGATCAACTGAAAAGTTATGTAAATTACTTTATGCTTGAAGAGAATATTTTCGCATGTAGAAATATTGTTCGTATTGTTGTGTTGACGGATCGAAGAGCTTTCTTTTGATTTCTTGATATATTTATTGGTAGGTTGGCTTGGGAGAGTAGTGATTCTGTTACGAAAGATGATATTGGGAAAAAAATCAGGGCGCAGATTAATATTTGGACAATATTCAATGGCGGTACTCTCGGGGATTTTCCTTCTGAGTTATTTTCTTTTTTATGAGTGTAGCATTTATAAAATCAAAACTGTGGTTGAATTTATTTACGACTTCGAAATCTCCTCCATCTCTTCTGGACGGTCTCCTCGTTTAAGTTGGTGAAGGCCAACATAATCCTTGCCTTCAGTTCATATTTGATGTTACAAAGAGTTTTGTTGGTCTCTCGCTCAACTTTACCGCAAACATAATAATCAAGTGGGTTGCAGTCTGGAGAGTTAGGTGGCCAGATGTAAGGGATGATGTGGTCGCAGAAATTGTCTGACGGCCATGACTGAGTTCTCCTGCTTGTGTGGCAGGATGTAATGTTCCATTGCCAGACATCGGGTCTTCCAGTAGCCACTCCCTTGACCCAGGGCAGCGCTACCTTCGCAAGACACTTGATGTAGGCCTCTGTGTTTCCTGTGGGAAAATGAACGTCGCAATCACTAATGATCGCTGAAAATATCTTCGTAATCACCATTAGATACATCCAACTCTTTCCGAATCCTTTGCACTGTCCTCAGATTGACACCCAACACTCTGAAATGTTCGTATTGGAGCTTCGGACGCGAATGCCATGCTGTACAGTATGCCGTTTCCAAATTTCTGGCGAAGTGGATTGCGTTATGGTGTTCTTTTTCTCACAGACGGTGCCCAACTGACCCTGCTAAACTGTGCAGTCAACAAAATCAAAAACAAACAACGAAACATGAGCGAAATTAAAAATATAAAATGGCGACAATTTACCAATCTCTCCCGGATATATATATATATATATATATATATATATATATATATATATATATATATATATAGTTGCGGCCAAAATGTTCAGAACGGTATTGTTTTCGTCAGAAAAGTAGGTATAAGTTTTTATCAAAGTTGTTTTATATTCCACAGACAATAAAAACGATATCCATTGTTATTGACTGTGATTTTGGTGTAATGTGAGAGGATAATACAAAAGTTATGGATGATTTAGTGATTTACTGCAAAACCCATGGCGGCCAAAATGATCAGAACGGTTGAAAAAATAACAAAATAATAAAAAATGACAGAGAATACTGGAACTATTTAATATTTAGTGTGAAGCCCTTTAGCTTCAATCACACTTTGACATCTTGGACTGCATGAGGAAATTAAATTTTCAATTTCTTGCTGGGTGATCTTATTCCATTCTTCCTGAAGGGCATTCCATAATTGCTCGGTTGTTTTAGGATTTCTGGCTTTCGAACGGTCTCCTAGAATATTCCACACATTTTCAATAGGATTGACATCTGGGCTTTGAGCAGACCAATCCATAACAATAACCTTTTCAGCCTTGAGGAAGTTCATGACCACCTTAGCCTAGTGACATGGGCCATTGTCCTGCATGAATATGGATGGTCGCTTAGTTGAATTTCTCATCACAGGCAAGACATGATCTTTTACAAGTTGTTTATAAACCCCTGCAGTTACCTTTCCATGTAATCGCACCAAAGGGGCCACACCATCTCCAGATATCATCTCCCAAACCATAACACTTCCTCCACCTAATTTAACACTAGTCTTAAGGCTTTTAAACGACAATTTTTCACCTACTTTTCGACGAACGTACCTTTTCCCATCTGAGCCAAATAACTTAGATTCATCACTGAAATGCACCGTTTGCCATTTTTCTTGGGACCACAACACATGTTCGGTTGCAAAGGTAAGACGACACTTTTTATTCTTGGAGCAGATCAGTGGCTTCACTGCAGGTGCTCTTGCTTGTAGGTCATGTTCAACTAAACGATGAGACACAGTTTTTCGAGATAAAGTTTTCTTCAGTACAATGCTCATTTCCCGAGAAACAGCAGCAGAAGTTTTAAATCTGTCCTTTTTAACCAACATTACGATAGCACAATCTTCTCTCTTGGTCGTTTTTCTTGGCCTCCCTGTAGACTTTCTTGCTTCACACGAACCACAATCATCGTAGACCTTAAGAATACCGTGAACAACACTTTTTGACTTGTTAACAATCTTTGCAAAAGGACCCAATACTTAAGTTATCCTTCTTTCGAAGCTTAATAATCTGCTGACGAATTGGTAACCGAGTAAGTGGCATTATATTAACAAAGTACACTGCAGATATTCTTACTAGTGTTTAGTAAACGAACCGTCACGTAAACAAATAAAACAAATTAGAGTTCGATGGTTAAATATACTAAAACACGGAGTAAAAGCAACCGTTCTGATCATTTTGGCCGCCATGGGTTTTGCAGTAAATCACTAAATCATCCATAACTTTTGTATTATCCTCTCAAATTACACCAAAATCTCAGACAATAACAAATAATATCGTATTTATTGTATGTAAAAATTATAGAATAGAAAACAACTTTGATAAAAAATTATACCTACTTTTCTGACGAAAACAATGCCGTTCTGAACATTTTGGCCGCAACTCTATAGATATTAGGTTGGTGCAAAAATAATGTCGTTTTCTCACATATGTTACTTTTATATATGATTTCTGAATTAATTCATTGATATATATAGCCATGTTATATATCATTTTGAAGCGCGTTTTTCGCTCTATCGAATCCTGTTATTCGTTACCGTTCTCAATCTCTTCATTCATTTTTTGCAGGCTTTTCGACAGCATGGACAAAATTCAAATCCGCACCATTTTCTTGTTCCAGTTCAAACTAGGCCGAAAAGCTGCCGAGACAGCTCGTGATATCAATGATGTGTTTGGCCCAGGAACCACTAACGAACGTGTGGCACAACGGTGGTTCAAAAAATTTCGCAACGAGAGCCTCGAAGATGAAGACGGTCGCGGCCGGCCGACTGCGGTTGATAACGAACATTTGAAAGCCTTAATTGAAGCCGATCCTCGCAAAACCACACGAGAAGTTGCTGTTGAACTCGAGGTCGACCACTCAACAGTCGTTCGCCATTTAAAGCAAATAGGGAAGTCAAAAAAGTTGGATAAATGGGTGCCGCATTAATTGAACGATAATCAAAAAAATCGTCGTTTTGAGGTGTCTTCTACGCTCCTTCTGCGCAACAAAAACGACCCATTACTCGAGTTGATTGTGACGTGTGATGAGAAGTGGATCCTCTACGACAAGTGGCGACGTTCGGCACAGTGGTTGGATGCCGGAGAAGCTCCAC
This sequence comes from Acanthosepion esculentum, assembly GCA_964036315.1. Taxonomy (NCBI): domain Eukaryota; kingdom Metazoa; phylum Mollusca; class Cephalopoda; order Sepiida; family Sepiidae; genus Acanthosepion; species Acanthosepion esculentum. The sequence goes on from OZ038478.1 coordinate 61,226,121, forward strand.
AACACTTCCCGAAGCCGAAATTGCACTAAAAAAAGGTTATGGTGACTGTTTGGTGGTCTGCGGCCGGTCTCATCCATCACAGCTTCTTGAATCCCGGCGAAACGATTACGGCGGAGAAGTACTGCCGACAAATTGACGAAATGCACCAGAAGCTCCAACGTATGCGCCCAAGATTGGTCAATATGAAGGGACCAATTCTCCTCCATGACAACGCTCGCCCGCATGTTGCTCAACTGACTCTGCAGAAGCTGAACGAATTGGGCTACGAGACTCTGCCTCATCCGCCATATTCACCGGACCTCTCGCCCACCGATTATCACTTTTTCAAGCATCTGGAGAACTTCCTGCGCGAAAAATGCTTCAAAAGCCGAGATGATGCCGAATCGGCCTTCAATGACTTCATCGCTTCCAGAACTCCGGATTTCTATGCTAATGGGATAAATAAACTTGTTTCTCGTTGGCAAAAATGTGTCGATTCTAATGGTTCTTATTTCGATTAATAAAGTTTATTATGAAAGGAGTTATGATCTTTTGAAGTTGAACGTCAAAAAACGACATTATTTTTGCACCAACCTAATATATATATATATATATATATATATATATATATATATATATATATATATATATATATATATATATATATATATATATAACAGAAGAGTAATACTCACCCACTGCACTCCTCGAAAATAATATTCTAAGGTAGGTTAGCTATTTTAATTATTGTGCTCGATATCGAAATATATAACATTAATCGTAAAAAATCAAATTGAATGATCATTTATCTTGGCCAAAATCGGACTTTTGCAATGTTTACATTCACTCGTCAGGTGACTTTATTTTAAAACTTTACTTTCACGTATGCTATATATTACGTTTTATGTGTATGGAATATTATAGCACTGTTAATTATATTGTTACATGGTATTTTATGATCTAAGATGTAACTCGAAGAGAAAATAATGACATAATCAAGATGTTAACATTCCACACCCCTTCAAATAAAACGTTAGGAAGGATAACCCCATCAAGAGTGCTAAAAGCTACTTGACTTGAGAAACCTGCTTTCCTAAAATAAAAGTGTTCTTAGAGAAATATTTTATAAATTTCAACCAAAATCCGTACGGTCTACACGGTTAAGAAATGCCAACTGTTTCCTTGTAGGAAAACAGATAAGATTACCATTATCGTTACCATATTAACATTTAGAATAATAATTTATTCTGGTATATTGATAATGTGTAAATCAAATATTATGCTTCTAACTAAAATAGAGAAAGAAGTTCAACAATATTAAAATCATTGTCACATTTAAATAAACATCACAGAGAAAAACATGCACGTTTGTCGTAGAAATATATAAAAACCGATCAGCAATATTTTTTGTGCTGAATGTTGACTTACATTGAATGGATCTGATGGCTGTCCTCAAGATTGGGTATTTCATGGAAATCATGAACCAGTCCCACTTAGAAGACACCTTTATAAATACACCATTCGCCCGTGCATTGAATATTGCCGCCATGTCTGGCCTGGTGCTTGAGATTCTCGACAAAATCCCAGGAAGTGTTTGTAATATTATCCTTACTGACCTGGTATTTAGACCGCCGTGACGAGGCTTCCCTCTGCCTTTTCTGTAAGTATTTTCATGAAAGTTTCTTTTCTCGCACTTGTCCCCTGTGGCACGTTTTTCTGGTTTCTTGTTTCCGTAAAATCAATATATGTACATTCTGAAAATATATCCTGAAGCCACCGACCTTTCAATCCAAAAAAGGTGTGGAAATAATGACATATTTAAACTACTAACGCCCCACCCCCGAAATTGGACAAAATTACAGATTATTTGATTATTTGTTCTTATCGAAAATGTCAAGATGAGAACGATCACCATCAAGTTACTCATGTTTCAGTTGCATTCCATCCGGGCTGGATGCGTTTCATTCATTTTGTCACGTTAATTCCTAATAAAATCGGTTCTCAAGAAAAGCGAGATTTGTACAAAGACTTGTATGTTTTTTTTATATCTTTTGTACTGGTATGCAATTTAACTTGAAAAGGAGAGACATATTGTTTAAATATTTTGCTTTTTCTTTTCTCAAATTACGTCTTTCTCTGTTTTGTAGTAGTAGTAGTAGTAGTAGTAGTAGTAGTAGTAGTAGTAGTAATAATAATAATAATAATAATAATAATAATAATAATTAATAATAATAATAATAATAATAATAATCCAGGCTCCTACTACTCGTTATCCTGCTACTTGAGGCCACCAAACTGGACATCAGTGTCGTTAAGAAAATAAAATGCCTCCTCATCGATATGACTGTTCCTGGTCACCATAATAGCAAGGCCAAAGAAATTAAAAGTTTAATACACTAACACCTGGGTCAAATTTGTGAGGTTTAGGTTACTATCGTCCTACTGGGGCATTGGGATTATTACCAGCGAATTTTTGAAGTCTTGAAGTCATGAAGAAAATAAAGTCTAGTGTCACATTGCTTCAGAAGTACAAGGTGCTTGTCACTGCAAATATTTCCCGAAAGGGGCTACCTGCCTGTGGTCGTACAACTTGATGGAGAACACCCATAATGCAAGATCTCCGGTTGAAAAGGAAAATATGGTGCGAAAGAAGAAGAGGCGGAGAAAAAAAAATATAATAATAATAAGTAGTAGTAGTAGTAGTAGTAGTAGTAGTAGCAGTAGCATCAGTAGTAGGGCCCGTGAAAATTTTACGGCTTTCCTGTTTGGATTTTGTTTTCTTTTTTTTACTCACTGAAATCAAACAGCCTCTCTGATATACCATTTCCATCTTTCCCCGCAACCAAGATGGAATAGTCCCTTATTTATGGATGCATTCGCATGGCATAACGTACGTGCTAACAAAGGCACTAAGGGAGGGACAAGCAGAATTATTATTATTATTATTATTATTATTATTATTATTATTATTATTATTATTATCATCATCATCATCATTATCATCATCATCATCATCATCATCATCATCATTATTATTATTATTATTATTATTATCATTATCATTACCATTATTATTATTATTATTATTATTATTGTAGTAGTAGTAGTAGTAGTAGTAGTAGAAGTAGTAATTTAAATGGATTCTATAATTGTACTTATACCAAATTAATTTTCATTTTATATGCATAAATTTCTTTTCATCTAAGTCTACTTCGCCAAAAATGTATTTTCCCACATATGATACTATCAAATTATATTAATTATTCTTCCAGTTATATCTTCAAAAAATATCCATTTAAAAAACAACCTTCATTACATGTTCAGCTTTACGCTTCCCTCGTGTGAAACCTGGGAATTGTTTATTCTTCTTTTAATCTGAAATCATGAAAAATATAAAAAATAGATTATAGACGATTGTAATTAGATTCTGTAATCTTAAGTTTTAGGGTTGTTCTCTTATGGCCTACGGTAGAAGTAGAAGCTTTGGGCTAAGAAAGGAGGAAATGAAGTGCAAAATCGGAAAAAAAAGGTTAATTAGGATTTTTAATTATTTATACGTCATCAAGTTATAATGTACTTAATCTGTTAATATTCGAGTAATCTCATTAAATTGAAGTCAATTTCGGTCTTTTAATTATTAGGTTGATGCGAAAGTTGCTAGTATGTTTTTGGCAGACTCTACTATTTTCATAATTTTCTATCATTTTCCGATCAAAGTATTTTCCCTGTCATTCTGAGGCATTTCTCCATGTTTCTTCAAAATGTTGCTTTCCTTCACATCAGGTTGACGTGAATATTTCCCTAATATCTAGTCATCTAATATTTGCTATGATATTCTCTGACCGCACATTAACTTTCAGCTAAACTTTCAGCTAAAAAATAAAGATATATTCCGCTTCTGAGCCTATAAATTGTTTGATTTCTAGACTTTGACTGGTCCACTGACAATATCAGATAATTTGTTTCATAGAATGCATCAAATCATAATCCGAGGGTGGCGAATAGACTGTATGCAGAAGAATTACTTTCAGAATTTTTTCACCAGGGAGCCCGGTCTGAGCCCTGCTCAGTTCGACGTCAATTTAGCCGATTTTCCCTGCCTAGAGGCAGCTGAAGCGGCTGGATGCGAAGGTCCCATCACGGAGTTGGAAATCTCGGAAGCGCTGAAACAGGTTGGCCTGGATGAATCTCCGGGAATAGATGGTCTTCCCTACGAAGTTTACTTGAGGTAGTCGCCCGTTTTTGTTCCTTTGCTGGAACGGATTTACAACAACTGGATGAAGCAGGGGTCTATACCTCAACGCTTCACCAGTACTGTGATCAAATTGCTGCGTAAAGACAAGAACGGTGGGGATGGATTAGGTAACTTTCGTGCTTTAACTATGTTAAAAATAGAGTTAAAGATTTTGGCGAAGATTTTAGCCAACCGTTTGCAGCTTATCCTGTCTAGTCTGATTGTCTCCGAACAGACTTGTGCTGTGAAGGGCAGAACTGTTCAGGACAACCTTCATATGGTACGCTTGATCTTAGAACAAGACGACAGTGAAGCCGTGTTCAATTTAGATCAGTCCAAGACCTTCGATAGGGTTTACTATCGATACCTGGAGGCCGTCCTTTCAGCGGCCGGTTTCGTGCCGGACTTTCGCACCTGGAACCGATTTCTGTATGCGTCTCCCGGTGCGCTGGTGGAAGTGAATGGGGTAAGATCGGAGCCTTTCGTATTGTCTCGCTTCATTCGTCAAGGTTGTCCGCTTTCCCCATTGCTTTACGTTCTTGCATTGGAACCTTTCCTTAGCAAGTTAAAGACAAATCCGGTCCTATGCGGAATTTCCCTGCCTATTCTAATGACGTTTCGGTTCTTGTGTCGAGCAGAGCCGAGATTGACGAAGTCAGTGGTGATGAGATGGTGACAGGGGCCAAGACCAACCGCGATAAGTCTGTTGGCTTGCGGTTGGGTGCGTGGAAGAGAGTTTCTCTTCCCGTTTTTCTTCCCGAACCTTTCTTCTGTACGAATGGGCCGGTCAAGTTACTCGGCGTATGGTTCGGTCCTGATCTCCTGCTGGATATGAATTGGTCAGAGTGACAAGGGAAGGCCGAAATCGCAGTTAATCTGTGGTCTCGGAGGAATCTTTCCTTGAAGGGAGGGCGGAAGTATGTGTTTCACACATCTACCCGATTCTCCTTTACCGACTCTCTGTACTTCCACTTCCGTATGCCATACTAATGTCATTAGTAAGGCTCTTGTTCTCTTTCTTGTGGAGAGGCAAGGCGGCTATGGTATCTGTTGCCTTCATCTATCTGAAGGCGGTCTGGGTATGCCTAGCATTGAGATTCGTCAATATATGCTTCGCATCGCCTTCCTAGACCGAATGTATCGCGAATCTGGAAGGAAGACGTCCGTAGAAACTTTCCGTCCCTGAGAAGTGTGCACTCGAGCGAGGAGGAGGCCCAACGGTTACCTCGAGCCGAATGCTACTTCTATCGAGAATATTGTCGTGCTTTGAAACGCCTCTTATGGGCGACGGATGTCCTCTCCAACGTCCAGGCTTTATCTCGTAGGGCATTATATCAAGTATTAGTCAGGGGGCCCGTTCGTGATGATCTAATTGACGAGCACGGTCTTACGAAGCAGGAGTCTCACTCAATATGGCCTTGGACGCCCGGGTTGAAATGCCTCAATAACGATGAGGCATCACTCACCTGCCTGATGATTCGTGGGTCCCTCTGGCTCGCCAAAAGACTTCGTTCAACGGGCTTGGAGAAATCTCCAAACTGCCGTCACTGTAGTGGGGAAGTCGAGACCTTAGGTCACGCCTTCGTTCATTGCAGGATGGTAGTTCCGTTGTGCGAGTTTGTTGAAGGCCTCATGGTCCGCATGCTACGTGGAAAGTTCTTTGTCTTTGAGGCCATTTCTCTTTGTAGCATGTGGTTTCGCCGATGACGAAGGCTGAACACTGTGTTCTTGTGCTTACTAGGTGTTATGAGAGTCGTGATTTGGACGACACGTCAGAAGGAATTTTATGAAGCCGAGAAGTTCACTACTTCCCAACTGATTTTGTTCTTTAAGCATCAGCTTAAAGTCAAGATTAGAACGGAAAAGCGGCGGATCACTTCATCAGAATTTGGCAAATGTTGGGTGAATCTTGCGCGTTTATGTCAAGTAAAAGGGGCTGACCTAGAGGGGCATTTTGATGCCGGCATCAGGATATTGTTCTTCCTGGGTTGAACTTTGGCAACCCGTCCCGAAATTAGGATAGTTTGGGTTTTGTTTTTGAATCCTTAGTTTTCTTTCTTCAGTTAACTTAGCTAGGGTGTGTATGCTGATTGACCCCTTTTATTTCTCTCCCTATTTTTCTTTAGTTTAATTCCCCATCCCCTCCATCATTAGGTGGTCAGTGATGTCAATTCTTTGGTGGATGCTGGGCGCCTTTCATTTTCGCGTATGTGTTTTTCGTATTTGTATCAGTGTGACTGCTTGGGATGAATGAATGTCTTTTTTATATTATTATAGTCCCGCATTGATTTCGTTCAGTTAACTGATGTTTCTGCCACATTTAAGGATTGTTGAGGTTTTAATACTAACATTATTTTGTTTAGTTTCTTGTAAATAATTTATATTCATATTGTAAATACTCATTGGGGCTAGTTTTTAAATTGTTGTTTTATTCCCCCCCACCACAACAAAGACAATGAATTGTACATATGGGGTATATTTAGGATTTTCATAGAGACAATGAGGTATTATGGTGGATGTAGTATGAAAGGTAAGTAAGAATGCGTTGTTTTGGTGTTAGGAATATTGTTTGTATGTCTGGGTCAGTGTTTGTGGCTCGCTAAGTTTAAAATTAAGACAGGTGAAGAAATTCCTTTTTCCCCCATCCCCTTTTTTGGCCTTGTGCCACATTTTGTATTTTATTACAAATAAATATTGCAGTTGGAGATTCGTCTCCCGGTGTACTGGTCAAACTCTCTGCCACCGGGCAGAGAGGATCCCCAGATGAGGCTATAGTTGGAGATTCATTCCTTGACTCCCATCTCACAGTTGACTACTTCTTCTACGCGCCGCTGGCGAATCTTACATGTGTTGTTCTTGTCCTGTGTATTACCGTTCATTACCAACCTTCCTTTGATTGTTTTATTCAGTAACCTTCCCTAGGTTACAACAATATCTAAAAGGCATACGTTTGCGCTGAAAGTGTAAAATTGTATACAAAATATCTGTCGTTGAAAGCATAAAATTGAGTTTAAGAATATATGTAGCTGAAGCCATGGAATTGCGTACAAAATATTTCGATTTCAGTATTAAATAAACCATGCCGTTAAATAAAATCAACCAACTAAATACAGTCGATTTGGTCAGTTGTCAATATGTCAGAAAATGAAACCAATTAGGATTGTTTATTGAAAGAGAAACGTATCCGAAATGAACCTGTTTTAGGCGAAGTCTTTTGTTCATACAACAATTAAACATGACGTCTTTTAATACTGAGCAAGTTAATAGTCACTTACTGGATCACGTTGGCTGTTGTTAAAGCATCATCGTCTCTGCGAACGACATATATTTTGGTGTTCATTTTAAAAGCCGGTTGCAAGCGGATCATATTGTGCTGTAAGTGAAACCATACTTGTTAACTTCTTTTTTTTATTATTATTTTGACATGAGGAACACCTGGAAACACAGATTGAGACACAAATAAGAAACGATAATTTAGAGACATAGACGGATAGAGAGAGGGCGGGTAAAGAAATGGAGTAATAGTTACGCTTTGCTCGGGGGTTCCTTTTTATGGGGTCGGGGTAGAGGGAATATCGATCTGAGAAAGTAAATGTCTATGTAACATGGCGGTCATTTCTACGCGCCGTTGTGTGCAAATATCTAATAAAATGGATCTCGTCAAGATGTCGGTTGTTCGACATTCGTCGAAGAATAAATAGGACAGCGGTCGTCGGGAAAACATTTAATTGAATGAAAGATATAAAACAAAAGAGTGTACTCGTCCTATCCCCTTTCCTAGTTATTCATGCGCATTTTATGGGGTCACATGCATACGTTTTTCTATTTCCCTCTCTGCCTCTAGTTTTCTTTGTTCTATCAATGTCTTTTTTTTTCATCTCTTTCCATGCAAACTGATGTTATTTTTTTTTACATATAAACCTTTTAGCAACTCATTTAATGACTATTCACTCCAAAATGTAGAGAGAGTTCTAAATTGATGTTGTCACCTTATAGCAACTAAACAAAGAGGTAAAGCAATCAAAGCATGGAAGTTTAGGACAGTAGCCATGCTATTACACATATAATAGCCTTATTCTATCTTTAATGCTTGCGTCGATTCCTGACCATTGACTATCCTTCCGTCTGGATTTCAAGCGTTTCCTTTCTTACACTTCTCACTTGTGTAAATCTCTTCCAGCTCCATGCTTTCCAGCTAACTTTGATTTTCAAAAGTTTAAATGCGATGTAAATGTTATCTACTTTCTTAATTATTCTTCTTCTATTGTGCTAGATCTTTAATAATGTTTCTTTTTTTTCTTATTCTTTCCCTCAGTAACCCCTTGTGTCTTAGTGACTTTACTGCCTTGCTTGGGGTGAAATGATAAAAAAAAGATTGAGTGCTGAAATGTTTAAATATATTCCAAGCTACGAATATCCAATGCTAAAATAAACAGAATCAATTTTTAAATGCTAATACTACCATAGCGACGTTCATTCATTCATGGCCATCTCGACCATGTCGACCAAGACACACCAAAAATGTATCTATTTGATTCATATTTTCAAAGATTATCTGAAATTTCATTGGATTACAAAGAAGTTTAGACAACCCTAAAAAGGTGTTCTACCTAATTTTTGGGTGCCATTTCACATATGAAATCCGTTTTCACTCATCACTTCTTTTGAGATATATATGTTGAGAGTATGCCGTCACTTCTTTGGTAATAGGTACCAGATTATTAATACTGTACCGAGAAGTTGTTACAGGCTCATGAGGATATGGGATTTCGAATGTCACTCAAAATTCACTTTCTCCACTCTGCACCTCAGAGTAGTGAGGGATGAGCATGGAGAAAGGTTCCACCAAGATATTAATAAGATGAAAAGAAACTACCAAGGCAAGTGGGGCCCCAGCATGATGTGGTACTTCTACTGGGTGATCCTGCGCGACATAGCTGAAGCAAAGTGCAAAAGATCGTACAAAAAACACTTTTCTGTCTGCTGTACTATGATGTGGTATGGTATAATCTAATTAATTTAGTTCCGTCAATGCCGTTTTTTTTAAAATATAATATGCTTTTGTAATAGATAAAATAAACACGTTATATTTACAATTTATATAAAAAGAAGTGTCTGGTCAGTAAAATCCGAATTACTGTTTATAAATATACACCTTCGATAATTTTTCTCGATCGATCACGAAACCAGACGTTTCTTTATAGCTGTATGGCTAACAGCATATCAGATCAAATGATGGCTCCCATTAGGGTTAATAAATTCGATTCCTGTCGAAGAAGCACATATTTTCTACGAAATTTCTCGATCATTCAAGCCGGTAAATGTAATTAATACTATTTAATTAAAAAATTACATTTACTTTAAAAATATATATATATATATATATATATATATATATATATATATATATATATATATATATATATATATATATATATATATATATATATATATAAAATAACGTATAAACAGAAAATATAATAAAAAAATTGTCGGATTTAATTAATTTCAAAATATGTTGTCATTGTTTATGTTAAGATACGGTTCGTGAGCAGATATGATCGACTGAGGAAAATCGTCAAAAGTGTATGCTTATAAACAGTAATTAGAACTTTGCTAACCAGATGCTTCTTTGTGATTAACAGATGCTTCTTTGTGGTTAACAGCACATTAGATCAAATGATGACTCCAATTAGGGTTACAGGTTTGATTACTGTCGGAGAAGCACATATTTTATACGAAATGTCTCAAACATTCAGACTGGTAAGTGTAGTTAATACTGTTTAATTAGAAACAACAGAGCATTTACTTAAATAAATTATATCTATATAAAATAACGTATATAACATGTGTGTATGTCTAGTAGGCATTATGTTTGGTGGTTTTTCACATGTTCATTTGGGAACGTTTTTATGTAAACACCATTTGTTTTAGGAATAATATGTTAGATTCTTTAAGAATAATTCCAATAAAGTTTGATGATGTAATATGTTTTTGACGTATGTTTATCGTTCGTAATATATTTATTAGTAATCACTCGAAGTACTTTCAACGTAAATACTTAAAATCAGGAGAGAAAAAAAACAGTTTAAATTTTTAGGGCATATAATGAAAAAGAGGCTTAGAAAATTTGATACTGACAGGATAGATTGAGGTACAGAGGAAAACATCGCATAACCTAACTAACGAGCTTGTGTAAGTGGATGGCAGAAAAGGATTTAGGAAAGACAATAAAAAAATGTATTAAGAGCTAAAAAGGACAGGAAATTGCGAAGAGCCACAATCGCTAACGACTGAACGGACATGGAAAGAAGAAGAAGAAGAAGAAGAAGAAGAAGAAGAAGAAGAAGAAGAAGAAGAAGAAGAAGAAGAAGAAGAAGAATAATAATAATAATAATAATAATTTTGGATTTTAAACAGAAATTATTATTATTATCATTATTATTATTATTGAGACTTCGGTTTGGAAGCTAATCTTAATTTGGTGCCACAAATTAACAAAGAAAAATGAAACCCTGGCATTAAACGAAAGAGAAACATTCTTGTCATGAACAGGTGGTCTTCAAGTCTTCAAAAGCAGCAATGTCGTCTTTATATAAATATTGACCATACTGTGTGTATGTTTATGCGTGTCTGTGTGTGTGTTCGCGCGCGCGTGTGCGCGTGCGGGCGTGTGCGCGTGCGCATGTGTGTGTGTGTTTAAGCTTTCTCGGGACTGAACGCAATGAAATATAGAAAAACTGATTGTGATGAATTCTCACGCTTTTAGCCTGGTGTCTGGAAATAAAATTGGTTCCAATCTACACGTCTTTCTTACCCCAAGTGAACATCTGCCATCTCTGATAGGGCTAAAACGCCCGCGTAATTACACGGTAATTGGTTGGATAGCGAAGTGAGTGCCTCAGTTACGCCTCAACACCTCGCTTTGCATGAGATGTGGGGGGGGGGAGCAATCAAATAAATATAAAAACAAGAAACACTACTCATCACCCAAAAGAGAAAGAAAGAAACAAACAAATAAACAAAGGAGAAGGATGGGAAAGGAAAAAAATATCTGTATATTTGCTTAGTGTCCGTTGTCTGTTGTACGTATCTGTTGTTACGGTTTATACAAGCTGCGAATAACAAAATGCTTATTCAACAAGGTTTAGTATGGGCGTATTGTCGGATATAGAGACGTAAGTTTGTACGTGTATTTGCGAGTGTGTCTGGGTGGGTGTAAATATGTGTGAGTCAAATAGAGGCTGTTGCTACTACATCTAGATGTTAACCGCCCGTCAGCAGGACGAATCAAATTTGGTCGCATGTTGAACATACTGGAGTTAATTAACAAGAGAATGAAACGCTAATGTCTTTGGACACATCATTCATTGGTGGGAAGGATGCAAGTCTAGCCCCGAGCTGTGATTCCAACTGGCGTACTGATTCCATTTCTTCCTTTCCGTTTTCAACTTGCTCCTCAATTCAACAGCATATCCCAACAAGCCGCCTTTTCTTCAGATAATCTACGAATCTTGTGTTGCTGAGTATCCTGCAACGGATTCTAAAACTTTAATCCTTCATATACTTCGGAGAAGTGAAAATCTTCACTGCGTTAAACGCAACATCAAAGAAAAATCAAGGAAAGGAGTAATTTATTAGATTGTTCGGAAAATAATGTCCGATTTACAATAAGTCTTTCAATTGTGTTCTAATATACAAGGTGCGGCAGAAACATCTCCCACATATACTATCCAGAAATACCTCCTACATAATGGTAGGCCATTAGGTAACGGAAGACATTATTGCCACTAATGTCATACCATTATGTAGAAGGTATTTCTGGGAGGTCTATGTGGGAACTACTTCTGCCCTATTCCTGAATTATTATAATAGTTGCACACAACTATATTACGCATTCCTAATGATCAAAGTGTTCTGATTTTAATTCCATATCAATCTCTTTCGAAATGTAATTTAAACATTATATACGACCTCTCATCTTGAACATAAAAAAAAAGATGTGTTTACTTTTTTGCCTGAGTTCAAGTTTTGTCATAATGCTTTTCAAAGAGCTGCAGACATTAATAGCGCATCGGGTGAAGATTCCATTTGGGATCGGACCAAATGGAGATAGTTTCTGAACTTCCGCAGTGGGGAAGCGAGTTTGAAAATCTACGTAGTAGAGGACGTCCATCGGCGACATTCGAAAACGTTAGTCGAACAAAACCCACGTCAACGCGTCACAGAAATATCACATACAATGCTTATCAGCTTTTCAACAATAGACCATTTCAAGAAGATTGGTAAGGTGAAGAAACGCGATAAATGGGATACACATGACCTCAGTTAAAGTCAAAGACTTTGACATTTTGAAGTGTCTTCAATGCTGCATCTGCGAAATTCGAAAGTTCAATTTCTTGATCGAATAATGACATGTGGTGAGAAATGAATCCTTTATGCCAAACGGCTTGATCATGACGAAGCACCCAGAAACTTTCCAAAACCGAAATTGCACCAGCAACAGACTATGATGACTGCCTGGTCGTCCACCATTGGCGGTATACATTACAGCTTCTGGAATCTAATCAGAGCATCACTGCCTAAGTTTACTGTCAGTAATTGGTTGAAATGCCCATTCAGTTAATTAGCAAAATGCGACCGGCACTGGTTAATCTAAGAGTTTCAATTCTGCTTCATGACAAATTTCGGCGACATATATTCAGGATGACACTACAGAAGCTAATCGATTTTGGATACGAGTCTTTGCCACATCTACCATATTCTTCTGACCTATCGCCCAATAACTACCGCTTTTCCCAACATCTTGATAGTTTCCCTTAAGCCAAAAAGACATCCCGTTACAAAGAAGATGGAAAAACTGCATTCAAAGACTTCTTGGCGTCCAAAACATCAGAGTTTTATCGTAAAGGCATAACTAATTTTGTAATTCGACGGCAGAAATGTATAGATGTTCAAAAACTAATATTTGTTGCCTGGCATATGGAACCAAAAGGGGTTAATGATCAATTTAACATATGAAAGTAACTGGGTACATATTTTTTGTTTTTTGTTTGTTTAAGCTTATCACCCCAAGCAAGGCTGGAAGCCACTAGCACGCAAGGGGTTACAGAAGGTTTGGAGGAAGAGCAGATAGGAGTGGTAAAGGAGGGGATGTGGAGAAAGATAGTGGATCGATCAAGGCAAGGGGGTTACAGAAGATTTGGAGCGAGAGCAGATAGGAATGAAAGGTGAAAGGATGTGGAGAAGGGAAGTGGATAGATCAAGGCAACTGGAGATGTCGATTGACGTTACACTTAAATAGTTGGAGATTATATTTGTCAGGGAAACAGGAATAAGGAAGGGAGTTCCACAGGCGAGATGTGTGAGACAGGAAGCTATTGGAGTAAAAGTATCTTCTAGAGAAAAGTTTTCTTACATCGCGCATTGAATATTTGGTAACTTACACGAAATAGGAGGATTTTATTTTTATCTCGGGCATTTTCTTTTAGCTTTATTCGAAGCTAAATCACAAAAAGAAAAAGGCGGCAAAATAGGTCATCTTTTTTTTTTTGTCTTAAATACCGTCAAATTAAACCTGTCTGTCATTTAAACCAGCCATTTCAGCAGGATTCCAAGCAAAAAGAGGCAGAAAAGCAAAGAACGTATCATCTAAAAATAAATTATTCAATATGTGCGAGTTTTGATTCATTTCAAACGATCATAACTTGTTAAATACTTGGAGTTATTACAAAGTTAGACTAGTTCTGAAATCCTGGGACTGTCAGACTAGATATAGAACGTATCACTTGAGAAATGTTCCAGCAGACATGCCACATAGTCGCTTGTGTGAACATTGAACAGGAATTAAGCCAGTAGGATTATGGTTAAGAACTTATTGAATATCAAATACTCAATGATCAAATTGTTATAGGCGTTAATACAAGGCAGATAAAGTTCAAGTGTCACCCGAAAATACTTCATTGCTTTCGATTATGTAATTTGATCTGAAGGTTGAACTCGATATCGTTTGGAAGTGTTACGTTTAAAAAACATCAAAAATAATATATAAATACTTTGCGGCATAATGTCCTACTTTAATTTCTGAATCACTTTGTACACTAAAGAAACTTGCAGATTGGTTCCTAGGTACATAGAAACGAGTGGATGTAGTGCTTTATGCCACAATAACCTGCGAGCTGGTAAACTATCTATAATTCTCAAAATGCGTGTGTGTGCATGAATGTATGTGTGTGTGTGATCGGATGATGTTTATGCATTGCCACAGTTTTCATCTGATTTCGATTAAATCTTTTGTTTGATAGATAATACTTCAGTGCTGATTTGAGTCCAAATTGTTGACCACGATGGCTCTGCACAGCTTCCTGTCCATTATAACTCTCAGCAACGTTTTACTACTGTAAATATCTGTTCTTGGATAGATAGATATTTCATGAAAACTTTAATAAAAAAAATAGTTTAAATTAATACAATAATATTATTTATTATTATACAGTTCCCTTTTCACCCCCACCATTCAAAATGTTACTCCCCCTACATTTGGGGATGTCCCTCAGTTGTACCGAAATGTTGTTACTAATATTGATTTTCGGGTGAGCTTACTTTAAACTTAAACTGCTCCAATTGAACGCCAAAAATTCCCAGTAATGAAAGACCCGCTCAAAGACAGGTTATACTGCTAGTAAATAATAAAATTCAATTTCCAGGCTAACATGTGAGCTACTTGAGATATGTTGATATACAAACGCAACGGAATATACGTATAAAATCAACTACAGTAAAAGTGGTACACACACATACGCACAAAGGCTTATACAGTGTAACCCGGATATAAGAGAGTTGTCGGGGACCGGAGAAGAAGTATCTAATATCCGGGTTTCTCTTATATCCAGGTTTGGTCTATTTTGTTTAGGTAAGTATGGCTCTAATTTGGGACCAGATACAACCTCTCTTATATCCGGGTTTCTCTTTTATCCGGGTTACACTATATATATATATATATATATATTATAAGTTAACTGATTTGAAATATGGTTTCTTCGCTACACAGTAATAATCATGTTTCAAAAACGTTTAACGGATGTCAGAATGCGTTGAAAAATACACCTCTACCCCCCCCCTAAACTTAACGTCTTTTTCGAACGTAACTCATAATTAATACAGCTATAGTTAATAAAAATGAACACGCTACCACCCCTTGTCTGAATGATTGGATTTCTCTGTATCCTTGGAAACAGGAAATTATGAATTTATATGTGCGTTTAAAACTCAATAAATTTAAAAATAAGTTATTCCAAAATTCACTTGAAGATGAAACAGAACTAATGCTTTTAATTTAATTATATAATTAAATTTGAAGATTTTAGCTTCAGTTTTTGAAATATGGTTATTACTGTGTAGCGAAGAAACCATATTTTAAATCAGTTAATTTATAATATTTATGCTCTGTAAATTTACATTGAACACTGTTTTGTAAAAATGAAAAAAATATCAAAAAGAACACCGGATTATATATCTTGGTGTTCTTTATTTCTTTACAATATATATATATATATATATATATATATATATATATATATATATATATATATATATATATATATATATTGAATAACAGTGCTTTCTTCAGAATATTATTCACAGATAGATAAGACAAGTGTCGTGACCAGGAAATGATTGAGTTTTCAAATCTATTTTGCTTCTTTTTTTTTTCAACCTCGCTTTCATTCTGACAATTTTCCTCTCTATTTTCTCTTTTTTCTCTTTCTCTTTATAACTTGTCCAGTTTCTATCCCTCTTTCCGTTCCTGCTTGTTTCATTTTCATATTTTCTTCTCCACCTTTCTCTTTCTGATTCATTTTTTAATCCTCTTCTAATCCTTTCAATCCTCAGTCTCAGTGTTTTCTCTCTTCACCCTTCCCTTTCTCTCTTTTACTTTATTTAATATTTCTTTCTCCTTATTTCTCGAAACGCTCGTAATCCAGCTATTTTCTATACTATTCTCCCGTTATCAATCTTTTATCTCATATATATTTCCCCATTTCTTCCTACATCGGTCTCATTCTTTATCAGCCAGGCTATATTTTTCCTTCGCTTTCTCTCTCCCACTCTTCCGTCTCCACTGTCCTCGCTCGCTCCTTCTCTCTCTATATATATTTATTTCTGTTTATCTCTCACTCTCTATATGTGGAGCAATTCGGTTCTAATTTTTCTTACCTTTCGTTCTCCTTTCTTTCTGATTTTTTTTTTTTTTTTGATCGGTCTTTCTTTCTCTTTCTCAAACTTTCTTTTCTCTTTCTGTCCTTACTTTTCTTTTTTATCATTCTATTTCTTCTGTACTCCTACTCTCTTTCTCATCCCAACCCCTCTCTCTTTCTCATCCCAACCCCTCTCTCTTTCTCATCCCAACCCCTCTCTCTTTCTCATCCCACCCCACTCTCTTTCTCATCCCAACCCCTCTCTCTTTCTCATCCCAACCCCTCTCTCTTTCTCATCCCAACCCCCTCTCTTTCTCTCCCATTCATTGATGTTTTTTTGTCTCACTTTATCTTTCTAGTTATTATTCTATCAATCTTTATTTTTATTTCTTTTTCTATCACTACGATCCAGATTTTCTTCTGGGTTCTTTCTTTCTTCCTTTCTTTTATCGTTCTTCGTGATTTTTGTCTTATTTTCTATATTTTTTATTTTTAATTTTGACAATATTCTTTTCTTTTTCTTTCCTTTAGGCTTTCTTTTAACTTCTTATTCGTTCTTTTTCTCTTCTTTCCTTTTCTTTTATTCTTTTTCTATTTTTTTTTCTTTGTCTTTCCTTTTCGTTACTTTGTCTTCCTTTCTCCTCTTTCGTTTTGCTTTATTTTCTGCTGTCATATTTTCTTTTTACGTTTATCTTCTTTCTTCTTCTTTTTTCTTTTCTGTTTTTGTTTTTTCTTTCCTTTCTTTCGGGCTATCAATTATTTCTTTTTAATACTTCTTTTTCCTTTTTCCTTCTGTTCTTTCATTATTTATTTCCTTTTAATTTCTTTTCTGGACTTTTCTTTTTATTTTATTTTCGGTTCTTTACTTGTCTATTGTCTTTTCCATTCTTTCTTACTTTCTTTCTTTCCATTCTGTTCTTTCATCCGTTTACTTTTCGGTTCTTTGTTTTTTCTGTCCTATTTCTTTTCTTCCTTCTTTCTTTTCCATTTTCCATCGATATAACTGAATTATTTTTCTATTCCTAATGTACTCACGTTTTCTTTTCTTTTTTCTTTTCCCTTATTCATATTTTTCTTTGTTTCCTCTCTTTCTTACAATACTTGCTCATTTTCAATCAGAATATCTATTTGTCTTGGTTTTCTTTTTTTCTTTTTCTTCTTTCGTTTTCTTTCTCTTTTTCCCTTCCTCAACGCCAATTAGAACACACTCTTCAAAGAACCATGCATTTTTTCGAAATTTCTCGCCTTCTAATCATGATCATACATTTTATAGTGCATACAACTTGTAATATATAAATCGTAATGAATTAATTCATTTTTTTCATTTCTTTCATTCACCTCCGTATTTCATTCCCTATCTTTCATATACATATATATATATATATAATATATATATATATATATATATATATATATATATATACATACATATATATATACATACATACATACATACATACATATATATATATATATATATATATATATATATATATATATATATATATATATGTATATAGTCTCTTGTGTATCCTTTTCTTCTTCTTCATCACGAAACTGTTCACTTTACTCCCTAACTCTTTCTAACTTTGAGTGACTTTGTCTTTCTAAAAAATAAATACTGCTTGAAAACCCTGTAGGCAAAATAATGAAGAAATGCCGACGCTTTCTTCTTAAAACCAGACAAATATACGCATGCGTAAAATGGCTCCCAATAACATTTAACTAATTCCAAGAACACAATTTCGCACGCATGCATTCCCAAATATCATATTTGAACAGTGTTTTAACCCAATGTCATTATGCATGTTATATATGTCACATACTATGATCTTACAAAGGAAAGAAGCATTCAAACGAGAACTGACAATAGCAACAAAAAGGATAAAGAAAGTTAATGGTGGTCGTTTGGAATGCTAGCATAAAAAGGTATGTATACTGTTCAGATGGATCAAATCGGTTACTTCAATTCATCGTTTTTGAATTATTTTGGTTTTTCTCGCCTTCTTCCTCATCTATTTGTCCTTTTTCTTCTCGGTTTTATTCTTCTTCTACTCTACCGCCTTCTCTTTGCTCTCCTCATCCTTCACCTTCTTTTCTTCCGTATTCTCCTCCTGTTACTTTCTTACTCTTCCTGTTCCACTTTCTGCCATTCAATCCTCCTTGTCCTCCTCCTCTTCCTTCTTCTTCTTCTTCTTCTTCTTCTTCTTCTTCTTCTTCTTCTTCTTCTTCTTCTCGCTCATTTTCGTTTCTCCTCTTCCCCTTCTCAATCTTCTTCTTCTCCTCCTTCTTCCAATATTCTTCTCCTTTTCCTCATCTTCCTTCTACTTCTTTTCAATCTTCTACTCCTCTTCATCTTCCCCCTTCTTCTTCTTCTTTTTCTTCTTCTTCTTCTTCTTCTTCTTCTTCTTCTTCTTCTTCTTCTTCTTCTTCTTCTTCTTCTTCTTCTCACTCATTTTCGTTTGTCCTCTTCCCCTTCTCAATCTTCTTCTTCTCCTCCTTCTTCCAATATTCTTCTCCTTTTCCTCATCTTCCTTCTACTTCTTTTCAATCTTCTACTCCTCTTCATCTTCCCCCTTCTTCTACTCCTTCTTCTTCTTCTTCTTCTTCTTCTTCTTCTTCTTCTTCTTCTTCTTCTTCTTCTTCTTCTTCTTCTTCTTCTTCTTCTTCTCACTCATTTTCGTTTCTCCTCTTCCCCTTCTCAATCTTCTTCTTCTCCTCCTTCTTCCAATATTCTTCTCCTTTTCCTCATCTTCCTTCTACTTCTTTTCAATCTTCTACTCCTCTTCATCTTCCCCCTTCTTCTTCTTCTTCTTCTTCTTCTTCTTCTTCTTCTTCTTCTTCTTCTTCTTCTTCTTCTTCTTCTTCTTCTTCTTCTTTCAATCTTCTACTCCTCCTCCTCCTTATAATTAGTTCAGCGTAAGATAAAGGCAGGTGACTTTCCGATGTAGTCAAAGTTTGAATCAACACTTTGAAAGGAGGAGAAATTTACATCTGAGGTGGAGTACAAAAAAAAAAGAAACAAAATCGAGAATAATATACGACAAAGATAAAGAAGAGGAGAAATAGCGTCGGAGAGAATCAAAGAATTATTGAATGGGTTTAGAATCTAACACGAATTCACTGCAAAAAGAGCATACCAGAGATGAAAAGATGCCCCAAACTTGATAAAAATGTTTTAGCATCAAAATGTTTTAGCATCAAAATCTTTATTATTAAGTGGAAAGACCAAAGTATTTGGAGATTATTTAACTATAATTTTTCATGTTTTTTAATGTTTAAAGAACTTCGAAATTTTGGTTAAAAATCTTGATATTTTATGTGTCAACGAATGGACTATGAATTAGCATAGCAAATTTTTGCGTCTTTTTTTGCGATGAAAAATACATCTATTTCGAAATTCTTGCAAAAATGAAATAATTGTCGGATTTTAATTATACTTCCCGGAGTTATTCACAAGCAAATTAAATTAGAAATGTGTGTTTTTTAGAAAATCTTTGTGAAAATAATTTGTTTTATTTTTGTTACACACCACTTATTTAATTTTATGATAATTCAAGAAATTCAGTAGTGTAAAGCTTAATGTTTATATTAGTTAAAACAGAACTCCTTGGATAATTTAAATCATCAATTCTTTTTGAAAAACAGGACCACGACTTACTACCTTAAATCGTAAAATAAAAATGCAATAAAACTATGACATTATTTAATTAGAAAAGCTTTTAAACTTTAGGTATCTTTTTTTAGGGGATGCCACCAGTGTGGATAACACAGGATGAATATGAGACCTATTTTTTGTAAACTAAAGGCATAAATGTTGAAAAGATGAGACGAAACGTCCTTTCTTTAAATAGAACAATTAATAATTAATGTTAAAGAAACTATATAATTCCTTAAGAATATTAAAAAAAAAAAGTTTTGTCAGAGGAGATCTAAAAAGGAAAGATTCTGTGTAAAATATTACATCACACAGGATAAAAAAAGAGGCTAGTAAGAACTTCTAATTATTTTACTTAGGAAAAAATTAAAGGACAACAAACGACAAATCACAAATATCAAGGAGTTTAGTTTTAAGTGCAGCCCAATAGCTTTCAACTGTATTGAGGAAGTTGAAACATTTGCGTATATTTCTTTTCAGGATGTAGCAGAAATTAATGCTTAACAGTAATGTAAAATAAAAAGATGCAATAAAGGTAAAATATTATTTAATTGGAACAGCTTTTAATTGCTTTAATGAATAAGATATATTAAGGACTATATTATCTTCGGAAAAAAATATTTTTCTGATCAATAATGAATTTTTACAAGATTTGTTTACATTTTCATAAGATTTTAATTAGAATAACTTATTAAGCTTTTAAATCTTTTAAAATTCTGATTCAATGATGAAAAGGTTAGGAGATATTGTTATTAAGTAAAAAGTATAATTACTAATCATAAATCGTAAAACTTATTACAATATAAGGACCCCGAGTATTTTGAAAAGAATTTTGAATTTTTTTTCCATGCGTATAAACGTGCTGATGTATAGCTGATAAAGATGTTCATACACGATATTATCAGAAAATAAGAGCGATAACTATAGTAAATTTAAAGCCAAAGTATTTAAAATTCAATAAAACATTAGATTACGGAGAATATTTTCCTAATTTTTTAATATTATTGACTACTTCAAACTTAAAATGCGTTCACGTTCTATTCTCCAGTTATTTTTACAGATATAGCCACTGTTGAAAGTCATTATATAAACATCCATTTGTCATCAAGTGTTCAACATGTCAACACATTAAATAAACAGCTACCGCCACTTTAAAAGATGTATTTCTGCAATATTTTAAACTTAAAATAAGTAATATTTGTTTCCGATCAGATTAATTCAATTTTAAATCAGCTAATATTCCTCAAATAAAGTTTTAGAAAAGTATCTTATTTTTGGATGACTTTTAATAAAGAGAATTACATACTGATGAACGATGGCTAAAAATATCGATGAAGTCATTTTTTTTATAAACTTCTTGTAGTCAATTTAAATTAGTTTTGAAATGAAGTAAAGTATTTTGCATATTGGAAATATTAAATTCAATCTATTAGGCTAAAATTAAAACTAAAATAAAAGCTTTAAGATAGATTTTTCATTTTTTTAAATTCATTTTAAACCTTAGGTATCGCTTTTTGCGGGACGGTCACTAGTTTAGATAAAACATGATGAATATAAAATCTAATTTGTGTAAACTAAAGACATGAATCTTGAAAAAATGGGACGTTTGTTTTAGTTTTCGTTTCATCTCCGTTTATATATTAAACAGTTTATTTATTTATTTATTTTCGACTACCGGGCTGAATGTTTGAGAATATTTGACCTCGGTTGACCGACTCCATGGGCAAGTCAGATTCACCCTTCCCCCCGGGTCTATTGGTTTAGCCCTTGTTTCCTGTTTAGAATTGGGTTTCCGGTTCCTTCGAAAAGTCTACTTTAGCTCTATACTCCTAACGCGTGTCCTTTCCTACACTAACCTTCTACCTTGATTGGCCTTTGGGCTTCGTATTGGGCGAATATTAGTAAAACAAACAAAAAAAAGTCAGTAAGGCGTGTCCGGCTAAAAGATAGCTCCCCTGCCCTGAGGGATGATGGTTCGAGTCCTGTCGCAGAGCTCAAGTTTTTCTTTAATAAGATTTACTTGAACATTCAAGCCAGCAGACAAAAATAAATATATTGTTTAATAATTAAACGGAATCCTTGCTCAAATATGAGTTTCAACTAAAAATTACGTTTAAAATAATAAAAAACATATATATATATATACGTATATAGATACATACTTACATTCCTCCAAATACAAATATGTAAGTATAATTTAAATACAAATATATAGTTTCAGATATAATACAAATGTATGGACAAATATCACGATATATCCACAAATAAAAATATATTATATATATACATGCACATTTACATAGCTATACAAAGGTGAACATAGAAATATTTATTTATATTTATTTACATATTAACATGTCTGTTATTTTATTCATACAAAAATTTAAATACATACACTCAGATAAATGTATATTCATATAAATGTATTCATAAAAAATATATACACGAACATATATATTTTAATCATTTAAAAAGGCATGGTGATAATGTCACAACAGGTTTCTGGGAATGAAAGAGAATAAGAAGACTTTACTGGGGAGAAAGGACAATAAAAAACAGGATTCAGGTAGAAAGGAAATGACGATTGGCGTTGCATTTAATTTTTTGGAAATTGTAGGTGGCAGGGAAGCATCAAACATGTGAGAAGTGCGAGAATAGAAACTATTAGAATAGTACTTACGTTTACATCTAGCTAATTCAACAGTAAAACGGTGGGACCTAGTTGCCAATCTAGCAGTACGTTTAGTTTGAAAATTGTTAAAATGCAAGTGAGACGTTATCCGTATTAAAAATGGCATATTGTGAAGATTTTATGAAGAAATCATATGTTTTTGAGTAGCAGAGATACTTTAAGGAAGGGCAAGGTGTGCACGATGAATGACGCAAGAATATCGAATATTACGTGTACAATCGATAAAAGAACTAAATATGAACAGGGAGATAGTGCAGTGGATTCTAACAAAGAATTTGAGAATGAGAAAAATTTTCTCAAAGATTCCCCCTCGAATCTTGAGAATGTAAACCCGGGAATTGCCCTGTGAAAGCAAAATTTGATCCCTGTTGGTTTATGTCACTTATAAAGTACTTCCCTTATTAAAGTTAAAGACAATAGTGATCATGTAAGCAAACTTTGTTTTCATAAAGCTATTGCAGTTATTATCACACCTCGAATGTAGGTTAATGTAGATTGTGTTGAGATAGAAAATTCATGACGTATATGGTGTATAGACTTTTTTAAATAAAAATATACGGATCACTTTATACATCGGACAGTGTTCATACAACGGGCAGTGTTCCCTTGGACTCAGTGGAAACAGATGAGCAATAATCGAGCAGTACAAAAAAATAAGAACTAGACCATATCAGTAGACATGGGCAGTGGAAAGAGGACAGTCTACCTCGGTAGATTAAATGAAAGGTTCAGTTCAGAATTCACTGTAGCTTACCAAGATCGATATACAGCTGATAACAACAACAAAGATGAGGACAAAATAGTCGAATATAAATAGTATAAATAATTACTACATCCTTAAAACATCTGGATGAATCAGTTAGAAAAAAACCTTATAATCTAATTTAGGTGAATGTACAAATAACTTTATAGAATTCATTTTAACTGAATAGAAGTAAACCAATTCTTTCTTTTCATCCTTTCAAAACGTTAATATATATCTTCTTACAAATGATTAAATACGTTTAGTCATAAATAAATTGAATCCGAATAAAAGCTATCTTCTCGTATAAATCTAAAGCCGCATCAGGTTGGCAGAGTTCATGCTTGCTTATCCTATTGCATTGACTATCTTATTTGTTTGTTTTTTTTATTTTCTATATTTTTTCTTCAACGCCTGATTAGTTTACGTTTGTTGACAGCGTAATAAGTCAGAGTGAAGCTAATCAAACGACACAACAATAAAGGCGTTTCTTTCATCCATCTTTGCCCTATAGTTATGAGTATTTAACATAAAAGTGGGCAATTTCCATCATGAACATCCGTAAGGTTTCATTTTGTGTTCTCTGCGACTGGCTTGATATCAAAGGGTTTCTCTTGAGACGCAGTCAGCATATTGAAACGTTAAACAAAAAAGAAGGAAAAAGTTCGTCCGCGCATGCGTATTTCTACGTACTTTCCTATGTTCGAAAGATGTTATATTAATGAACCTGTGTATGAGAGTGTTGCTGAAATTACATGCAAATGTGTTACTGAGACATTATAAGGGCAAATATAAATATCCCTGTCTGAATAGGACTGTATAGGTACTGTCAGCATAACATCCAAATGTCTTCTTTTATGATTTCACTGCTGATGAGAATGTATGTTTTTTGCCGTGTGCGCGTTTTCCGTATACAGATGTATGTGTGAATGATGTAAGGATTACCTGTAAATGCTTATTTGTAATATTGTGATTGTGTATAGATTTTGAGAAGAATGTGGATTTATCGGTTTGTTAGTTTACATGTGTGTTAATGTGCATTTTAAATGACTTTGTGTAGATGTGTGTAGTTTTAAAGAAGTAATATGTGTAATTTGTTATTAGGTAGGATTTCGAAACACTACTTCGATTCTATATGTAAATGTGTGTCCAACTGGAACAAGGCCCCGTAAAATACGTACCAAGTGAAAATTAAGATTCCAGATCTGCAAAAAATGTTCACATTTAAACCTAAGTCTGGCACAAGTTAAGGTTTCGTACGTGTTGATAAATAGTGTAACTTTTACCTCGGAACTCGACGTTTCTTTTTCTTCTCTCTCTCTCTCTCTCTCTCTCTCTCTCTCTCTCTCTCTCTCTCCCACACACACACACACATACACGCGCGTGCGTGCGGGCATAGATATCCGTTGTATCTCTAACTTTATCTAATCTGCGCACACTCATTCTCTCTCCTTCTCTCTCTGGGTTTTTTCTCTTTCTCTCATACACATTCATACACACATTTCTTTCTTTCATACACACTTGCTCTCTTTCTGTCTCTATTACACAAACTCTCTGTTAATCTGTGATACATACACACACACTCAAAATCTCTCCCATCCAAACGTACACGTATTATCTTTCACACACACACACACACACACACATACATATATCATTTGTCTCTCTCTCTCGTTCTCTATCTCTCTCTTACTCTTTTTCACACACACTCATTCTCACGTTCATTTCACTTATTCACTGCAATCAGTCATCCTCTCTTTCTCTCTCTCTCTCTCCCGCTCTCTCTCACTCGATGGCTCTGAGCCTTTCTCTCTTTCTCTCACACATATTCACACAGTCATATTTCTCTTTCACAAGCCCTCTTCCATCTCTCTTCCTCTCTCTATCTCTCTTACAAGCTCACATCCACACAGTGCTTTTCTCTGATACATACTCCCACTCCCACTCTCTCTCTCTCACCCGACCTGCCTCTCATATGCGTATTTCTTTTTGTCTCTCTGTATCTGTCTGTCTGTCTGTCTGTCTGTCTCTCTCTCTCTCTCTCTCTCTCTCTAACACATACAGACGTTTACGCGCATACACGCACACGCGCATACTCACTCAGGCAAATCAACACACGCATACACATTTTTCACTCCGGATAGATCTATTATTGTTATTTCCCCTTAAACCTGGGCATATAGGTATCCCTAAAACCACATTTTAACGCTATTATATGTGTGTATATGATGTCTCAGTGTAACAGTATCAGTGATCGTGTGTATGAGTGTGAATATCTGTGTGTGTGTGTGTGCACGTGTTTGTGTTTATTATGAGTGTGTGTTATAGAAAATGTGATTGCGTGTATGTGTACATGTGCGTGTATATGCGTGTGTATCCGTGTTATAGAAACTGTAGTCGTGCGCGTGTGTTATATGCGTGTTTATGGGTATATACTTGTTAGAGAAAATATGGTGGCTCGTGTGTGCACATGTGTGTGTGTGTGTGTGTGTGTCAGCGTTATAAAAACTGTAGTCGTCGCGTGTGTATCAGCCTGTGTGTTGCTGTTATCCTTACAAATGCATACGCCCTTCACATACCCAGAAATGTCAGATCAATGAATATCAGAAAGAAAGCGAGAAAAGGAAATATGGAAAAGAGGCTGGAAAATATGGAAAAGAGGCTGGAAAAAAAAGAGAGGAAAATGATGAAATTTAAGAATTATAATAAAAGAAAACAAATGTCTGAACTGTATCAAAGCGCTGATGAATAAGAAAAAAATAAAAGATTTTGTCGAATGAGGTGGTGAAAAAAGCGCGCGAAAATGTGAAGTTGTGCGTGGGCGTTAGTTCGTTGAATGGTCAAGATGCAAGGTTATAAACGCCAGAAGGTTGTCAGTAAAAGTAACAGCCTGAGACACGAACTACGAATTGGAGAGGACAGAATCACGCAAATTTAAATATCTATGTAGTTAAAGTATTAAGTAACAGGAAAATATCGTCAGAAACAAAGAAAGAGGTGCCAAACTTTTATGTAATATCGGTCCTGCTATACGGCAGTGAAAGCTCACAGATGAAGAAGACATTTGAGGCACATATAGTTCTACAGAAGGATGCTGAGAATATCATGGACTAAACACGTGAGCAACGATTAAATTTTAAGGAAAATGGAAGGGAAAATGACACTTATACTTAGAACCAGCAAGTGACAACTGAAATTTCTAGATTACATAACGAGGAAAGAAGGCTTGGAGAATTTGTCACTTACAGGACAAGACGAAACGGAGAGACGGTAAACAGCGAATAACATACCTAACGAGAACAGGGATTAGGAGAGATAGGCAAAACTTAATCAGTGCCACAAGAGACAGGAAGTTGTGGAGAATCTTGGTTGCTCACAGGAAAGATTTCATAAATAAAACGTGAAGAGTGATTGGGTGAGATATTAATAGCAATGTGCTTGGTAGAAGCGAATTGATACGTTATAAAGGGTGTAAATTGTCACCATTTTATATTTTCAATTTCGCGCATTCGTGTTGTTTGATTTTGTCGACAACACAGTATAGTATAGTCAGTTGGGCACCGTCTGTGAGAAAGAGAGCTCTATGATACAATTCATTCCGCCAGATATCTAGAAACGGCATGCTGAACTGCTTGGCATTCGCACCGGAAGCTCCAGTACGAATATCTCAGAGTGTTTGGGTGTCAATCTGAGGACAGTGCAGAGGATTCCGAAAGAGCTGCACGAGTCGAATGTGATTACGAAGGTAGCTAGGAAAACTCACTCTGATCGTAAACTCCCGAATTTGTTGATGAGGGCCTCAGACTCAACACGGAGGCCGACATCAAGTGCCTTGAGGAGGTAGTGCTGCCCTGGGTAAAGAGGGTACTGTTGGAAGACCCGATATTTGGCAACAGGACTCTGCAACATGCTACACAAGGAGAACACAGTCATTGCTGTTAGACAAATTCTGCGACCACATCTCTCCTTACATCTGGCTACCTAACTCTCCAGATTTCAAACCCCTTGATTATTATGAGTTGGGCACAGTTGAGTGAGAGATCAACAAAACTCCTTATATCAACAAAGATGAAGTGAATCCAAGGATTATTAACAAATTAAAGAAGGAGACAGTCCAGAAGAGATGCAGCAGATTCCGAAGTTATCAGGAGGCTGTGGTTGAAGCCAGTGGCGATTTCATTGAATAAATTTACTCTTTAATATTTCAAGACATTTTTGTGTAATTTTGGTAAATATATCTGTTAAAATAATATGTCAGTGATATTCTCATTTTTACACAATTTGGACAAGTTATCCATTGCACCCTGTATATAGGTACGTGAGGATTAAAAGTGAATCGATACTTTCCATGTAGGTATTTACGTATAGAAAGCGAATCGATACTTTCTATATAGGTATGTGCGAAGAGGAAGCAAATGGATAGTACGTACGTGCAAATGGAAAGCGAATAGATACTTTCTACATAGGTAGGTGCGGATAGAAAGCAGATACATATTTTCCATGTAGGCACGTAAAACCAATAGATACTTTCTATATATACTGGGTGGCATGGCACTAGCGTTTACCGCTGGTGACCCGCTGTCGGACCGCCGGCGGGATCGTTTCGGCCATGATAGCACTGGCGGCCCGCCAGCGGGCCCAACGGCGGCTTGCGTGTAGGGCAGGTACGTGCGGATAGATATTTTCCATAGATATATAAATAATTTCTATGTGGGAAAGCGAATAGATAGTTTTATCTTTTATATGGGTACGCGCGGATAGAAAGAAGTATCTTTACAGGAGTACGAAATAAATACTGAGAACCTAAATGAAAGAAACGTAAATTGCTTTCATAGAAAAATACACTATCTGTGTGCGAGAAAAAGAGGCAATATACCAGATTATTTGTGTGTGTGTGTGTGTGTGTGTGTGTGTGTGTGTGTGTGCGCGCGCGCGCGTGTGTGTGTGTGTGTGTGTGATGAGAGAAAGAGAAAGAGAAAGTGAGAGAAAATACGTGTTGGCGATTAGGAAATTAACATAAAGTGAACAGACATAATGGGACAGAAGTAGAAATGTATTACGTGTGTACGCGTTCATGAGAGGGGGGGAGAGAGAGAGGGGGAGAGAGAGAGGGGAGAGAGAGGGGGAGGGGGAGGGAGAGAGAGGGGGAGAGAGAGGGGGAGAGAGAGGGGGAGAGAGAGAGAGGGGGCAGAGAGAGAGAGGGGAGAGAGAGAGAGAAATACTGTGCATGAGTCTGGAAGAAATAGAGAGTGTGAAAGAGAAACAGAAAAAGCGAATATAGCAAATGGAAGATGCATTAGGGAGAGAGCGAGAGAGTGAGTGAAAGTTACAGCGGGAGGGGTGGATGAGAAATAGAACGAGTAACACTTTCTGTGTGTGTGTGTGAGAGAGAGAGAGAGAGAGAAAGAGAGAGAGAGAGAGAGAGAAGTAGCACGAAGACGAGAAAGAAAGAGAAGCAAATATAGCGAATAAAATAGATACAGTAAGATAAGTGAAAGAAAACGTAAATGAAAACAAATTAGAAAATGAAAGACATGTATGTATGTGTGTGTGTGTGTGTGTGAACTAAGAACATATATACATGTAAATATATCTCTACAATTTTCCTTTATTTTAGCAAGTGCGCATGCGTATTTATGATTTTACATTATTTGTCCCTTTTCTTAGAAATCAGCCGATATTTGATATGAAAAAAGTTTTTAAAAAATTAATAATTAGTAAAGAAAAAAAAATCAATTGAACAAAACAAAGTAGAAATAAGTCATAAAAAGAAAAAAGAAAAAAAAAAGAAGCATTATAGTGTTGGTACAACCACCATCCACGCGCGCATATTTTATCATGTGATGAACGATTATCTCTGTTTTGATTGGCTAAAACTAGTCCCATTTATTTCATAAAACACTTTTAAACTTTGTGTTTCGTGATGAAAGTGTTAATAAGCTGAATAAGGTTTTCGATGTCGGTGTTACTGATACTGCCACCAAGAGAGACGGTGGGAGTTGTTGGCTGGTCAGGGGAGTTTGATAAGAATTGTGGTCTGACTGATGGGAAATACAAGGCAGAGACGTAGAAGAGGGTGACTACTGCCGATAGAAACAACAGTAATGAGTGGTTGGATGGATGGCGTTGAAGATGATGGCAATTCGAGGGATTGTTATCGCGTTAGGAATTACAGAATAAGACGTGCACATGTCTGTCATCAATGATATATTTGGTAAAAAGCCGCACAAGGACAGCTTAAGGGGGAAAAAGAAAGATTGAGCTAATTTGGCGCGTCTAGTGAGTTAGGCCGTCAAGGAACGGTTCGCAGTTCATGAAAACACCGAAAAGGTTCAATTACACATGAAAAGGTGTTGACTGAAAACAGAAGAAATGAATACGTTGGGCAATCATACGATAATGGTAATATGGCCAAACAATAGCAGTAAAAGCCTAAAAACAAAAGCATTAAACAGAAAATATGGGCAATGTTCACACTTGGGAGTCAGGTTGATTCACTGGTCGAGGAATAGAGAAGCGGAGATAATGAGGTACATTGACGTGGTTGTGTGTAAAGAAACCCGACAAAACCTGAAAGAAAACATTAAAATATGGAGTTTTGTCCAAAGATGGCCTACAGTAAAGATAGCCTTTTCCACTGCAAGATACAGACAAAAGAAAGAGGTAACTCGGTTGCAAGATTTTTTTTTTTTTTTTACAGATCTGAGTGGTCCTAGCACATGAAACATTGAGTAATAAAAGAAGAAATAAAAGATACAACATTACATGGTTTATTGGTGCGTATCGATGTGTGAATACGAGGCGATGTTGATCTTCCTGACTCGACTCAATTTCTAAAAACATTATTATGAGGTTTGGTTTGGTTGTTGAAAACAATTTCGTGAGCAACTTTTCATTACTAACTCAGCTCTTTATGCATATATACAACGATTCGTTCACAATTTATACACACACACATATATATATATATATTTTAGAATTGGACATAGCCCGACAATTTATTTAAAGACATTTATATTATGTTTAACGTTCTTTTTATAGATACAAGTATTTAAGCAAATGCTCTGTTTTATAATAAACAGTATTAAATAACATTTACCGGCCTGAATGTCCGAGAAATTTTCATAGAAAATTTTCGCTCTCCGACAGGAATCGAACCTGTATCCTATACGGAACCATCATTACGCGTGATGTGCCTTAACCTTTCGGCCACAGAGCAGCGTCTGGTTAGCAAGGTCGATTTTACTATCTTTAAACTTAAATCTTCCATGAATCTCTTCTATTCATATCTGCTCTAGCGTATCAAATGTAAACAAATGACGTCATATATTTTAGAATTGGACATAGCCCGACAATTTATTTAAAGACATTTATATTATGTTTAACGTTCTTTTTATAGATACAAGTATTTAAGCAAATGCACTGTTTTATATATATATATATATATATACGAAGTATAGCATTGGTGTATACGGAATAAATTCCAATAACCAAAAAAATACTATTCTCAAAATAGTGCTCAATACAGATTAGAGCAAATATAATTTATTAAAAATTATGACATAAACATGTTATAAAATCACTACAAAATAGCCATTTTGTTTCAACACTTCTGGTGTCTTATCAGGTGATGGTGTTGAACCTTCTACACCATAACTTAGTAGTGCTGAACCTTCAACACCATCATAAATGCGTAGGCTGGACCGAAATTACTGGTCAGAGGTCGAAACGAATTGGGCTGCTTGAACCTCGTGGGCGTGGAATTTTGACAGTGAGGGATTGCCTTTGTTTAAGCTTTGATAAAAGACCGAAAATGCGCGAATACAGCCAGAACGCATACAAGAATTAGACATTTCTAGATGTCCCATCGCACCCAGATTCATTCGTGAGACAAGCCAGCACTTTATGAAGAGATTTTTTGCCAACCGGTTGACATTCATCTCCTCTCTCTCTCTCTCTCTCTCTCTGATTTTACGCTACTCTCTCTCTCTCTGATTTTATACTACTCTCTCCCTCTCTCTGAATTTACGCTACTATCTCTCTCTCTCTCTGATTTTACGCTACTCTCTCTCTGATTTTATACTACTCTCTCTCTCTCTGAATTTACGCTAATCTCTCTCTCTCTGATTTTACGCTACTCTCTCTCTCTGATTTTATACTACTCTCTCTCTCTCTCTGAATTTACGCTTATCTCTCTCTCTCTGAATTTACGCTACTCTCTCTCTCTCTCTCTGATTTTACGCTACTCTCTCTCTGATTTTATACTACTCTCTCTCTCTGAATTTACGCTAATCTCTCTCTCTCTCTCTCTCTCTCTGATTTTACGCTACTCTCTCTCTCTCTGATTTTATACTACTCTCTCTCTCTGAATTTACGCTAATCTCTCTCTCTCTCTCTCTCTCTCTCTCTCTCTCTCTCTCTGAATTTACGCTACTCTCTCTCTCTCCCTCTCTGATTTTACGCTACTCTCTCTCTGATTTTATACTACTCTCTCTCTCCCTGAATTTACGCTAATCTCTCTCTCTCTCTCTCTCTCTCTCTCTCTCTCTGATTTTACGCTACTCTCCGGCTGAAAAAGAAATAGTTCTCGTATTATGTAAAAAATAATTAAACACTGAACTTGACCTTTTTTCAAATTAAACTTTGATTTAGCAAATTTTGGCACTCAATCTGCATGTTGTGCGTTGACATTAAAGAAGATACTGTTCTCGATGACAACGCTCGAAAATTCAACAAGAAGCGTGTTTGCGATACTATGATTACCGTAGAATTTCCTTATTTCTCCTGTAAAATCCTAATCTAATATGCTGGAAATGCTAAGGTAGATATGTTTGTGGTTGTTTTTGTTGGCATTTTAAGTCTAAGTTATTACTCTATATAGAGCTTTAATAAACACATTTTAAATATTACTTGTTCTATTTAAAACGTTGACACATTTTTCTCCATTATTTATTATTCTATATAAAACCCTAACAGACTTTATAATTATCTTGGGAATTGCGTCTCTAGTGCTGTTTTTTTAACACACACACACACACACACACACACACACACACACACATATATATATATATATATATATATATATATATATATATATATATATATGCTGTTCTAATACACGGTATGATCTGCTGTTCCAATAAACTATATATATATATATATATATATATATATATATATATATATATATATATATACTTGTGTAAAAGACAATAGGAAAACTGTATTATTAGCCGACGCTTTTCCTCCAATGTGGACTCTTTCAAGGCAAAAAGTAATTGGACGAAACGCGTCGGCTAATAATACAGTTTTTCTATTGTATTTTACCTTTATACATATCTTTTTCTACAGGTAACTCTGATAAATTTTTCATATATTTCATATAATTATATATATATATATATATATATATATATATATATATATATATATATATATATATATAGTGTATTGGAACAGCAGTCGATCTAATCTTCGTATAATTGCTTTAATTTCGGAGAAAATAAAGACAAAAACTAGACAACATTTGGATATTTTTTTTATTATGCTGTTCCTCGATCTAAGAAATTAAAGTGGCTATACGAAGCTTAGAACGGCTCATGATCAAACATAATAAACATTCTTTGTCTGTTACATTTAACAATATATGTTTGGATACACACGCACACATACTCACACATACATACATACATACATACATATATATATATACATATATATATATATATATATATATATATATATATATATATATATAAGTAAAGATGTATGACAAAGTGGAAATTTGTTCATTTGACGCGTTTCATCTCTTGGAACTTCATCGGACTAGAGTAGGTTTGTTTATGTCAATGCGACTGCACATGCGCAGGAACTAGAATCGCTGGTAGATTTAAATTTAGAATAAATATTTTTTTAAGATATTTATTTTGGCTATATAATCTAAACAATTTAATTTACATTATTTTTATTTTTATTTCTGTTTAAATTATATTTGTTATTAAATATCGCATATTGTGATAACAGAAGATTTGCCAAGAATGGAGAAATGTTGAATGAACCAGGACACAAATTTACTATGGATGAGCTAGGGATTAAAGCACTTTCTAAACATTTTCGTCTTATTGTGTCACGTGACGGTAAGCAACTAAAGCGTTTAATGTGTTGTTTTTAAATGTGTCTTTTGTGTTCATATGATCTTTTATTTAAACTTCTTGATGTTTCTCTAATAAATTATTTCTGGCAATCCTTACAGGTAATAGAATAAATTACTCTTTCAAGTTTTGGTTTGTTGTTTTATTTTGTATTAATTAGGTCTTTGATTTTTTCAGATGCAGTTGTGACAAATTAGTGTGCATAACAATATATTTTTTTGATTTTTGAGTTTCATCAGGAGAGGCATATATGTATATATATATATATATATATATATATATATATATATATATATATATATATATATATATATATATATATATATATCAATTATGTAGTGCGTGTTCAATTTATATAACGTAAATCATTCATACGAAAAATAAATAATGAAGCTAATTATATGGCAAGAATCACTCTCGCAATCAATATTTAATAATAAAATACAATCAACTTCGAATTCGTTAATGAATGGTATGATCCTTGTTTATAAATTATTTGTTTTTCGTATGAATGATTTACGTTATATATATATATATATATATATATATATATATATATATATATATATATATATATATATATATATATATATATATATATATATATATATATATATATATATATATATATATATATATATATGGCCGAGTGGTTAGAATGCTAGAACCATGAGACCCGGTTTCGAATCTCACCATCATCGATTTATCGAGAAGGAGACTTTCTGATGTTATCGGTCTGGAGGGGTCACCCTTGGAAAATACCTGAAAAGCCATACCAGTGACATTGGGTAGACAGAACCCTTGAGGTCCGTCGATAGCTGTGCTAGAACGAAGTCACAAGTCATCGTGCTGGTCTTGTTCTGATTGTTAATCACACTAGATAAAACACTCTCTGCCAGAAACTGTAACTAAGGTCTCCTCGGCATAGTTACAGTATGCAGCACAGGTTGACTGAGCGAGCACCTGCAGTCGGCATTGGCTAGCCGCCCTAATTGACGGGTATCCTCGAAAACGAGTGGCCTGCTATTTTATACATATATATTTGGCTTGTTCAAATTGGTATCCTCATTTAGTTTTTGTTTTGTTTTTTAGTTTTAGTTTTTTTATAGTTACAATATTACGATAGTATTCGCCAGCATTCTTCTGTTGTATTTAGCAGCCTTCTTAGAATTGTGTGCATAACCCTTTATTCAATCCACGATAGGAGACTGTTTATAATCTGCTGCCCTGGCTGCGGGAGATAACTTGTATTATTTCTTTTTAATTATCCTTTCTTATGCCATTCTCATTCCCGGAACCGTAGTATATGAATTGCATTGCATGACGCAAGGACTGAACTCGAGAGCCCCACAAATGATATTAGAACTCATTCATTTCAATCGAGAACTTTCTCTGATTGATGTATGATATTCTCTCATCTTCTCTAGAGACAATGGTGATGAATACTTTTAAC
Source organism: Acanthosepion esculentum (assembly GCA_964036315.1). Taxonomy (NCBI): domain Eukaryota; kingdom Metazoa; phylum Mollusca; class Cephalopoda; order Sepiida; family Sepiidae; genus Acanthosepion; species Acanthosepion esculentum. The sequence goes on from OZ038478.1 coordinate 61,261,230, forward strand.
AGTTATCGCAACGAAAACTAGAATTCATAACACAAGTTCAAATTCCTACTGTGGCTCTTTATGGTAATTGTGAACGAGGTATTAACCTATTTTTCTGCACTCTTCCTACCCTCGGATATCATGAAAAAATGGCTCATCACTGACATGCCACGATAGTTTCCGAAGAAAGCCACTTAAGCAAACTAATCTTCTCAAACAAAATGATATTACTCCCATAGGTAACCTTGACAAAGTCCACTCATATTTTTGTAGATTTTATTGTATCAATATTGTCAGATTTGTAATTATAGATCAATCTGTCAAGCATAAATCTAAGATTTGAAGAATAACTTTCTCACATAAAAATAACTTTTTTTTCGATATAACACTGAGTTTGAATTAACATTGAAATTTTTAGATTTCCTAGAAAAAAAAAATTAAAATATAAAATATACTCCTATCATAAAAAAAACTACTTCGAAATTTTCGACGGATTTTTTATAGACGAGTGTATTTCCGTGTTTCTCAAAATATCTATAGTTTGGAAGTACAAACAAAACAACACTTTTCGATGAAAGGAGCTCTGGCTTTTATTTAACAAAGCCTTTTGTTAAAACAGGATGTAATAAGAATGCCTAGAAATGCTACGTACCGTTTCTGAAGAAAAGAAGCGCAAAAGTTAAATTCTTTCAGCGATAAATTTATCTCCCTTTGTTTTTACTCTTCTCTGTATCCATCGTCCCTCTTCGTCACAAAAGTGCAAACACTCATATACACACATTAGCATCTTTTCAATTCTTCATTCTCTTAATGCTAGTCTATCCACTTAACTTCATTTTTCACCATCACTCACCAGTTTTTCTTTAATATAAATTTCTCTGTTAGTTTCCATTTCAATTTTCTCATTTAGAAAAAGGAAATTTCTTCGATAAAGAATAAAAAACAACGAGAAATTGAAAAATATAAATAAATACTTTTTAGTAAATGGAGGGTATTAAATAAACGTTTCTAAGCAAACATTAACATTGAAAATGTTTTTTCTGAAAATGAAAACATATTATAGACTGACGGCCATATCACGTTGAAACATAAGTTCCCATATGAGAAGCCGACTTAAGCAATGTCGAGTCTGATCTGTACCTAGATGAGTGACACCTTGGAAATATCAGGTTCTGTAAACTTGGATTTAAATATATTTTTCTTTCTAATTGGTTTTCTTTCTAGATGTGCAGTGGATAACGGCTCGGAATTGGAAATCGGAGAGCTGAGTTCCACTTGGGTTCGTTATATTCACTTACGCGAAAATACCCTTGAAAAATATGTGAATCCGCCCCCCTAGTTATGGGTCAATTAGTAGAACTAGAAATCATTATTATCTCTGCAAAATTCTTACAGTACAAAAATATTCTTGAAAAGAAAACTAAGCCAAATTAAGCACATTTCCAATAAATTCATTCATGTATTTGGGTCATAAAACGGTTTCATGGACCATATCAAACGAATGAAATTATTATCTACTTGATCTCCCTTACATTTTTTACAAGATCTCGTTCAAAAATGATAATGATAACTCATATATATATATATATATATATATATATATATATATATATATATATATATATATATATATATTGAGCACTGTTGAGTGATAAGCTAATTCTATAAACAACAGCCACCTGCATTAATGCAAAGCTCTTCAGTAAAATGAATGGAGCACTTTGGCTGATTGACATTTGTTTACATTTGTAAAAACAATACGCTAGATTTAGTTGTGTAACTCGACGGAGTGAAGATAGCTCTGGCTGACACCAAATTAGTTGTGTTTCAATCCTGGCTTGAGGCATTCGGACGTCTAGTCGCACTGAGGAGCTGTGATACAGCGAAACAGTACTGTCTGTGAATGACATTATATATATATATATATATATATATATATATATATATATATATATATATATATATATGTATGTATGTATGTATATATGTATGTATGTATACACATATATACCCTCGATTTTTCTAAACAATCTGCAAAATCCTCTTTTATTATCACCACCCGCTGCCCGGTCTCGTTCTCTTTAATATATTTTGGCAAAATCCTGGAGTTTCAAACAGCAGAATTTATGTTTGTAGATGCTCTAGGGTGGTTGATAGACTTAGGTAATGTAAAGTTTTTCCCATAAAAAAATGCTCAGGACCTGATTAACTCATTCCGCAATTATAAATGGGAGGGACACCCAACATGCACTTTTAATAAGTTATCGCAACCGACTGAAACATTCTACAGGAAAGATTCCATTCACGAATGCGCATTAAGGTCGCCTTCGATTGTCTAGTTACATCAATATTATGCAGCTGCTTCTCAAAATTTCAATAATTTTGTGTTTGAGGGGTTATATATATATATATATATATATATATATATATATATATATATATATATATTGAATTTATTATTTAAATTTCCTTTCTTGCATCATCGGCTTCAATTTTAAATTACTGAATTAATTGCAAAATTATGCTGTTTAAAAAAATAAATCAGAAAATACTCGTTTTTATTTTCAAAATCTTCACACCGCATCTCTATAGTGTGACCATAAAAATTAATATAGAAACTACACCGTGGAAACTGTTAGATGCAGACGTCTTTTCTACTCCAATAGCTTCATGTCTCGCACATCTCGCCTATGGAACTCCCTTCCCTATTACTGTTTCCCTGACAAACACAATCTCCAACGGTTTAAGTGTAGCGTCAATCGACACCTCCAGTTGCCTTGATCTATCCACTTCCCTTCTCCACATCCTTTCATTTTTCATTCCTATCTGCTCTCGCTCCGGATCTTTTGTGGCCCCCTTGCCTTGATCGACCCACTGTCTTTCTCTTTCTCCACATTCCCTCCCTTGCCACTCCTATCTGCTCTTCCTCCAACCCTTCTTTAGCCCCTTGCGTGATAGTGGCCTCCGGCCTTGCTTGGGGTGATATGATTAAAAAAAAAAAATTAAAAAAAAATACAACATGACGATTGTCGGTTACGCGATCATCAGACCATGTTTTACTCTTCTGTGTGTGGGTTCAATATATACGTAGCTGTGTCTTTAATTTTCCATTTTGTTTTTGATTTTATGTGCTAATGCCTTACATTAATTATAGTTCTGATCAGTTTATTTATTTATGTTATTTGTACTAATTTCAGTTATTATTTTATCTATTTTAACTATATTATGTGTACATGCTTTGTTTTTAATATTGGTATGTGAATTTAACATTATTAGATTTAGGTTGTGGGTTATTAACTACTTCGACGTTGATGCCATGATGTGTTTGTTGGTAACGAAGTAGGAATTTGTTTCGTGTCTCTGCTATGTTGCGGAGATTTATATTACCGCCAACATTTAGAGACATTGCAGAAAATATGAGGTTGAATAGTAACTAAAACCGAGCTATGAAACGGAACAAACTAAGTTGGAAATTATATGTTGCCTCGCTCTGCCTTTTTTACAAGTACTTTCACGGTAATTGCTCCGAGGAGCTGCTTTCGCTTGTCCCTAGGCCTCGTGAATTTAAACGTCCTACGAGGCTGGCATCCCGTTCCCACCCATACACCGTTGAAACTGTTAGATGTAGACGTCTCTTTTACTCCAATAGCTTCATGTCTCGCACATCTCGCCTATGGAACTCCCTTCCCTATTACTGTTTCCTTGACAAATACAATCTCCAACGGTTTAAGTGTAACGTCAATCGACATCTCCAGTTGCCTTGATCTATCCACTTCCCTTCTCCACATCCTTTCATCTTTCATTCCTATCTGCTCTCGCTCCAAATCTTCTGTAACCCCCTTGCCTTGATCGACCCACTGTCTTTCTCTTTCTCCACATCCTCTCCTTTACCACTCCTATCTGCTCTTCCTCCAACCCTTCTATAACCCCTTGCGTGATAGTGGCCTCCAGCCTTGCTTGGGGTGATACGCTTAAAAAAAAAAAAAAGTTGTCAGAGAAACAGGAATAGGGAAGGGAGTTCCACAGGCGTGAGGTACGAGATATGAAGCTATTGGAGTAGAAGAGACGTCTACATTTAACAGTTTCAACAGTGAAAGGGTGGAAACGGGATGCCAGCCTTGTATGACGCTTGAATTCATGGAGCCTGAGAACTAGCAATAGCAGCTCATCGGAGCAATTACCATGGAAGTATTTGTAAAAGAGACAGAGAGAGGCGACGGCGCGTCTGTGAGAGAGAGACTGCAGACGAGAAGCCAGATCAGGGCCAATTACATTGCATACCCATCTCTGGATACTTCATCAATGTGTATTGGCTGCAGAATGTCGTCATGACATATGGGTGAAGTAGAGGTTCACTGAAGGCAAGGCACATAATCTAGTCATGTGACCTAAGTATACGTTATTATTACGTGACTTTCCCAACGATAACAAATAAAAAGAGAACAGTTAGACGCCGTTATAAATAAGTCAAGCAAAATCAACAAGAAAAGTCGTGTTAAAACATTTATGCTATTTGGTGCTGACGACGGTAATCAAACAGAATGTTTAACTGAAGAAGAAACTTCACTCATTGTTCGATTTAAAAATTTTCCATTCTTCATTAGAATAATGCGACAAGTTGCAATCACAACGCCAAGGAAACGAAGTAAACTCGTGAAACCTTTCCAACACAGACGAGAATCAGTGGGGTAGCAAAATAATTGGTTCGAACGCAATTGTTTTATCGTAACTGGTTACCTGACCGTTTCGAAAAGTGAATTATTATATCATATGGAGTTCATAACCAAATTTATAACATATATATGTATAATTTATGTGACAATATATAATCACGATATATATATATATATATATATATATATATATATATATATATATATATATATATATATATATATATATAAATATATATATATATATATATATATATATATATATATATAAAAATGTTTTTAAATAATTGTCCGACATTGTCCATTTCATAATGTGTGACGTCATTTGTTTACATTTGATACGCCATGAGCAGTTATGAATGTACGTGAGAGATTCATGGAAGATTGAAGTGTTTATAAGCAATAAATTCGACCTTGCCAACCGAACAATCCTCAGTGGCCGAATCGGTTAAGGCACGTCAGGCTATATGACGGTTCCGTATAGGATACAGGTTCGAATCCTGTCGGAGGACGAATATTTTCTATGAAAATTTCTCGGACATTCAGGCCGGTAAATGTTATTTAATACTGTTTATTATAAACAGAGCATTTACTTAAATACTGGTATCTATAAAAAGAATGTTAAACATAAAAATGTCTGTATATATATATGGAATATATATAAAGATAAATGACAATAGAAAAACTGTATTATTAGCCGACGCGTTTCGTCCAATGTCGACTTTTTCAAGGCAAAAACGAAATTAATTTATTAAAAAATAAGTAACTATTAACAACAAAAAATGGCCAAGACAAATAGAAGAATTTAGAAAACGGTATTATATTCATATTTCTACATGTGAAAGTACTTGACGTCATTTTCAGTTGACAAAACGAATGCAATAGCGTTTTTCTTAATTTATTTTATATATATAATTAATTTTATTTTTAATACTAATATAATATATGCAGTAATTAATTATATCATATAAATTCAAGATATTTGTTGTGAATATTTTATTTAATGTGGGCTGTTTAATTAGCTTTTATGAGGATCAAAGTTCGCTGGAAAGCAAAGATCTGGAAGAAATTGTATATATATATATATATATAGTTTACTCTCCCGTCGTATTCGACGTATGAGGGTCAAGAAGCTCAGTTCCTAGGAACCGACAGCCAGACACCAGCCCACATGATTATAGTGGTGAAGGATTTGTGCAGAACTAACCAGACTTTTTTTCTTTCTATCTATCTATCTATCTATCTATCTATCTATCTATCTATCTATCTATCTATCTATCTATCTATCTATCTATCTCTCTCTCTCTCTCTCTATATATATATATATATATATATATATATATATATATATATATATATATGTGTGTGTGTGTGTGTGTGTGTGTGTGTGTGTGTTACGCTATTAATTACATTAACTTTACTGATTAATTCTTTGAATGCTTACTTCTTAACATTATATGTACTCCACCAATTAATATATATATATATATATATATATATATATATATATATATATATATATATATATATATAGTTTCATTCAAAACAACTGACAAGGTACTGTGGTTAAGTTTCTTATTTAATTTTTCTTGTGTCCTTATAATTTTCTTCTTTTCTGGACATAAATTATGTAGGAATTGACTGAATATTAAGTATGTCAGGGCGTTTTCGGCTATACTTTTAGCCATTATTAAGAATATTCCTTATTTGCATGCGACGTAATGTTTCACTAATTTTCAAAGACACAAGAGATCATGGCTCTTGACAGATCTCTTTTCTTTTGCCTTTTTTGCAAAAATGGCTGTGTAGTTTTCTGTTGCCACTCTACGGTTTGAAATCTTTTTGAAGACTAGTTTCTACACTATGCTAGTGTGCCCAGTCTACCCGACTATTTAATCCAGACCTAAGAGAGGTGGAAAGGAGATGGATTGGTGCCGATTCCAGTTTCCTTGCCGAGAATCGTCACATTACTTGCATTGTAATAATAATGAACCATGTCTAATAGAAATTTAGTATATATTAACTCTATACTTCCTCGATAGTAAAACAAAGATGGCGAAGGGGATAAGAGAGAGAAGTGTGGGAGAATCCCGGCTAATTTTATGTTCACTGTAGTAAAAATGCTTCTGATAAAGAAATGATTATAAATGATGTTTATCAAGGTTTCCTTCGATGTAGAACACGAAATCCAGTTCCGTTGGAAGCTACTTTGTTATAAACAATTTCTTCTGTTGCCTGCTGAAATGGTCGAAGATTGTAATGATCCAGCAAGTTGTGATATAAAGCAACAACACAAAAAACTGAGTAAAACAAATAACGAAATAATAATTGTGAAAATGCTTTATGCACAGCGCAAAAAATGGTAAAAATAGTTTCAAGCTTAGTTTTTTTTTTCTTTGTCCTCATTTATTTTACGTTAATCTCTCTTTCCTCTGTGTCTTAATTCGGTAACAAAAAGCGTTTGTAAAGATGCTGTTTTATATTATTCATTTTCGCCTGTCTCTTTTCTTTGGTTTTGTGATTCAGAAAAATGCAACCGTTTACAGCCAGGATCAGGGTTTTCAACGCATCTTTACAACATGGGGGGGGAGTAATGCAGTTATTACTCTCTCGATTTTGTCGTTTCAGGATTAATCTGACGTTGATGACACATTTGGCGGCGGGAGTAAAAGCAGTGTGCACAACAGCCATCGAAACGTTATGAGGGCAAAAAGGGGGAGTTAATTCAGCAGTGTCTTTGAGAGGCATTGTTATTTGATAGGAGGAATGGGACCAGCATTTCCGGCGTCGGTCCGATCAGCTCATTTGGTCTGTCCCTGCAGTCAGGCAGCATGATAGTGTTCGGACGATGTCATTGCCCTACGCGTTAACCAATCAGAAGTCGCTGTCAGTCGCGCTAATGACAATGGTATGGGTCGATTCAAACGCAGAACGTAGAGAAGTTCTCTTGTGTGTCGCCCCTCAGGGTTTCTGAAAGAAAGAAGAGAAGGATTTCTGAGTTCAAATAACGAGTAGAAGCTGCATGACGAGATGTTATCAGTCCGTAATTTCTCTTGAACATTTAGTCTTTCTCGGGCGAATAAAAGAAAAGAGAGCGACGTCGTGAGTTACGAACTGCGAAGAGAAAGCGAGAGAGAGAGAAAAAGAAAGTGTGTGTGTGTGTGTGTGTGTGTGAGAGAGAGAGAGAGAGAGAGAAAGTGAGAGAGAAAGAGTGACGCGGGGGCACGGCGTGTTCAAGGTCAAAACAGGAGAAATCATGTCGCTTAACGTCGGTAAAACGAAGATGTTGGCTGGCGTCTATGGTGAAAACCGTCATGGAAAATGAATAAAACGGGATGCGGGAAGGTAGAAGGATGTTTTCAACTGAAGTACAGAAGTGTGTGTGTGTGTGTGTGTGTGTGTGTGTGTGTGTGTGTGTGTGTGTGTGTGGTGGGATAGATGAGTGTTGTGTGTGTGTCTGCGATTGTGTGTGTTTGCGCGCGCATAAAAACTATGAGGTACACATGTTTTGCGATACATTGTGCTGATTCTTTAAGTGTGTTTAAATATAAAATATGGAAGATGTGCGTGCGGCTATATGTGTGAGTACACCACTATAATAGCTTGTTTGCTTTTTTACCTAAACTAATGTATTTATTTTTATTGCAGTATAATTTAACATATATTGGTATGCATATATCAACGTATGTATTCACACGCAAAGACACGCCTTATCGGTGAATAGATAGATAGATAGATAGATAGATAGATAGATAGATAAAAAAGACTTGTATTTACAAAGCCTAGCAAGCAAGGTGATAAAAAAACTCACTATACGATATTGGAGTTTATCCGATTACTTAACAATTACCGACTCTGAATCACTTAAACATGTGTAGCTCTAATATATTTCTATCTATGTATCTGCCTCATTTTGTTCATATCTCTCTCTCTAGTCTGTTCATATTTGTCTATCTCCGTTTTTTATAAGAACAAATCTGACGAAACAAATCTGACGAAACAAAACATTCCAATAAGAATCAATTTCTCAGAATATATATATATATATATATATATATATATATATATATATATATATATATATATATATATTGTGCGATGGATAAAGTGTCGTCTAAATTACGCAAAAATGAAAATAACACTGATATTTCATTTTAACAGATATATTTACAAAAATTACAAAAAAAAAATATCTTGAAATAGTAAAGAGCAAATTTATTCATTAAAATCGCCATTGGCTTCAACCACGACCTCCAGCCGATATCGGAACCTCCTACATCTCTTCTGGACGGTCTCCTTATTTACGTTGTTGAATGCTGCCATAATCCTTGCCTCCAGTTCATCTTTGATGTTACAAGAAGTTATGTTGGTGTCTGGCTAAACTGCGCCCCACATATAATAATCAAGGGGGTTGTAGTCTGTAGAGTTAGGTGGACTGATATAAGGGATGATGTGGTCACAGAAATTGTCTAACAGCTATGACTGGGTTCTCCTGCTTGTGTGGCATGGTGCAGCATCCGGTTACCAAACATCGGGTCATCCAGCAGCCATCCTCTTGACCCAAGGAACTTGATGTAAGCCTCCGTGTTGAGTTTGAGGCCCAACCCCAACAAATTCGGTGGTTCTTTTCTGATCAAAACAATCAGTTTTCCTAGCTGCCTTTGTAATCACCATTAGACCCATCCAACTCTTTCCGAATCCTCTCCACTCTCACCCAAGCACTCTGAAATGTACATATTGCAGCTTCTGACGCGAATGTCAAGAAATATAGCATACCGTTTCCAAATATCTGGCGGAGTGAATTACGTCATGTTGCCCCTTTTTCTCACAGGTGGTGCCCAATTGACCCTACTCTACTGTGCGGTCGACAAAATCAGAAACAAACAAAGCGCGTGCGCGAAATTAAACATATAAAATGGCGACAATTTACCCATCACACCCTATATATATATATATAGATATATATATATATATATATATATATATTTATATTTATATATGTATGTATGTATATATATACGCTCGTGCACACACACACACACACACACACACACATATATATATATATATATATATATATATATATGGAGCACTTTGGCTCAAACAAACAAAGCGCGTGCGTGCGCGAAATTAAACATATAAAATGCCGACAATTTACCCATCACACCCTATATATATATATATATATATATATATATATATATATATATATATATATATATATATATATATATATATATGTATGTATTTATATATATACGCGCGTACACACACACTCACACACACACACACACATATATATATATATATATATATATATATATATATGGAGCACTTTGGCTGATTGGCATTTGTTTACATTTGTAAAAACAATACGCTAGATTAAGTTGTGTAACTCTACCGAGTGAAGATAGCTCTGGCTGACACCAAATTAGTTGTGTTTCAATCCTGGCTTGAGGCATTCGGAAGTCTAGTCGTACTGAGGAGCTGTGATACAGCGAAACAGTACTGTCTGTGAATGACATATATATATATATATATATATATATATATATATATATATATATATATGAGAAAGATAGTGAGTGATAAGGAGATATAGAGATTTATTAATCTTAACTCGTGACATGAGACGCATTGTGACTGGAAAGTTTCGGCATGACTCCCATATTTCATGGGGATCGTAAATTCACCACATTTACGGTAAAAAGATCGCCATCTCTTTTATCTAGAGTCTGTCTATAATTCTGAGATGAGGCATTATGTACAGTATTTACATTAGTCGGACCATTGTCCTCATCTTTGTCGCCATATTTGTCACAACGTTTCGGCCGTTGTACGCTCCGGCCTTCTTCAGGTGGTTGGAATTTCGAACTGAACCCTTTATTTCGATCACTGGGTAAATTAGCAGGAGATAACTGATAACTGACATCCATCAAACATGGCTCGTGGAACTAGAACAGTCTACCCCAGTGATCGAAATAAAGGGTTCAGTTCGAAATTCCAACCACCTGAAGAAGGCCGGAGCGTATAACGGCCGAAACGTTGTGACAAATATGGCGACAAAGATGAGGACAATAGTCCGACTAATGTAAATACTCTTTTATCTAGTCTAAAAGAGAGCATTTGAAAAGCAAATATACCTCAACCATAAAACCCTGTAAATAAATGAATAACGATAGAGAATTATTCTGCAATATTTTATTAGGTTTTCAAATAAGGAACTACTTTGACGCGAACAAGACATAGATAGATAGATAGATAGATAGATAGATAGATAGATAGATAGATAGATAGATAGATAGATTGGGACAAAACTATAATAGAACCTTTGGAACCAATTAGATGACGAGGCAACATACAGTCAATATTTTGCTAGCAACACTCTCAAACAGAAAGTAAAACAAATCCAGGCACTGTTGACGGAGCCTAGAATTCGCCGACTACATACCTTGAATTGTATTAGGACCCCACCAGAGATCATTTTTATATACTCAAACATAAACGCTCAATTCCTGTGCGAAGTAGACGTTTATGAACTCAAATATAAACTACTATTTGTTTTGCCTATTCTCGATAGAATACATAGTAATGATAAATAGATATCTGTTCACGAATCAAGTAAACGCTTATAGACACAAATATAAACGGCCGATATTATCCTATTCTCGAGCCATGTAAGCGCCTAAAGAGTGAAATATAGTTTCTAATAAAGACTGATTTCGATATTAAATAATCCCAAGGGTCCATATGTCGTAAAATCAACCAGCCTAACTCATTTCGCATAAAATAAAATTTACTAAAATAATTTAAAAAATAGTTTTGCTTCTTATTATAGATTTATGATTTAATAAAATACTGAAGTTGAAAAAAGTAAAATTTATGTCTGCAATCGACATTAATATGTCCAATTAGTTTGAATTCAGATGTTTTCATTCTCTTAGACTGGTTGCCATTAAAAACTAGAAAATAGTCATTATTAGCTAGAAAATAGATGAAGTTGTTAATTTTCCCAGGGCGTTCGTGTACAGTGAACCCAACAGATTCGGTTAGAATAGAAACTCAGTTGGCTAACTCGATTCTCTGCGACGATAACCGTTACGCTATCTCCGCACTATTAACGCGTTCCTCAATATTTATTGGTATTTAAAGAATACGTTGGGTGTACACGGGTTTGTCTTTTAACTGTCTATACGCAAGCAAAAATCAAGTAGGTATCTTTTGAAAAGAAGAGCCCGTCTCTGTTACCGACCTACATGAAATAACATCATTATTCAACTACATGTTTCTGTATTTTCTGGTTCAGAATGTTTTGCTGCGTTAAATTACATACGTGTACCAATACTCGAGAAGACAGATCACAACATGTAAAATTGCAAATACTGCCTTCTTCTTCTTCTTCCTCTTCTTCTTCTGTGTGCCGTGTCCCCACAGAACGTTGCTGGTCATGGCTCTCCCCAATGTTCTGTCCTTTGTAACTCTTAATAAATTGTGCCATCTCTTCTAGACCCTTATCTATCATCCATTCACTCAAGATCGACAGGTAGAACATGCGTTGTTTTCCTCAATCTCTCCTGTGAGTACCAGATTTTCCAAACCTACTTTCCTCATTATATGCCCTAGAAATATTAACTGTCTCTTCCTGGGGCTATGCATAATTGTCTTTTTGTTTACATTGCTTCTAGATCTTCGTCGTTGCTCCCGTTGTCTATGGTATCCTCAACATCCATCTGCAGAACAACATTTCTGTTGCAGTTAGATTTGCTGACGCAGGTCAAATTGAATGGCTTTGTGCCCCAAATAAGCGAAATAATTATTGCAAATATACTTTATTTGTATTAGTATTTGACTGAATTAAACGAATGTCACGAATAACTGCCCCCCCCCCATTAAAAAGACACAAGTAGAAAAAGAGAAAGAAAAGAAGGTGATTAGAACTTTTTACATACAATTAAGAACACACGCGTCTCATAGCACTGTCAGCTGTGCTCCGAAAATATATATATATATATATATATATATATATATATATATATATATATAATGAATTCATTGTTAAAAGTCTTAAAGGTGCCGAAAGACAACACATTGTTTTTAAAACAAATTTGTAAGTATTTCAGTTTTCAAAAGCATGATAAAAATTGTTTAGATATATGTTTCAATTTTTTTTCCTGTGACGCGTTTCGACCTTTAGGGCTTCACTACACTAAAGTAATACGAGAGTCAACCAATAAATAAGGTGAATTTTTCGGTATAAGGACTTCTAATACATATAGAAGCTTACTCTTTTTTTTTCTTTTTTTTTTACTTCTTTTTCACATGGATTTAATTTCTTTTGCGGATTAAAAAAATACTTTGAGAGTTTTGGCGATTAACAAAGATGACCGACCAAGAAGCATGCTCCAGGATTGAACAGCGGTCAGTTATCAAGTTTTTGGTTACTGAAGGGTGCAAACCAGTTGAAATTCATAGGAGATTGTCAACTGTGTATGGTGCCATATGTTTCAGCCCAAAAAATGTCTACAAGTGGGCTAAATTGTTTAAAGAAGGACGGAGCAGTGTTGAGGATGAAGACAGGCCTGGGAGGTCCACAAAAGATGAGGTCTCCTGAGGTGATCGAATCAGTCAATGACCTCATTCAGTCTGACAGAAGGGTGACAGTGGATGACATTGCAAGGACTTTGAAAGACATAAACAACAAACGCAGGGGTCATCAGTCAGAAGGAGTCATCTTGCATCATGACAACGCAAGGCCTCACACAGCAGCCCAAACGGTGCAGACCATCAACGAGCTGGGCTGGGAACTGCTCCCTCATCCCCCTTACAGCCCAGACCTTGCCTCTTCAGACTTTCAACTGTTTGGTCCCTTGAAAGCGTTCACGAGAGGCACGAAGTTTAAAAGTGACGATGAAGTCAAAAGTGTTGTGAGCGAATGGCTGAGACATCAATCCAAAGATTTTTACGCTGAGGGAATACGGAAGGTTGTGCACAGATGGGAAAAGTGTATGACAGTGCTGGGAGACTACGTCGAAAAAAGAAAGTAAGCTTCTATCTGTATTAGAAGTCCTTATACCGAAAAATTCAGCTTATTTATTGAATGACCCCCGTATTTACGCTGATCTGATTACATGTGAGTGGTCTCTGAAATAATCAATTTAAATTTTCTTTTCTTTAGGTATATGTTTATGTATATATATAGCCTAGCTGATTTTCTTTCTGTGTATGTCTTAGCACATCTCTGTTTGAATTACAATATTAATATTAATTTCCATACTCAAGCTAAAGTACAAATCAAGTGCCTGTACGTTTAACATTTCGTCTCGCTAATGTTGATTTTGTTCATGAAAAATGATTTATATTTTTATGTCAGATCATCAGCGAATTAAATTTTTTTTTTCATATTGTCTTATATTGGCGGTTAGATAGATAAATAGATAGATAGATAGATAGATAGATAAATAGCACAAACAAAGGAGATATGTTAAGCTTTTGGTTAGTCTCTTCCTGTAGAATAAGTCGTTTCATGCCGCGTGACATTTTGTAAAGGAGCTTATAAGCTACGGCAACCTCTCATCGGCGTGCACGTGTTAAAATTAATGTAGACCGTAAGGTTATATTATTTACGAGACGCTATAATGCATTCCACCCCCATAGCATATGAACCAACGTTCATGTCAAATTTCAGCCCATCAGCAGCCACTCCACGAGCTATCGCTGTACTTCTAAAGAACAAGAGATGTCCAAATAAATTCAGAACATTAAACACAATTTAAGCAAATCTCTTTCCAAGTTTCCAGTCGACATCCAGAACGATTTATTCAACAAATCAAAAGAAATATAGACACTTCCTTGGCCATTGTATTAAAAAAAAACACGTTTTAAAAAGGTTACTGCTACAAGACACAATGTTTTATCTATATAATAGCTACAGATAAATGCACTCTATGTCTGCCAGAGAAATTAAAAATACTGCAAGGCATAGTAGATGATGATATACTGAATGAAAGTTAGGAAATGACATAGGTGTAGACATAGGAATAATTTCCTGGTGAAAAATAAACAAGAATTTCATAAGAAATCACAACCCCAACTTTCGTTATACCAGACTCTCCTATTGTTGGAATAGCAATTCAGAATAGTCCCAAAAGAAGAAAAAAAGTCTTCCGAGGAGAAATATATTTTAACCATTTTCCCTTTCTCTTCCCTTCAATAAATATCACCCTTGTTTGGAATTGTGCAAACTTTAACGTTAATAGTTCTTTCATTTACCGCTTATAAGTTGCCTAAGCGCATGAAACTGACAGAGACGGAGTCGTAATCGAGAAGAAATATTTATTATTATTATTATATTAAATTTAAAACTCTGTGTTTTACATTGAGTACTTTTATTATTGTTTGGCTGTGACTGTGTGTGCAATGTATTGTAGATCTCACACGCACACACACAAGTGTATATATATATATATATATATATATATATATATATATATATATATATATGCACACACACATATACATATATATATATATATATATATATATATATATATATATATGTATATATATATATATATATGTATTATGAACAATAGGAATTAAATTACTCCATAATATTGATGATCATCATTTCACCTTGTAAAATAAAATTAAAATTAAATTACAATTAAATTTTCAAATCCATCAGGTTAACAAGAAAAATAACAAAAAAAACATGATGGATTTGAAAATCCTTGGAAATTAATTTTAATTTTAAATATTTGGAGAGTGGGAAGGCCACTTCATGTGTTCTAGATCACTTTCATGCTCTTCATACCAATTCTTAGCCACTCGTGGTATGTATTGGAGGATTATCGCCTCGGAAGATGCAGTCACCATCAGGGAATAAAGTCTGGGCCATTGGATGAACATGATTTCCTAAAATGTTCAGGTAATCTTTGCTGTTGATTCTACCATGCAGGGCAACTATTGGACTGAGACATTTCCATGGTATGGCGGCCCAAACTATCACTGATCCACCTCCATGCTTCACTGTTGGAAGAAGGCATCAGGGTTGTAAGCTTCTTTGGGCTGCCTCCACACATAAACTCACTCTGAAGTTGGGAAAAACAAAAACTGGACTCGTCTGAGAATATGACTTGCTTCCATTGGTCTGCAGACCAGGCATTGTGATCTCTGCACCACTTCAACCTCTTCTGAATGTTGCGAGTGAGGAGAAGAAGTTTCCGCATGGCGGCTCTTCCATGATATGAAGCCTTATGAAACTCACGACGAAGAGTTTTAGTAGAAACTGGACTATTCAGATGATTAGTTAACTCAGCAGTCACTTTGGCCGCAGTAGTCCGATGATTTTTTGCCACATTGTGTTTCAATGCATGTCAGTCCCTGTCAGTAAGTTTGCAAGTCCGGCCCAAATTGCTACGGTTGCTAGAGGTTTTTCCCTGTTTCTCAAACTGCATCATAATTCTTGATATGGTAGCTCTTGAAAAACCAAACAGTTCAGTAACGTTATTAATCAAGACTCCTGTCATATGAGCTCCAACAATTTGCCCTTTTTCTAACTCGGAGAGGTTACGCATTTAGCCTAAATGTTACTAAATTCTAAAAATAAATAAGACAAAGACAGTAAATTAGATAAATAAACATATTTACAATAGATATAAGCACCAATTACGAAGTTTTAGTTGAAGTTCTTAATATAATACGTCTTTGAAATATAGGAGTGGAATTTGCACCTATTCCAATTATTTTGTTCAATCCCTATATATATATATATATATATATATATATATATATATTAAAGACATTTTTGATATGTTTAACGTTCTTTATATAGATACAAGTAATTTAAGCAAATGCTCTGTTTTATAATAAACAGTATTAAATAACATTTACCGGCCTGAATGTCCGAGAAATTTTCATATTTCATATTTCTCGGACATTCAGGCCGGTAAATGTTATTTAATACTGTTTATTATAAAACAGAGAATTTGCTTAAAATACTTGTATCTATAAAAAGAACGTTAAACATATCAAAAATGTCTTTAATAAATTGTCGGACTATGTCCAATTCAAATATATATATATATATATATATATATATATATATATATATATATATATATATATATATATATATTTACAATAAATCTCACACTGTTTAGCAAGAGCCACTCGATGTAGAGTGTTAAAGTATAAAAGGTAAACGGTACAGATTATGTTGATATGTGGGGAAGATAACTGTTAATCCAAGACTTGAACAGGTTAAGATTATAATGATCGGGGAAGCGTTCTCCTATTGGGAGTCGGTTCCAGAAATTTGCGGTTCATAGACAGAAGCTGTTTGAGTGGAACTTACATTCTCACCACTTGAATAAAAGGGAAAGGGGACCGTCCGCTACAATGCGCGTAGCGTGGTGAGTATACAGCGTGCGATGGGTAAATTGTCGCCATTTTATGTTTTTAATTTCGTGAATGCACGTTGATTGTTTTTTTGTTTTTTTTAGCGACTGCACAGTATAGTTAGGTCAATTGGGCACCGTCTGTGAAAAATAGAACACCATTACGGAATTCATTGCGACAGAAATTTAGAAACGGCATGTCTGTACTACATAGCATTCATGCCGGAAACTCCAATATGGACATTTCAGAGTGTTTGGGTGTCAATCTGAGGACAGTGTATATCCATTCGAAATCATGGTTTTTGTAGTGATCACTAGTGATGGCGGAGTTATGCCTCTATTCATCATCCCACACGGCCTCAAACTCAACCCCGGGGGCCTATATCATATTGATGATCCTATGTCTGGCAACAAGACTCTGCACCACGCCATACAAGCAGGAGAACACAGTCATGTCCGTCAGACAATTTCTGCGACTACATCACACCTTATATCTGCCCACCTAACTCCCCAGACTGCAACCCCCTAGATTATTATGTGTGGCGAGCAGTGTCTCCAAAGATGAACTGAATGATTATGACAGTATTCACCAACTTAAACAAGGAGACCGTCCAGAAAAGATTCAACGGTAGTCTGAAGGCCGTGATTGAATCTGTTGAGTCTTGACTCATTGTTGAATCTCGACTAATGCATGGAATAATAATGCAACACGAAATGTACTTAGAACAAGAATGTATTATAACAAGAAAATGTACACAATATTTACATATAGTATTTCTGTATATTTCTGGGAAGACGTTCCTGGAGAATGTGTTGACTAAGTCGCAGTCGGGCAGAGTCTCTAGCTGGATCTCGTGATTCCCCTCCCCGTCTTCCGGTACCAACCATTATTTATATAGTCGGTAGTCACCTATGCAGATTAGGTGGATCCTACCACAACAGAATCCAATGGCGATTTTATTGAATGAATTTACTCTTTAGTATTTCAACGTATTTTTGTTTCATTTTGGTAAATGTATCTATAAAAATGAGCTGTCAGTGTTATTTTCATTTCTGCGTAATTTAGACGACAATTTATACGTCGTACCTGAAATACAGGCTGTCCCAGAATTAACTATCTATTTCAATTAAATCGGGCAAATTAAAAATATATAACTTATGTTTATTATTTAATTAACATACCAAACAAATAGATTTATAAATCTTACTGCAAAACTTTATTGAAAATTTCCAACATATGCTCCGTCTGTATCTCTGCAAATTTCAAATCTATCCTTAGCGTTGCGAAACACATTTTGAAGCATTTCAGGAGTTATCTCCTCTTGCACTGCTAAATGAATGCGTTTTAAGCTCTGCTAATCTATTGATCTTTTAGAGATAAGACTTTGTTTTTTTATGAAACCCCATGCAAAGAAATCCAGGGGTATCAAGAAAGATGCATTCTTGTGCATTCATTATTAATAGGGCTCTGAAAGTGAATGAAAAAAGTAGGAAAAATTAAAATATAGAATATAGAAATATGGAAGTCAACACTTAGAGGCGACAGTCTGTTTCATGCTAGATGCAATCGTCAGGCCACCTGACGATTGCATATAGTATGAAACAGACTGTCGCCTCTCAGTAAATTCTATGTTCAATTTATATTTACACATGCTCTATCTCTGATATTGAGCAATTTATCCCATAAATATAGCTCATCTTAAGACTATATTTCATCATATATATATATATATATATATATATATATATATATATATATATATATAGATAGATAGATAGATAGATAGACATATGATAAAATATAGTTTTAACGTATGCTATAATTATGGGTTAAAGTGCTCAATATCAGGGATAGAGCATATGTAAATATAAAAGTGGACATTGAAGTCAACACCCAGAGGCCACAGTCTATTTCACGCTAAACACAAAGTAGATTGCGTTTACCATGAAACAAACGGTCGCCATTGGTGTTGACGTCTATGCCAGTCGTTTTTAAAGAAACTTGTTTATATATATATATATATATATATATATGTGTGTGTGTGTGTGTGTGTGTGTGTGAGTGTGTGTGTGTGTGTGTGTAAAGGTTGTAAGAGCAAAATTGTCCAAATCATATTCCAGCATATTTATCCGTCCCACAAAATGTTTAATATCTGAAAATCCTCTAAACAAATTGAATTTCATTTTTCCAGGTTTTCAGATAAGACGTGTTGCCATCTTGATACCATTTGTTGTAAGAATCACTGAAAAAGCCTTTGAGTTGTTCACCTAGAAAGAGAACAGGTTAAAATCATTTTGTGACAGCCACACTGTCTTCAGGATTTCAGGACTTCAGAAATGGTAGTAACATTTTTACGCTGGCTTCCATCTTCAAGGTCCATTCCAGGACCCACAAGAGAACAGTGAATAAGTTTTAAAAAAGATGGGACAGTAGAGAAGAAAATTAAATCAGGAACTCATAACAAGAAGAGGGATCATCAGTTCACCTTAGAGCTAAAGACATCAATTAGAATAGAGCCAACTCAATCCAGAAGATGTTTGGCACTTGTGAGACGTGATTAACCCATGAGAGTCCAAAGATCAGTGTAAAAAAACTTGAAAATGAAATTATACGAAAAATGTGTGAGGCGACTTGTTACTCCAGGACAGAAATATCATCTTGAATTATTTAGAAAATGATACGAGAATAATATATATATATATATATATATATATATATATATATATATATATATATATATATATATATATATATATATATATATGTACGTATATATTTGAACTTTATTTCAGTCCTTCATGAGGTTTCGATTCATAACTATAATCAATTTATAAGGAACATGTCATTTCCGTTTATGATCGAATGCTTCTGTTAAGCTTGGAGTGTAAATATACATTCCTATTGCTAAAGACAACACCTCGGAGAATTCCAGTAATATACCTTTAATCTGTTCTATGATACAACGGTTCAAATTTCTAACAATTGTACAATTTTGGTGTTACACAATTTGGACAATTTCGCTGTTACACCCGGTATATATATATATATGTGTGTGTAATTTGGCAGCAACTTTTCTTTTAAACATGTAGTATTGAATGTTAAAGACAACATAGTCTTGCATATTTTCTTTTGAATTTTCTCATATTCTCTAATGAGACTTTTATTGAAATCATTTTCAAATAAAAAGTCTCATTAGAGAATATGAGAAAATTCAAAAGAAAATATGCAAGACTATGTTGTCTTTAACATTCAATACTACATGTTTAAAAGAATATATATATATATATATATATATATATATATATATATATATATATATATATATATATATAAATATATATATATATATATATATATATATATATATATATATATATCATTACCTCTTTTCGTTAGTTAAATGGGGGGACATAAGATCAGGATTAGAAATATACTTATCGGCATATCTAGATTAAGCAGTGAACGTCACGTCTAGGTGGGTGGTTATTATTACATGCCATGAAGATCGATGCTTAGACATGTCATTCAAAGATGCTAGGGAACAATTACCGCGACAAATGTAATATTGGTGTATCCAAGTAGGATTTGGCAGTCTGTTGAAGTAGACATAAATTTATCTCAAACGAATTTTTTTAAAATTATTTTTTAAAAATATTTGAATACTTTACTAACAAGTTGCAAATGATATTAATTCGTCAAAGTTTTTGTCAAATCTGACAAAACAGAACATTTCTGTAAAATCATACCTAAAAATTATAATACTTTAATTGGAAAAAATTAACAAAAATTATAGGAAAGTTGATAATAATATAAGTAATTTAGTTGATAAATTTAAAACTAGTAAAAATATTATTGACAAAATTAAAATTTGTGATAGAGTGAGAAAACTCCGTACAAAAGAATGATATATAACACCCAAAGATCATAAACCTGATTTTGTAACTAATCTTCCCACCAGGATCATAAATTCCATTAGGCCAGAAATTGGTAAAATTAGTAAGATTATCCTCGATGGAATCAACCAGATTAAAAAGCGCCTTGGACTGGTACAATGGATAAATACCACTGATGTAATCAAGTGGTTAAATAATATAAAATATAAATGATAAAACTAATTGTTTATTGATCCATTTTGATATTCTGGATTGCTACCCATCCATTTCCAGGAATCTCTTTACAATAGCGTTGGAAATCCCCACCGATTATTCCGATCTTTCAAACGTGGAATAGAACATTATTAGGGACTCTAAAAAGTCTGTCCTTATCCATAACAAAGAATAGTGGACAAAAAATAATACAGTTGACCAATTTTATATTGAAATAGGATCGGTACACGCGGCTGGGTCTGCCGAACTCGTTGGTTTGTTTATATTATATAATCTTAGTGCTCACCATGATATCAACATAGAAGACATAGGTTTAGATAGTGATGACAGCGTTATGGTGGTGAAAAATTTTACGAAAATCAAAATTGACAAAACCAGCAAATTATTACATAGAGATTTCAAAATTGACAAAACCAGCAAATTATTACATAGAAATTTCAAAAGTCTAAACCTGAAAGTTATAATAAACACAAATTTAAAAATATAGATTTCCTTGATGTAACCCCAGACTTAGTCATAATACACACTAACCCTACATGAAAACAAATGCAAATCCTTTATATATCCACCCAAATCCAAATCACCCTCCATCCATAATCAAGCACAGAAGCCTCCTCCATAGAATATAGAATCAGTAATAACTCTTCCACTGAAGATGTATTTTATAAACAGCAAATCAGCTGGTACACTCTCCCATTTAACCAAATGGTTAGTACTAAGTTAGGACAAAAGTTTCTCAATTTAATTGATAAACACTTCCCTAGTAATAATCCTCTTAGTAACATTTTTAATAAAAAATACACTTAAATTAAGCTATAGTTGTACAGATAACCTTGAAATATGATAAAAAAACACAATAATAAAATTTTAAATCAACACTTAAACCTAAGTAACAGTAGCCACCCCAAATCCACCCTTTCAAAATATTTTTGGCGCTTAAAAGAAGTTGACAAAACACCTAGGGTAAAATGGAAAATATTAAAATTAACTAGAACCTGTAAATCGTTATATGATCCATGTCACTTATGTTTACAAGAAAAAATCCATATTATCAAGTTTCGCAACAATAAAAACCTGTTAAACCAAAGAAGTGAATTAACGATCCTATGCCTGCATTGTCTACTCGTCAACTTAAAATATAGTTATTTTTTTAATAATTGCGAATTATAATTGTTTAGCCATTATTTTATTAGTATATAATAGTCCACACAACACTTATTTGATTTATTCAACTGCAATGTTCCCATGTTTTACTGTCCATTCTTTATAATTGATAATATATATATATATATATATATATATATATATATATATATATATATATATATATATATATATATTTGTTTTCATATTTTTAATTTTATCCAAAAGCCATTTTAAGAAGCTTCCTGAGTATTTAAAAAAAAACATTTTTTTTAAATAATTTAAATAATTTAAAAAATATCCGTTTTGTTACATTTATGTCTACTTTAACAAATTGGTAAATAATACTTGGATGCACCAATATTACATTTGTTGCGGTAATTGTCGTTGAACGACATGCCTAAGCATCGGTCTTCATGACATGTAATAATAAACCAGCCACCTCAACCCACTGAATGTATTATTTATATGTTAGCGTAGACATTGGTTAATCTAGACATGCCCATAAGTATATTTCTAATCCTGACCGCCCCCATTTAGCTTACGAAAAGAAGTCATGATTTGTTTTGTTTTTTTTAATTTCCCTAATAAATCATTTTTATCATTAGTGATAAGGTACCATCTAAATACCAAAACATGAAAGTTTTTGTGTAGCGATGTAAAATATTTTTATTGTATTTCATTATATATATATATATATATATATATATATATATATATATATATATATATAATATCTTAATAACTATACCAGGTTGTTGTAAATAAGAAACCCGGATATCACAATTTGCAAATATAAATATATTAAAACAAATAGTTATCTGGGAAAAAATTTTGAAAAAATGAAATCACTAAAACTTCTGCGAAGGCCGAAAATATCGTCTCGTACTTGTCGTAATTTGTAGTTCAAAGAAAAAACAAACAATCAAATAAACAAGAAAAACGTAAAGTGCTCAATACACAGTATAAAAAGTAGAGAAGAGTATAAAAAATTCTAGTGAACCACGAACTACCTACCCAGGTTTCACCTAAATAGTGAGACCTAGGTGGGTAGGTAGTGTTCCTGGGTCACTAGGATATAGATACATCCATATATATATATATATATATATTTATATATATATATATATATATTGTCATCCACAGACAGACTGTTTCGCTGTATCACGGCTCATCAGTGTGGCTAGACGTCCGGTTGCCTCTGACTAGAATCGAAAACCGGCTGAATTCGCGTCAGTCGGAATTTTACCCTGAAGCCGTTGGCGCACGGCAGAGAAGAAGGTGAATTTAATCGTATTTATTTTTAGATAAACACACAGGGACTGAGAGAACTCGATTCGATTTACCCAAGTGTCTTGCATTATTAGCCGTAATAGTCACTGTTTACAAACCCACACATCCTCCCCAGAGAGCTCAACCGAAATAAATTTTTCGGGAGCATATATATTGTCATACACAGACAGCCATATATATATATATATATATATATATATATATATATATATCATTTCACCCCAATGAAGACGATAATATCACTAAAATGTGCACACATACACTTATCTATCTATCTATCTATCTATATATATATATATATATATATATATATATATATATATATATACAGATCGATGGATATACCTGCAGTATCGTAAATGCGTGCGTGCACGGGCACAAATTCTGGCAAAATCATCTGCAGCAAAAATATTTTAAATTTGAAAATGGAAGACAAAAAGAAAACGTGTCAATTTCAAAGAAATTCCAACAAAATGATTAGACTCACTGTGTTTATTTTTATTTTCAATTACTTCTTTCCTGTGTCTTTTTCTCCTATAAAATGTAACAAATTGCTTTAGTAAATGTCAAAGCGTGAAAAATGGTGACAGCAAATTAAACATTTATTTTGATATTTTGCCCCTAGAGATTTGTCGAGATTTAAATTGTTTATCAGAAAGAAATTCGTGAAATGTAATAATAGGCTTATGAACTTAAAATTAACAAGCAAAAATAATTTTAACAAATTCTTCCAGAAAGATCTGATATTTAAAATTGATATCCGTAAGGTGACAGAAAACTTATCTAAATAGCTTGAACTTTGGAAGATTTCCTCTTAGAATTGAACAGTTAACTTTGGAGAACTGCTAGAAATTATGGGAAGTAAACCATTATAATTAGGGAGATATATATAAAGTATATTATATGAGAATGAGAGTCATGTACATAAATACACAAGCATTACTCTGTCGTTGCATGCGTAGTAAACATACTTTAGCTGACGATATTTTGAATATAGATATATTTTTCCCAATAACATATGAGATTGATATATTTTTCACAGACAATTGTATGTTTACTCTCACTTTTTATCTCAATTTCTTTCTTGCACACACACACACATATATATATGTTTTGTTCATGTTTCTGAATATACAGATTGAATATATATATAGCAAAGTTTAATTGTATATATCGTTTATATCTATGACATATATATTCTATAAAGATCAAAATCTTAAATATATGTCGATATAAGATTTATGATAGTAGAAAAACATTGTCCACTTATGTTTCTTACAGAATGTAAGTATAATAGGCCGATGAAAGAAATTGGAAAAAGCGTTATTATAATAATAATAATAATAATAATAATAATAATAATAATAATAATAATAATAATAATACGAGTAAAACAAACTGAAACAACTTAGACAAAAAAATTATAAAAAAAACTGGGAGGACAATGATTTGTATGATAAATTCCTAAAAAGAACGAAATAAGCAGATGTGGACCAACAAAAAACACATCAGTTGCTGAGGAACACCGTGTTTAAAGCTGACACAGAAGGCCTAATTATTCCAGCTCAGGACCGAAGCCTCGCAACCAGAATCTGCGAAAAATATGATGAAAATGACCATATTTTCTCAGGATGTCCGGAACAAGCAAAAAACTAATATACCCACAGACATAACAAGGTAGCGACATATGCGCACTGGAAACACAAAATCGAAACCGCAGAGAGATGGTATGAGCACCAACCAGGCAAAGTTACTCAAAATAACGATGCAACTATCCACTGGGACATGCCAATGCAAAACTGACAGGGAAATAAAAGACAATAAAAGACCTGAAATTATCATAAAAGATGAGATATTCTGGAAGTGTCAACTTATTGACATAGCAGTACCACGGTGGAGTAATGGATAACGGCTCGGATTGAGGAATCGTAGAGCCGAGTTCGAATCCCAGTCGAATCCGTTACATTCGAATCCCAGTCGAATCCGTTACATTCGAATCCCAGTCGAATCCGTTACATTGGGAAAGGTGTGAATCCTCTTCTTCTCCCTCCAACTATGGGTAAATAGACTGGGTTCTATAGCCTTGGATGGCAACTGGTCTAGAAGGTCAACTCTGAATTCAAAACCATTCGGCGGCCTCTTGGTTACTCCTGCCTCTGCGTCTGTGGAAATTCTGCGGCAAGTAAGAGCATATTCCTCCCTCCACTGGGGACCGCGTGTGAAGTTCAAACTCCCTTGTTACTCCGTTTCAAGAATTCACCGCCGTTGGAATCGGGAATGGCTGTCGCTCGTTTCAGCATTGGCGACGGATCGCCGTGCTTGGTCGGTCTTCGTTCCGGATGCGGTGAATTCCTTGGAAGGAGCCGGCTTAACCGATCCAGGGTGAATGCCGCAACATACATACATACATACAGTACCATCTGAGAGAAACATCTCCATGAATATTATCGTGAAAGTGTTCAAATACAAGGACCGGGATATCGAGATTAATAGGTTGTGGGGAATAAACTAAGAATCGGATTAATCGGAGCTCTGGGTCTCGTGAGAAAAGGAATGAACAATTTTACTAACAGTGTCCCAGGTCACATCAACATACAAGTTTCCCATAAAATCGCCCTCCTAGGAACATTCCATATAGTAAGAAAAGTACTATCAATTAAATGGCAAATCTCCTATAGGGCCCAAGCAGGAAACATGACATACACAAATAATAATAATAATAATACAAAAAAAATGCCTGATTGATATGATAGTCCCTGCAGACTGCAATGTATCTTTGAAGATATTCGAAAAACTGTCAAAATACAAGGGAACATCAACAATCCCTGTTGTAGTTGGAGATTGGTTGGAAAAGATACAAGTAGACTAATTGAAGGGATTCCTGGAAGTCTATGCCTCAAAGAGATACAAAAAATTATTCTGACAAGTACAGCCCACACAATACGAAGGGCTTTATCTATGTAATATTTTTTTTTCAGTGGAAAGTGTCATGATACCATTTCTAACCTTAGGTCCCTGGGCGGGACCCGGAAAGAAATGTGTAAACGCCAGATATCAAAGGAAATAATAATAATAATAACAACAACAGCAATAACAACATTTATTTTATATTATTCAGCCATTAAACAAATAAGAAACTCGAAGAGAGAAATGTTAAAATTCGAAATTTTTTGTACCTTCTCCAGGAAATATAAAGAGAAAGTACACAGACATTCTGGAACATTCTGATTTTTACATTTTTCGTATTTTGTCTAACGACCTAATAATAAGATACAACAAATGTTATTATATTATTACGCTTTTTCTAATTTCTTCCATAGATCTACTTTATCTATAATATATATATATATATATATATATATATATATATATATATATATATATAATTAAGTAATTCCTTGAGTCTGAAAGAAACCTCAACAGAATTCAGAATGCACTGGACGGCCGTTTCGTCCTATATTTGGGACTTATCAGCAGTGCGCATCGACTCCCAAGAATTGAAACCCTGACAGTTAGGTTGCCAAGCAAACATCATACCAACTGTTCCAACGGTGACGAAGAGATAACAAATCAAACTCAATATAGCGCCGCTCGCTCACATATTCCGTGGTGGAACTCAACTGAAATTTCTGTTACCATACGACTGTGCCCCCACCGGAGACACAACTACCAACCCGCTCAAACTGAACCATTAGAAGCCGGATCAAGCAATGATATACACATGAAAGAAATTGTTAGTAGGATTTGATAGTTATAATTAAGTTATTCATTGAGTCTGAAAAAATATATACAGAAGAATTACTTAACTGTAGTTGTCCATATCAAACCTTGTTGTTATATCCCCGACTACGCAGTTTCGTGGTGCCCACTTTTCAAGGGGTTAATCCGTATATTAAATATATGCTATTTTTTTCCATATCTAAGTATGTATTGAGATCAAATACAGATCGTATATAGATCGGAATCCGACAGAATGATAGGATAAATAACAAATAGGAAACGTTTAGATATCTAACATGTTTCGCTTTTTTCTAAACTTCATCAGAGAATGAGATATAGAGAAAATGAATTCTGGTATTTTATTCTCAAAGTATCTAACGTCTATCTACTACTACCACAACCGGTGTTTAAGTAAAACGTCCCCAAACCAACATGCGAACAACCACTAAACACAAATAAAAATAAATATGCCTACCACACACACATTATTATCCGATAGCCGCATAGACAAAATAGTTTAATGATACACTTACACACAAATTATACACACGGACACTGTTTGACAAGACTAGTGCACGTGAAGTCTGCTTAACCAATGAAAAATAAACAATACAAAAATAAGAAATAACAGAAATTCTTTTTCTTCTCCATTTTTCATTCTCTGATGAAGCTTTAATAAAAGTGAAACATGTTCGATTTTTAAATGGTTTCTATTTATTTTCTATAATATCTAAGTGTGTGAATATTTCTATTTTTCTCCATTCAAACTTCTCTCGGTCTATTCAAGCTTATGAATATATCCCTCCTTTCAGCTATCCCAATCTTTCTATATTTGACATTCGGTTCTGTGACTCCTGTATTTGCATTCATCTGACATATTTATACGCGCGCGAACTCATACACTTACGCGTAGGTAGATAGATAGATAAATAGATAGAAAGGAGAAAGGGATGCTTAAAAGTTTTCTGTTTAACTCACTTACAAAATATCTAACCAAATCAACATAAAATCATTCTTCTATTTTTTTTTTTTTTTTTTTTTTTTTGATGGTGTCGTTGAGCTGAAAACTTTTTCGTTGATGTGCACGGGCCGAAAACATTTCAGCACCACGATCTCTGATAGATAAAGAACAGCCTAAGACAAAATAAAACCTATGATAGAATTGTCTCATAATTTCATAAAGATGAACATATTGAAAAGAGATAGTGAGGGAGGAACAATCGGAAACAGATTGAAAAAGAAAAAAAATAGCTAGCCAGAAAGAAAGAAAGAAAATGTTCGTTAACCTTTACTCATCTCCGTTGTCTTTGACATTCTGTGTGTTATCTTTGTCATTGGATTCTATTGTTTGATGATTCCGTTTGATCCTTTGAGATCTGTTGCTGCTTTTCCTGTCAGCGATTTCAGCTATCAAATCTCTACGACTCCTGGCAATGCCTACAGAGACTATCAGTCGTCAGGAATTGCGTTATAAGATAAGAAACAATAAAATAAAAAAAGAAGGCCGAACTAAGCTATGAACCAACCAAATAGAAAGGCTTACTTGGTCTTCTCGTGTCATGATGTCCCAAGTTTTGACTCATGGCAATATCTAGCACTCAATGAACTTTTAATCTTTTTCAACTATTTTTGATTAACCAATTTTTTTTAGTTTTTTTCTTGTTTGCTGATGTTTCTTTTATTTTTAATTAATTGATGTAACTCCGAAGATAATGTTTATTACTGATCAAATATCGATTAATAAAAATACATATAGATATTGTCCACATCGTTATTAGACAAATAGGAAAATTATTAAAGTTACAGCGGAAACTGGATATTGTTGAAATGTCTACGTAATATGAGGTAAATAGTGAAGATTATATGCAAATAGTTAATAAGTTTCGATATGAGCCTCATTCGTTGTACGAAAGACATCTGAGGGATATTCATTTTCTGTGTCTGAAATATAAAAACAACATCAATAGCAGTCTTAAAGTTATTAATATAATTAAAAATCGTTAATAATAAAATATTGATAGGCACCAAAATTTTAGTTGCCACCTCTTCTAAGTTTTTCGTAATGACTTTTTGAAATTGTTTAAAAACTTTGTGGACACCATATATATATATATATATATATATATATATATATATATATATATATATATATATATATATATATATATATGGTGTCCACAACGCCTATTCCAATGGAAGTCAATGACACTTTATTACAACTTTTCTTTTTTCTCTCTTTTTCTTTTGTTTCTTTTTTTCTTTTTATGCTTTTTGATATATCCCCCTCCCATATCAAAATATAACTTCCGTTAACAGATTTAAAGTGTCACTGTCTAGATTTCAGCGAAAATTTAAATTTGAAACAATGAAAATGTTACATCTAACTCAATGCTGTCTCTCTATCCCCCTACACTGACCCCACTTCGTGAGTTTCCTTATTATTGCCCGTCGTAAATGTGTAAATTTATTTTCATTTTTTCATTTCAACATTTGGAAATAAATCTGATGATCCACTGTCCTTTAAAAGGGCTGTGATAAAATAATTTATTATATGGAACCTTAAAGTAATCTGTTTTTATTTAAATTATTAGCTCTGATTTATATTGAGCTCTCTGGATTTTATCCTCATTGGGTCTACCCATACGGGTTACCTAGTTTTTCGTAAACTATATATATATATATATATATATATATATATATATATATATATATATATATATATATATATATATATATATATATATATCAGAATAAAGAAAGAACAGTCAGTTTTATAATCCACAGTTCTTTAGCATTTATTTTGAAAATAAGTGTTCGATACATAGTAGAGTATAATATTATAATATTATTATTTAAAAAGATGTATTCATCGTGACACAGAAATTACCATGTTTCGGAACTAAAAACTTACCTTTAAATTTAAGTTAAAATTAAAGTTTTTGTTCCATTCTCAAGCGATGTTGAATAACTTTTGAAAAAAATGATTTACTTTTTTATGCTAAAAACATTATATAGTTTAAGTTGGCGAGGGAAGGAGATTACAAAATTTTAAAAAGGTGTTGGCTTTTTTAACAAATTAGGATACAAGTATAATTTAAGATGGCATATTATAAATATAGATTAACGGTTACGTGTGGATTTTTAATTTCTGCCTGTCGATACTGGCTTCCTTATATGAGAACGTGTCATCCTTTCTGTTGTTGTTGGTTTTTTATTTAGGGGCATATATAAGATACGCTACAATAGGGGCATATATACGATACACTACAATAACCATAAAATAGTTATAGTTGTACTGATAATTTCGAAAAATTTATAAAAAACACAATAATAAAATTTTAAATAAATACTTAAACCAGAATCAAAAAATATTTATCCAGAGATAAGAATAAATAATAGTAAAGAAAAATTTATAAATGTAGGAATCATATAAATTGTCCATTGAATAATAAATGGCTCACAGAATATATACTTTACCAATGTACTATATCATCTATTCATAATCTTAATATTAAAAAAAATTATATTAGTAGCACTAAAAATAATTTTAAATTAAGGTGGTACAAGCATCTGTCTTTCTTAAAAAATAATGATTATCATAACTAAACATCCCTATTCAAATATTTTGGCATCTAAAAATAACAAATAAAACACCTACAGTAAAATGTAAATTATTATTAAAAAAAAGAAGAAATGTAGGTCTTTAAATGGCCCATGTCTTTGTGCCTACAAGATAGATAGATAGGTAGTTTGTTTGTTTAACCAGCATATCGACCTTCGTTGGGCCATTTAATGCTGAAAAGGTTTTTTTTCTCCAAAATGTATAGTTGGTAATATTGTTTTTCAAAAAAATATAGTTGGTAATATTGTTTTTCAAAAAAGTATAGCTGGTAATATTATTTTTCCAAAAATGTATAGCTGATAATAATATTTTCTCAAAAACGTATAGCTGGTAATAATATTTTTCAAAAAGAAATGTGCTGGAAAAGACCTGGGAGTTTGGAAAAGACCTGGAAGTTCACTATTTGCCCATAGCTGGGACCCCCAACAGGTGCTACCACCCCGGGTCAGGGTGGACCTGGGAACACCAGCAATTAAGAGGTGGTTCCACACTTCCTCAAAACCTCATGATCAGAGGCCTTGCTTTTGGATGCAGTTTAACGTCGTACCCAGGACGTTGTGCCTACAAGAAAAGTTATATATTATTAGGTTTCTGAAAAATAAAGATTTATTAAATCAAAGAAAAGAAATGTTTCTGTAGACATTGCATTATGTTTACTTTAAAACATAATTAATTAAAAAAATTGCATAATTATATATCTCTTATTTGATCACAATTAAGAAAGTAAAAAAATGCGGAATTAAATTCCAAAAGTTTAAATTTTAATTATAACAATACCGTATTTAGTATACTAATAAATATAAAAAAAATGTAGTATTTTAGATCTTTATAATTAAAATATAAATATATAAAATATAACTTAATCATATTTGAAACCCCTTTAAGGAAATCCTAATTTATTTTACAAAAATGAAAAAATAAAAAAAAATAAAAATAAAAATACCAATGTATTGTAGGGCATCTTATATATGCCACTAAATAAAAAAAAAACACAGACAGGATGACACGTTCACATATAAGGAAGCCAGTAGCGACAGGCAGAAATTACAAAGGCATACATAACCATTAACCTATATTTACACTTTGCCATCCTTAATTATACTTGTATATTGATTCGCCAAAAAAGCCAACACACTTTTAAAATTTGTAATCCCCTTGCGATTTCCAAGTTAAACTATACAATACCATTTAGCATAAAAAGTAAATCATTTTTTAAAGTTATCCAACATCACTTGAGAATGTAACAAAAAATTAATTTTAAGTTTAATTTAAAGATTATTTGTTAGTTCCGAAACATGGTAATTTCTGTGTCGCGATGAATCCATATTTTTAAATAATAATATTATAATATCATACTCTAATGTGTATCGAGCACAGGTTTTCAAAATAAATGCTAAAGAACTGTGGATTATAAATCTGACTGTTCTTTCTTTCTTTATATATATATATATATAGGGTGCCCACAAAGTCTTTAAACAATTTCCAAAAGCCATTAAGAAAAACTTAGAAGAGGTGGCAACTAAAATTTTGGTGCATATCAATATTTTATTATTAACGATTTTTAATGATATTAATAGTTTACATATATATATATATATATATATATATATATATATATATATATATATATATATATATATACTTGACCATTTTACTAATGAAATCATTACTATATTACTATTAGGTTGGTGCAAAAATAATGTCGTTTTCTCACATGAAGTTGAACGTCAAAAAACGACATTATATTTGCACCAACCTAATATTAGTATTATCATTATTGTTTAGGTGATAAACTGCTATCCCTACTCACACATGCACACACATACGCACACAGACACAAATAAAAATTATTGTGCACCTATCTAGTTACTGAACCATAACACAGTTATATACACATAGACACTTATGTACAATTCTTATTTGTCGTCGTCATTATCATTAGTATTATCTTCCACATTCGGATGAAGTAGGAAACCCTAAAAAAATAGCTTCCCGCATACACACAAACAAATCAAGTCTTTGTTCATTGAACCTTTGTGGATTGCCACTATGGTGTAATAACATTGATTTCCTGACACTTAACACTTTATTTCCAAAAATGAACTTAGCCCTTTCTTGCTATGAACTGCTTAACACTTGTTGTCATGAACTGCTTAACTCTTTACTTTCATTAGCAACGCTCACTGAACAATGACACTCCCAACCTTTGATAACATTTTATGATCATCAATTTTTGGAGCAAAGATTACTATGCCTGATTACGTGATCCTAATCAACGAATCAGATAGCAATCGGAGCTACCTTTTTTCTGCGTAAAACGGAATTAATTTTCCAAATCCTGTTCATATATATATATATATATATATATATATATATATATATATATATATATATAGGTAACGATTCTTTTGTTAATCCGTATGGATAATTCCAAAGAGGATATAATCGAGAGAGCTCAATGTAAAAACAGAGCAAACATTAATTATTATTAATTATTAATAACCATCATGAATTCTTAAAGTTGTCTTTTTTCTTATTAATTACACACACACACACACACACACACACACACACACACACACACACATATATATATATATATATTTATATATATATATATGATTTCGTGAATATTTTCACTCTTGCTCGTATTATTAAAGCAAATGATTCGCGATTTGTTTTTACAAAAATTGAAACATACAACACGCTGAAGTTTTTTATTAATGGTAATAATAAGTATGAACTTTACCATTCCTATTGACAGACATATAAACACTAATTGGCCAGACAGTGATTAAAACTACAAACAAGAACAAAAATGCCTTCTCATAGATATGGCAGAATAATTGGATAAGAATATATGTTAAATAATGAATGAATAAATGTTGAGAAAAAAGTGAAAAAATGTGGAACCTTTCATGTAAAACTATACTATTTGGGGCTTTAGTCTTCACCGTAAATTTTACCAGAATCCGTGGAAGCCCCTAGTTTCAAAAGATTCCAAAAACTGCATCGAGTGGAACTTCACATCTGCCAAGGAAAGTAAATATAAATACCGTACATGTTAAGTATCATTTGACATCATAATTTGTGTAAACAGAATGTATGTATTTACTATCTTGCTTTAACCTATTTCAGCGTTCAGAGTTAGAAATCAAGGAAAATCGACCAGAAACGATTAGGAAATACCAAGCTAAAATCAAGGACCTCTGTTTTAAAAAAAAACAAACAATGATAAACCTATAGACCAGATCGACTAATATACAATTAAATACAGTACTTTTCATTGGTACCAGAATGTCAAATCGGAGAGTCGAATTCAAGTTTCAGTCGGGTTCTTTACATCGATTTACGCTCAAATACCCTTGCAAATACCTCCCCCCAGCTATAGGTAAAATAGTAGCAATAGTAGCAAGAAAGATCTTATCTCCAAAAACATTTTAAGGAAATATTCACTCGCAAAAATAATTATTCTTATATTTAAAAATATCTGTCGGATTAAATAACCGGCAATGGATAGATAAACCGTAAAAAATCAATCAGTACTTGGTGCTAATTTTGTTATTTACTTATTATCTCTTATTAAATTGATCATCCTTTCTTCCTTCCTCTCTTCTTCTTCTTCTTCTTCTTCTTCTTCTTCTTCTTCTTCTTCTTCTTCTTAGTAGTAGTAGTAGTAGTAGTAGTAGTAGTAGTAGTTGTTGTTGTTGTAGTAGCAGTAGTAGTATTGATTTGCGAGAGCAGCACACCAAGAAAATGACGCTAATGTACAAATCTATTAAGCCCGATATACCCATCATGGCATTCAGTCTGATAAGGAAACCAGTCAAATACGTTAGATAGTATGACAAATTTTAATAAACTCAGCACATAAACTTGCAGGTGGTGTCTAATTAGAAATAAAGTTTCTTCTTGGGTCAAAGCCGGTATGGATACTTTCAGGAAACTTCAATCTTCTTCATGGTTCACACCAGCACGCTGGGCCGATATAGCCCACGGGAACCACTATTTTCGGCTATACCAGCGTGATAGTTCCCGTCACAACAGAAGCCTATTTATTGCTGCTCATAATAAATGTAAACAATTGCTCGAAGGAGCTAAGTCCCTGTTTGTCGAGAAAATGGGGCACCACATTACATCTGATAATTTTCTCTCTAGTGATTACTGGCTGCTCTGTAATAGCGTATTAAATAAGTGTAAGGCCTCTACTTCTCCTCGCTTCCATCACTATAATGCTGAATGCTTTGCCCGTAAACTCTACTCTTGACTCATCTGGAATATCTCTATCTAACTTCCCATTTAGAACTGAGTCTCTGTTGGATGATATGCATATAACCCCATCTATGGTTCCTACTTTCATCTTTAACCTAAATCCCCACAAAACATGATAGTATCACTCTAATAGTCATTAAAAATTGTGCTCCCGAACTGACTCCTGTTCTCGCTGAACTGGCTAATAAATGACTCCCTGCCTCTTGCTTACCTGTCTGCTGGAAGTCACCATTTGTTGCTCCAGTTTTTGCGATCTCGCGTGAACCATCCGACCCTCTAAACTATCGGCCTATTAATGTTCTGCCTCTTTTGGGGAAACTAACAGAGGCCCTAATCAATGCTGAATTGGTTAAGCATATCTCTGATGATAATTGCAGAAAGAGACTACCATGCTCTAGATAACACGGTGAAGCTGTAGCTTTTTATATCTCGAAAGCTTTTGAAAAGTTTTGGAATACAGATCGTCTCTATAAGCTGCAAAGTTGTCTCCGGGCACATTTTTGAATTGATCCAGTCTTTCCTGACAGATCGTGAAATGAAAGTTATCTTGAACGGCCACTCCTTTAGATTCTTTCGTACTAATGCAGGTGTCTTCTAGGTCTCCACTTTGTTTTCAATTTTCATTAATGACCTTGCCGGTCACATCAGCTCGGTATCTAGACAACCATTTACTCCTGTTTCGATAGTAAGTCTGACCAGTTCAACAAGGCCAAATTGGCAGCCAAAACGTTTTCGAGTCTGCATTTGAGGGGCAAAAGATTGCTTGGTAATTTTAATGCATCCAAAACTAAATTTCTTCCATTAATAATCTTAGAGACCCCTCTCGCTTTCCATCAGTATGACTGATGCTAACCTCCAGGTAAATGACCCATTGTGCTTTCTCGGACTAACATTCTCAGCTGACATGAAGTGGAAAGACTGTA
Organism: Acanthosepion esculentum; assembly: GCA_964036315.1. NCBI lineage: Eukaryota > Metazoa > Mollusca > Cephalopoda > Sepiida > Sepiidae > Acanthosepion > Acanthosepion esculentum. Next base: position 61,297,360 of record OZ038478.1, read on the forward strand.
GTGAATCCATTGCTAGGTCAGTTGCTAAGAAAATTCGTTCACTGTGTCGTGCAAGACGGTTTTTTTCTCCCGAATCTCTCTTACATATCTATAAGTCTACCATTCTTTCTTTAGAATATTGCTGTCACATATGGTCCGGTGCCCCTGCCATTTTCCTTGAGCTCCTTGATAAGATCCAAAGAAGAATCTGCAATATTAACGGTCCTGATTTGTCGGCTCGTCTTCAGTCATTTTATCGTTCTCCCTGTGTGTGTGTGTGTGTGTGTGTGTGTGTGTGTGTGTGTGTGTGTGTGTGTGTGTGTGTGTGTGTGTAATTGTTCGAATGGGCTCTTTGCTATGGCACCTAGACATTTTGAATATATAAGCGCGGTACTAGACTGGCGTCAAGATCTCATCAATTTACAGTTGATCTAGCTAGATCTAGCCGTAAACTCTATGCTAACAGTTTTTTTTCTCGAACTTCTCACTTGTGGATCTCCCTTCCAGCTCCATGCTTTCCAGCCAACTTTAAACTGCAAAAACTTAAACTCAGTGTCAATCGCTATCTACTGTCCTCCTGTCTATTCTTTTCCCTTCCCGATCATCAGTAATGTTTCTGTTCCGAATTCTTTCTCACCCAGTAATACTTTGCGTCTTGGTGCCTCTACTGCCTTACTTGGGGTGAAATTGATTAAAAACAGGAGTAAATTATGCATGCCAGAAAACGCGGGAAGTACGATTAAAGCACGTTTTATAGACAGATTTGATCATAAATCTTAGACGTTTATCTATTAATATAACTTAGATCTTTATGTTTTTCTTACACACATACACACACACACATATATATATATGAATGTATGTATGTACTACACGTTTCTTATAGTAACATACATTCATATGAAAACTGACACCTTTCTTTTTATTTACGAAACATATATAATCAATGTTAAAAACATTACTATTTATTACATATATATTTCTTTAATACATATTACATAAAATTACATATATAATATACAATAAATAAGTACATCAGTCAGTTACGTGCTACACGTGATATATGTTTGAACAATCATGTCTTTTTCAATTCATGATTGTCGAGGCAGAAGATATTCCCAAAGTAGGTTACCTTTTCTTTCTCCAGTAGAGCCAAGTCTATAGGACCCAATCTGTCCTGCTGTTTACCCATAGCTGGGGAGAGAAGAAATTGATTCATACCTTCCTCAAGGGTATTTGCGCGTAAGTAAATGTAATAAACCCGACTGGAATTTGAACTCAACGCTTCGATTTCTCATTACACCACAACGCGTTTATTGCAGATTTTAGAGCACTGGCCTTGTTCAGACTCTTGATCACGCCAGATAATGCGATCTCTCCTAAAACTGCAACTAAAGTCCGCTCAGCATAGTTGCATTATAAACTACTGCTGAGCTATGTGGAGTTAAACAAACACTAATGTGTCTGAGCAGGCATCTGCAATAGGATTGGCTAGCTGTCCTAGCAGACAGACATATTCAGATACGTGCGGCCAGATATTAATATATATAAATTCACACATATATATATATATGTGTGTTTGTGTGTGTTTGCGTGCGTGTATGTTCGTGTGTGTGTGTTTACGTGTATGTGACATACTATCAGATACACCATATGATAATTTTCATAAGATAATTCTTTCACAACGCATAAGAAATTCCACTTTTCCAAGCTTCCAAGCGAGTTCTCTGAAATGCGACAGCACAATTGGCAAACTTCCTTCAAAGACCAAAGATTCTTCGCCTCCAGAATTACAAAGACAACCTCCCTTGATCCACTTTGTCATTTTAATGCACTTTGAAATCGACTTCAATAAATAGTACTGCTGATCAGCTATCTTTCTTTAACTATTTGAACACAGGGAAACGGGGTTAGTGTGTAACGCGTTCTTTTCGCGCGTGACGCTTGTAAATGGCGGGAAAAGTTGAAAGCCGGACAAGAGTTGTGTGTACACAGATCAGCGTAATTGTCTGTTACACCGATTTACATTATACCCATCACCTTCTATGAGCACACAATCAAACGACCATTCCTTAATATTCTTAAGTTGTGATTTATTTAAGTAGTTGGTCTCCAGTGGCCTAGTGGTTATAAATTGATGAGTCAACCATTTTAATTAGTTTCGAATTTCTCTTTTTAAACGAATTATTTGTTTATTTATTTTTGTTTTGCGCGTTTTGTTTTTGTTTTGTCTTTTTAGCTTTCGACTTAACAAGTATGCTATTCAACTAAAGATGATGATGTTAAAATCTTGCCGAAGTTTTGAGTGTGGATTAGCAGTAGAATATTGAAATTATAAGATTCCTATTTAGTTGATTAATTTAAAAAATAAGTGCTTTCTCAGATGGGCAAAACCATTATAATCAAGCATATGGTTTAACGATTATTTTTTTTATTTTTACTCAAATTAATCCAATACAAGGCCTAAGAGCCACTCAAGGTAGTGAGTTACTGAATGATCTGTGTGATATTAACGTAAGCTGAGTAAGTGGAGAGTGAATATTATGAGGATATTTAGGATAGATAAGAATTTACACTAAACTTGAAGAGGTCACGATTGTAATATTCAGGGAATTGTCAACACGGGAGCCTGTTCGAAAGTAAATTCCTAAAGTATTAATGGCTATGACAACTAAATATTCTTTATGTGTTGTGACAAATATCTTGCCTTTCCCACTACAAATTGCTCACAGAGGCAAGCCTCGTTGACTCGTAGTATATTATAGTTTAAGAAGACATTAAGAAATATTCTATCTTAAAAAACTTAAAAAAGCAATTGGGCTTACATATTAAGTTTTAACGTCGGAAAAACATACGTTGTATTGAAGTGTTTAAAGACTCAAAATCACATCTAGACAAGGGGGTAAATTTGAAAACTGACAGAAATAACACGAGTCTCTCTCTCTCTCTCTCTCTCTCTCTGTTTAATTTAGTATTATGTTGATTAATATTGTTTGTCTGCCTATAATACGCTATATTATTCTTATTGATCAAACAAATATTAAAATAACATTGGTCAATCGTAAGATAATATATGATTGTAACGCCGTGTTAATTAAACTTATTAAATAAAAATTGTACTTTTTGTACAGTGATAGTAAAGATAGTTTCGCAGATACGGGTACTGAATTCTACAGCAAATGAATACTCCAATATCGAATTATTATATTCTGTGCCAGACTAAGCTAAGAAAAGACGCGAGTGTAATGCGTTCGATTCTCATTTGGTATCCGACTCGAGTGATCCTGGCTATGACTAAACCAAGCTTTGCGATTATACTGATTAGATCATATAAACCCTTGTGGTTGTTTTTTAATGTTGATTATAAGTTTTATAGGGCAAAAATCACAATTAATTTATAGTTCGAACGTTAGCCTAAAGGTAAACATGTGTATGAATTGTATATATGTGTTTACTTGTGTTTTTGTATGAATGTGTATATTTGTATGGTTTATTATGTATAGACCACACATATATGATATATATTCCAATTTTGAAGATGAATTAGATATAATGAATTTAAGTTTTTGTATATTTTATATCACTTATTTTTCACTCATTTACACACACACACACACACACACACACACATATATATATATATATATATATATATATATATATATATATATATATATATATATATAATTATATATATATAATTATATATATATAAAAAGGGAAGAGGCTATAGTAGTTCCAACGAGAGAAGAGTATATATATTAAAAAGAAGAGAGAAACCACAAACGTTTTTGGTTTACAACGCGTTTATTGGATTATTATTTTTAAATATATTATGCATTATTTTTCCATAATTTAGCTACACGTGTTTCCGGTTTCGCGACCTACATCATGCAAAGAGTGGATATTTCCATATATTATTAAAAAGTATTAATTTTTCTTATGTTTTTTTATGTTAAATATTCTCAATATTAGACATTCTCTTTTGATGTGTTAGTTACAGAAATTACAAAAAATCTAGACCTACTTAGCAAGAATGACAAAATGAAATTATACTAAAAACAATCAAAATAATTAAAAGCAAGCACCAATCTAAAAACATAAAACACATTCACAAAATGCAACAAAAAAGATGTGGGGTTTGTGACATCATTATAGAACACGTGTAGCAAAATAAAGCATAATACATTCTTTCATTACAACCAAAAACGTATGCGGTTTCTTTTTTCTTTTTAATATATATATATATATATATATATATATATATATATATATATATATATATATATATAATATAATATAATATAATATAATATAATATAATATAATATAATATTAATGTAGATTAGTTGATGAGGATATAAATTTTAATTTAATTTCAATGTATTTCAGTAGCTGTCACTTGTATTTCCCCACCTATAAATGCCTTTGTGCACCTTGCTTCTTCTTTTTCTTTCCCCCACTCCTCTCTCTTCAATAATGCAAATATTCTGGAAAATGTTTTCTAGGTCAAGTAATTTACACATTTACTTCCTTTTCTCTTGTGATTTAATTTTAAAATATTTTTTAATAAATTGTCTGCATTTAAATCATTTTGTAATTTCGGTCTGATGAGGCAGATATAAAAAATTTATTTGTCAAAATAAATTTATTACCGAGTTCTTCGATGATGTGTTAAGTTTTTTCCTTCTTGATATATATATATATATATATATATATATATATATATATATATATATATATATATAAACTGTATATAATTTTGTATAATTTTTTACGTCAACAAATAGTATTTAGAAAAATATAACAAACTGGAAAATTTTCATCCGTTAGGATTTCATAAGACTGATGAAATCCCAGTTGGATGAAACGCGTCACAAGAAATATTCCAGTTTGTGAAAAATCTTGTCTCTTTTGGACGAAGAAGACATCACTTGAACCTATACAATTAGTACGATTTCATTAATATGCAACTTTACAATTTATTTAAATTCTTGGTAAAGTCTTTTATCCTATAATGAACAAACCAAAACAGCTCTATATCTTTCAGATGTGTGTTCTGCCAGCTATTGTAAATAATAATTAGGCTACACCCTTACTACATTGCCTTCCGAAATGTTCTGTTGCGGACAACGTAAGCAATCCCAGTGGAGGAAAAGAGAAAAAGCAGAAGAAACTGAAGATCAGTTGAGCAAGAGAAGGACAGAAGACGCAGAAAGGCATGCAGCTTCACAAGCATCATAAAGTGAAGAACAAGCGGATTTAAGACGAAAATTAGATGTTTATCGGACAGCAGCAGCAAGACAGTCTGAAACTGAAGAAGAAGCTGTCTGAGCACGTAGATTAGATGCTCAACGGGCTGCAGCAGCAAGACAGTCTGAAACTCAAGAAGAAGCGGTCAGAAGACGTAGATTCGATGCTCAACGGGCTGCAACAGGAAGACAGTCTGAAACTGAAGAAGAAGCTGTCAGAAGACGTAGATTAGATGCCCAACGGGCTGCAACAGGAAGACAGTCTGAAACTGAAGAAGAAGCTGTCAGAAGACGTAAATTAGATGCTCAACGGGCTGCAGCAGGAAGACAGTCTGAAACTGAAGAAGAAGCTGTCAGAAGACGTAGATTAGATGCTCAACGGGCTGCAGCAGCAAGACAGTCTGAAACTCAAGAAGAAGCTGTCAGAAGACGTAGATTAGATGCTCAACGGGCTGCAGCAGCAAGACAGTCTGAAACTCAAGAAGAAGCTGTCAGAAGACGTAGATTAGATGCTCAACGGGCTGCAACAAGAAGACAGTCTGAAACTGAAGAAGAAGCTGTCAGAAGACGTAGATTAGATGCTCAACGGGCTGCAGCAGCAAGACAGTCTGAAACTCAAGAAGAAGCTGTCAGAAGACGTAGATTAGATGCTCAACGGGCTGCAGCAGCAAGACAGTCTGAAACTCAAGAAGAAGCTGTCAGAAGACGTAGATTAGATGCTCAACGGGCTGCAGCAGGAAGACAGTCTGAAACTGAAGAAGCTGTCAGAAGACGTAGATTAGATGCTCAACGGGCTGCAGCAGCAAGACAGTCTGAAACTCAAGAAGAAGCTGTCAGAAGACGTAGATTAGATGCTCAACGGGCTGCAGCAGGAAGACAGTCTGAAACTCAAGAAGAAGCTGTCAGAAGACGTAGATTAGATGCTCAACGGGCTGCAGCAGCAAGACAGTCTGAAACTCAAGAAGAAGCTGTCAGAAGACGTAGATTAGATGCTCAACGGGCTGCAGCAGGAAGACAGTCTGAAACTGAAGAAGAAGCTGTCAGAAGACGTAGATTAGATGCTCAACGGGCTGCAGCAGCAAGACAGTCTGAAACTCAAGAAGAAGCTGTCAGAAGACGTAGATTAGATGCTCAACGGGCTGCAGCAGCAAGACAGTCTGAAACTCAAGAAGAAGCTGTCAGAAGACGTAGATTAGATGCTCAACGGGCTGCAGCAGGAAGACAGTCTGAAACTGAAGAAGAAGCTGTCAGAAGACGTAGATTAGATGCTCAACGGGCTGCAGCAGCAAGACAGTCTGAAACTCAAGAAGAAGCTGTCAGAAGACGTAGATTAGATGCTCAACGGGCTGCAGCAGCAAGACAGTCTGAAACTCAAGAAGAAGCTGTCAGAAGACGTAGATTAGATGCTCAACGGGCTGCAACAGGAAGACAGTCTGAAACTCAAGTAGAAGCTGTCAGAAGACGTAGATTAGATGCTCAACGGGCTGCAGCAGGAAGACAGTCTGAAACTGAAGAAGAAGCTGTCAGAAGACGTAGATTAGATGCTCAACGGGCTGCAGCAGGAAGACAGTCTGAAACTGAAGAAGAAGCTGTCAGAAGACGTAGATTAGATGCTCAACGGGCTGCAGCAGCAAGACAGTCTGAAACTCAAGAAGAAGCTGTCAGAAGACGTAGATTAGATGCTCAACGGGCTGCAGCAGCAAGACAGTCTGAAACTCAAGAAGAAGCTGTCAGAAGACGTAGATTAGATGCTCAACGGGCTGCAGCAGGAAGACAGTCTGAAACTGAAGAAGAAGCTGTCAGAAGACGTAGATTAGATGCTCAACGGGCTGCAGCAGGAAGACAGTCTGAAACTGAAGAAGAAGCTGTCAGAAGACGTAGATTAGATGCTCAACGGGCTGCAGCAGGAAGACAGTCTGAAACTGAAGAAGAAGCTGTCAGAAGACGTAGATTAGAGGCTCAACGGGCTGCAGCAGCAAGACAGTCTGAAACTCAAGAAGAAGCTGTCAGAAGACGTAGATTAGATGCTCAACGGGCTGCAGCAGCAAGACAGTCTGAAACTCAAGAAGAAGCTGTCAGAAGACGTAGATTAGATGCTCAACGGGCTGCAGCAGCAAGACAGTCTGAAACTCAAGAAGAAGCTGTCAGAAGACGTAGATTAGATGCTCAACGGGCTGCAACAGGAAGACAGTCTGAAACTGAAGAAGAAGCTGTCAGAAGACGTAGATTAGATGCTCAACGGGCTGCAGCAGCAAGACAGTCTGAAACTCAAGAAGAAGCTGTCAGAAGACGTAGATTAGATGCTCAACGGGCTGCAGCAGCAAGACAGTCTGAAACTCAAGAAGAAGCTGTCAGAAGACGTAGATTAGATGCTCAACGGGCTGCAGCAGGAAGACAGTCTGAAACTGAAGAAGCTGTCAGAAGACGTAGATTAGATGCTCAACGGGCTGCAGCAGCAAGACAGTCTGAAACTCAAGAAGAAGCTGTCAGAAGACGTAGATTAGATGCTCAACGGGCTGCAGCAGGAAGACAGTCTGAAACTCAAGAAGAAGCTGTCAGAAGACGTAGATTAGATGCTCAACGGGCTGCAGCAGCAAGACAGTCTGAAACTCAAGAAGAAGCTGTCAGAAGACGTAGATTAGATGCTCAACGGGCTGCAGCAGGAAGACAGTCTGAAATTGAAGAAGAAGCTGTCAGAAGACGTAGATTAGATGCTCAACGGGCTGCAGCAGCAAGACAGTCTGAAACTCAAGAAGAAGCTGTCAGAAGACGTAGATTAGATGCTCAACGGGCTGCAGCAGCAAGACAGTCTGAAACTCAAGAAGAAGCTGTCAGAAGACGTAGATTAGATGCTCAACGGGCTGCAGCAGGAAGACAGTCTGAAACTGAAGAAGAAGCTGTCAGAAGACGTAGATTAGATGCTCAACGGGCTGCAGCAGCAAGACAGTCTGAAACTCAAGAAGAAGCTGTCAGAAGACGTAGATTAGATGCTCAACGGGCTGCAGCAGCAAGACAGTCTGAAACTCAAGAAGAAGCTGTCAGAAGACGTAGATTAGATGCTCAACGGGCTGCAACAGGAAGACAGTCTGAAACTCAAGTAGAAGCTGTCAGAAGACGTAGATTAGATGCTCAACGGGCTGCAGCAGGAAGACAGTCTGAAACTGAAGAAGAAGCTGTCAGAAGACGTAGATTAGATGCTCAACGGGCTGCAGCAGGAAGACAGTCTGAAACTGAAGAAGAAGCTGTCAGAAGACGTAGATTAGATGCTCAACGGGCTGCAGCAGCAAGACAGTCTGAAACTCAAGAAGAAGCTGTCAGAAGACGTAGATTAGATGCTCAACGGGCTGCAGCAGCAAGACAGTCTGAAACTCAAGAAGAAGCTGTCAGAAGACGTAGATTAGATGCTCAACGGGCTGCAGCAGGAAGACAGTCTGAAACTGAAGAAGAAGCTGTCAGAAGACGTAGATTAGATGCTCAACGGGCTGCAGCAGGAAGACAGTCTGAAACTGAAGAAGAAGCTGTCAGAAGACGTAGATTAGATGCTCAACGGGCTGCAGCAGGAAGACAGTCTGAAACTGAAGAAGAAGCTGTCAGAAGACGTAGATTAGAGGCTCAACGGGCTGCAGCAGCAAGACAGTCTGAAACTCAAGAAGAAGCTGTCAGAAGACGTAGATTAGATGCTCAACGGGCTGCAGCAGCAAGACAGTCTGAAACTCAAGAAGAAGCTGTCAGAAGACGTAGATTAGATGCTCAACGGGCTGCAGCAGCAAGACAGTCTGAAACTCAAGAAGAAGCTGTCAGAAGACGTAGATTAGATGCTCAACGGGCTGCAACAGGAAGACAGTCTGAAACTGAAGAAGAAGCTGTCAGAAGACGTAGATTAGATGCTCAACGGGCTGCAGCAGGAAGACAGTCTGAAACTGAAGAAGAAGCTGTCAGAAGACGTAGATTAGATGCCCAACGGGCTGCAACAGGAAGACAGTCTGAAACTGAAGAAGAAGCTGTCAGAAGACGTAGATTAGATGCTCAACGGGCTGCAGCAGGAAGACAGTCTGAAACTGAAGAAGAAGCTGTCAGAAGACGTAGATTAGATGCTCAACGGGCTGCAGCAGGAAGACAGTCTGAAACTGAAGAAGAAGCTGTCAGAAGACGTAGATTAGATGCTCAACGGGCTGCAGCAGCAAGACAGTCTGAAACTCAAGAAGAAGCTGTCAGAAGACGTAGATTAGATGCTCAACGGGCTGCAGCAGCAAGACAGTCTGAAACTCAAGAAGAAGCTGTCAGAAGACGTAGATTAGATGCTCAACGGGCTGCAGCAGGAAGACAGTCTGAAACTGAAGAAGAAGCTGTCAGAAGACGTAGATTAGATGCTCAACGGGCTGCAGCAGCAAGACAGTCTGAAACTCAAGAAGAAGCTGTCAGAAGACGTAGATTAGATGCTCAACGGGCTGCAGCAGCAAGACAGTCTGAAACTCAAGAAGAAGCTGTCAGAAGACGTAGATTAGATGCTCAACGGGCTGCAACAGGAAGACAGTCTGAAACTCAAGTAGAAGCTGTCAGTAGACGTAGATTAGATGCTCAACGGGCTGCAGCAGGAAGACAGTCTGAAACTGAAGAAGAAGCTGTCAGAAGACGTAGATTAGATGCTCAACGGGCTGCAGCAGGAAGACAGTCTGAAACTGAAGAAGAAGCTGTCAGAAGACGTAGATTAGATGCTCAACGGGCTGCAGCAGCAAGACAGTCTGAAACTCAAGAAGAAGCTGTCAGAAGACGTAGATTAGATGCTCAACGGGCTGCAGCAGCAAGACAGTCTGAAACTCAAGAAGAAGCTGTCAGAAGACGTAGATTAGATGCTCAACGGGCTGCAGCAGGAAGACAGTCTGAAACTGAAGAAGAAGCTGTCAGAAGACGTAGATTAGATGCTCAACGGGCTGCAGCAGGAAGACAGTCTGAAACTCAAGAAGAAGCTGTCAGAAGACGTAGATTAGATGCTCAACGGGCTGCAGCAGCAAGACAGTCTGAAACTCAAGAAGAAGCTGTCAGAAGACGTAGATTAGATGCTCAACGGGCTGCAGCAGCAAGACAGTCTGAAACTCAAGAAGAAGCTGTCAGAAGACGTAGATTAGATGCTCAACGGGCTGCAGCAGCAAGACAGTCTGAAACTCAAGAAGAAGCTGTCAGAAGACGTAGATTAGATGCTCAACGGGCTGCAGCAGGAAGACAGTCTGAAACTGAAGAAGAAGCTGTCAGAAGACGTAGATTAGATGCTCAACGGGCTGCAGCAGGAAGACAGTCTGAAACTGAAGAAGAAGCTGTCAGAAGACGTAGATTAGATGCTCAACGGGCTGCAGCAGCAAGACAGTCTGAAACTGAAGAAGAAGCTGTCAGAAGACGTAGATTAGATGCTCAACGGGCTGCAGCAGCAAGACAGTCTGAAACTCAAGAAGAAGCTGTCAGAAGACGTAGATTAGATGCTCAACGGGCTGCAGCAGGAAGACAGTCTGAAACTGAAGAAGAAGCTGTCAGAAGACGTAGATTAGATGCTCAACGGGCTGCAGCAGGAAGACAGTCTGAAACTGAAGAAGAAGCTGTCAGAAGACGTAGATTAGATGCTCAACGGGCTGCAGCAGCAAGACAGTCTGAAACTCAAGAAGAAGCTGTCAGAAGACGTAGATTAGATGCTCAACGGGCTGCAGCAGCAAGACAGTCTGAAACTCAAGAAGAAGCTGTCAGAAGACGTAGATTAGATGCTCAACGGGCTGCAGGAGGAAGACAGTCTGAAACTGAAGAAGAAGCTGTCAGAAGACGTAGATTAGATGCTCAACGGGCTGCAGCAGCAAGACAGTCTGAAACTCAAGAAGAAGCTGTCAGAAGACGTAGATTAGATGCTCAACGGGCTGCAGCAGCAAGACAGTCTGAAACTCAAGAAGAAGCTGTCAGAAGACGTAGATTAGATGCTCAACGGGCTGCAGCAGCAAGACAGTCTGAAACTCAAGAAGAAGCTGTCAGAAGACGTAGATTAGATGCTCAACGGGCTGCAGCAGCAAGACAGTCTGAAACTGAAGAAGAAGCTGTCAGAAGACGTAGATTAGATGCTCAACGGGCTGCAGCAGGAAGACAGTCTGAAACTGAAGAAGAAGCTGTCAGAAGACGTAGATTAGATGCTCAACGGGCTGCAGCAGCAAGACAGTCTGAAACTGAAGAAGAAGCTGTCAGAAGACGTAGATTAGATGCTCAACGGGCTGCAGCAGCAAGACAGTCTGAAACTCAAGAAGAAGCTGTCAGAAGACGTAGATTAGATGCTCAACGGGCTGCAGCAGGAAGACAGTCTGAAACTGAAGAAGAAGCTGTCAGAAGACGTAGATTAGATGCTCAACGGGCTGCAGCAGGAAGACAGTCTGAAACTGAAGAAGAAGCTGTCAGAAGACGTAGATTAGATGCTCAACGGGCTGCAGCAGCAAGACAGTCTGAAACTCAAGAAGAAGCTGTCAGAAGACGTAGATTAGATGCTCAACGGGCTGCAGCAGCAAGACAGTCTGAAACTCAAGAAGAAGCTGTCAGAAGACGTAGATTAGATGCTCAACGGGCTGCAGCAGCAAGACAGTCTGAAACTCAAGAAGAAGCTGTCAGAAGACGTAGATTAGATGCTCAACGGGCTGCAGCAGGAAGACAGTCTGAAACTGAAGAAGAAGCTGTCAGAAGACGTAGATTAGATGCTCAACGGGCTGCAGCAGGAAGACAGTCTGAAACTGAAGAAGAAGCTGTCAGAAGACGTAGATTAGATGCTCAACGGGCTGCAGCAGCAAGACAGTCTGAAACTGAAGAAGAAGCTGTCAGAAGACGTAGATTAGATGCTCAACGGGCTGCAGCAGCAAGACAGTCTGAAACTCAAGAAGAAGCTGTCAGAAGACGTAGATTAGATGCTCAACGGGCTGCAGCAGGAAGACAGTCTGAAACTGAAGAAGAAGCTGTCAGAAGACGTAGATTAGATGCTCAACGGGCTGCAGCAGGAAGACAGTCTGAAACTGAAGAAGAAGCTGTCAGAAGACGTAGATTAGATGCTCAACGGGCTGCAGCAGCAAGACAGTCTGAAACTCAAGAAGAAGCTGTCAGAAGACGTAGATTAGATGCTCAACGGGCTGCAGCAGCAAGACAGTCTGAAACTCAAGAAGAAGCTGTCAGAAGACGTAGATTAGATGCTCAACGGGCTGCAGCAGGAAGACAGTCTGAAACTGAAGAAGAAGCTGTCAGAAGACGTAGATTAGATGCTCAACGGGCTGCAGCAGCAAGACAGTCTGAAACTCAAGAAGAAGCTGTCAGAAGACGTAGATTAGATGCTCAACGGGCTGCAGCAGCAAGACAGTCTGAAACTCAAGAAGAAGCTGTCAGAAGACGTAGATTAGATGCTCAACGGGCTGCAGCAGCAAGACAGTCTGAAACTCAAGAAGAAGCTGTCAGAAGACGTAGATTAGATGCTCAACGGGCTGCAGCAGCAAGACAGTCTGAAACTCAAGAAGAAGCTGTCAGAAGACGTAGATTAGATGCTCAACGGGCTGCAGCAGGAAGACAGTCTGAAACTGAAGAAGAAGCTGTCAGAAGACCTAGATTAGATGCTCAACGGGCTGCAGCAGCAAGACAGTCTGAAACTGAAGAAGAAGCTGTCAGAAGACGTAGATTAGATGCTCAACGGGCTGCAGCAGCAAGACAGTCTGAAACTCAAGAAGAAGCTGTCAGAAGACGTAGATTAGATGCTCAACGGGCTGCAGCAGGAAGACAGTCTGAAACTGAAGAAGAAGCTGTCAGAAGACGTAGATTAGATGCTCAACGGGCTGCAGCAGCAAGACAGTCTGAAACTCAAGAAGAAGCTGTCAGAAGACGTAGATTAGATGCTCAACGGGCTGCAGCAGCAAGACAGTCTGAAACTCAAGAAGAAGCTGTCAGAAGACGTAGATTAGATGCTCAACGGGCTGCAGCAGCAAGACAGTCTGAAACTCAAGAAGAAGCTGTCAGAAGACGTAGATTAGATGCTCAACGGGCTGCAGCAGGAAGACAGTCTGAAACTGAAGAAGAAGCTGTCAGAAGACCTAGATTAGATGCTCAACGGGCTGCAGCAGCAAGACAGTCTGAAACTGAAGAAGAAGCTGTCAGAAGACGTAGATTAGATGCTCAACGGGCTGCAGCAGCAAGACAGTCTGAAACTCAAGAAGAAGCTGTCAGAAGACGTAGATTAGATGCTCAACGGGCTGCAGCAGGAAGACAGTCTGAAACTGAAGAAGAAGCTGTCAGAAGACGTAGATTAGATGCTCAACGGGCTGCAGCAGCAAGACAGTCTGAAACTCAAGAAGAAGCTGTCAGAAGACGTAGATTAGATGCTCAACGGGCTGCAGCAGCAAGACAGTCTGAAACTCAAGAAGAAGCTGTCAGAAGACGTAGATTAGATGCTCAACGGGCTGCAGCAGCAAGACAGTCTGAAACTCAAGAAGAAGCTGTCAGAAGACGTAGATTAGATGCTCAACGGGCTGCAGCAGCAAGACAGTCTGAAACTCAAGAAGAAGCTGTCAGAAGACGTAGATTAGATGCTCAACGGGCTGCAGCAGGAAGACAGTCTGAAACTGAAGAAGAAGCTGTCAGAAGACGTAGATTAGATGCTCAACGGGCTGCAGCAGCAAGACAGTCTGAAACTGAAGAAGAAGCTGTCAGAAGACGTAGATTAGATGCTCAACGGGCTGCAGCAGCAAGACAGTCTGAAACTCAAGAAGAAGCTGTCAGAAGACGTAGATTAGATGCTCAACGGGCTGCAGCAGGAAGACAGTCTGAAACTGAAGAAGAAGCTGTCAGAAGACGTAGATTAGATGCTCAACGGGCTGCAGCAGGAAGACAGTCTGAAACTCAAGAAGAAGCTGTCAGAAGACGTAGATTAGATGCTCAACGGGCTGCAGCAGCAAGACAGTCTGAAACTGAAGAAGAAGCTGTCAGAAGACGTAGATTAGATGCTCAACGGGCTGCAGCAGCAAGACAGTCTGAAACTCAAGAAGAAGCTGTCAGAAGACGTAGATTAGATGCTCAACGGGCTGCAGCAGGAAGACAGTCTGAAACTGAAGAAGAAGCTGTCAGAAGACGTAGATTAGATGCTCAACGGGCTGCAGCAGCAAGACAGTCTGAAACTCAAGAAGAAGCTGTCAGAAGACGTAGATTAGATGCTCAACGGGCTGCAGCAGCAAGACAGTCTGAAACTCAAGAAGAAGCTGTCAGAAGACGTAGATTAGATGCTCAACGGGCTGCAGCAGCAAGACAGTCTGAAACTCAAGAAGAAGCTGTCAGAAGACGTAGATTAGATGCTCAACGGGCTGCAGCAGGAAGACAGTCTGAAACTGAAGAAGAAGCTGTCAGAAGACGTAGATTAGATGCTCAACGGGCTGCAGCAGGAAGACAGTCTGAAACTGAAGAAGAAGCTGTCAGAAGACGTAGATTAGATGCTCAACGGGCTGCAGCAGCAAGACAGTCTGAAACTCAAGAAGAAGCTGTCAGAAGACGTAGATTAGATGCTCAACGGGCTGCAGCAGCAAGACAGTCTGAAACTCAAGAAGAAGCTGTCAGAAGACGTAGATTAGATGCTCAACGGGCTGCAGCAGCAAGACAGTCTGAAACTCAAGAAGAAGCTGTCAGAAGACGTAGATTAGATGCTCAACGGGCTGCAGCAGGAAGACAGTCTGAAACTGAAGAAGAAGCTGTCAGAAGACGTAGATTAGATGCTCAACGGGCTGCAGCAGGAAGACAGTCTGAAACTGAAGAAGAAGCTGTCAGAAGACGTAGATTAGATGCTCAACGGGCTGCAGCAGCAAGACAGTCTGAAACTGAAGAAGAAGCTGTCAGAAGACGTAGATTAGATGCTCAACGGGCTGCAGCAGCAAGACAGTCTGAAACTCAAGAAGAAGCTGTCAGAAGACGTAGATTAGATGCTCAACGGGCTGCAGCAGGAAGACAGTCTGAAACTGAAGAAGAAGCTGTCAGAAGACGTAGATTAGATGCTCAACGGGCTGCAGCAGGAAGACAGTCTGAAACTGAAGAAGAAGCTGTCAGAAGACGTAGATTAGATGCTCAACGGGCTGCAGCAGCAAGACAGTCTGAAACTCAAGAAGAAGCTGTCAGAAGACGTAGATTAGATGCTCAACGGGCTGCAGCAGCAAGACAGTCTGAAACTCAAGAAGAAGCTGTCAGAAGACGTAGATTAGATGCTCAACGGGCTGCAGCAGGAAGACAGTCTGAAACTGAAGAAGAAGCTGTCAGAAGACGTAGATTAGATGCTCAACGGGCTGCAGCAGCAAGACAGTCTGAAACTCAAGAAGAAGCTGTCAGAAGACGTAGATTAGATGCTCAACGGGCTGCAGCAGCAAGACAGTCTGAAACTCAAGAAGAAGCTGTCAGAAGACGTAGATTAGATGCTCAACGGGCTGCAGCAGCAAGACAGTCTGAAACTCAAGAAGAAGCTGTCAGAAGACGTAGATTAGATGCTCAACGGGCTGCAGCAGCAAGACAGTCTGAAACTCAAGAAGAAGCTGTCAGAAGACGTAGATTAGATGCTCAACGGGCTGCAGCAGGAAGACAGTCTGAAACTGAAGAAGAAGCTGTCAGAAGACGTAGATTAGATGCTCAACGGGCTGCAGCAGCAAGACAGTCTGAAACTGAAGAAGAAGCTGTCAGAAGACGTAGATTAGATGCTCAACGGGCTGCAGCAGCAAGACAGTCTGAAACTCAAGAAGAAGCTGTCAGAAGACGTAGATTAGATGCTCAACGGGCTGCAGCAGGAAGACAGTCTGAAACTGAAGAAGAAGCTGTCAGAAGACGTAGATTAGATGCTCAACGGGCTGCAGCAGCAAGACAGTCTGAAACTCAAGAAGAAGCTGTCAGAAGACGTAGATTAGATGCTCAACGGGCTGCAGCAGCAAGACAGTCTGAAACTCAAGAAGAAGCTGTCAGAAGACGTAGATTAGATGCTCAACGGGCTGCAGCAGCAAGACAGTCTGAAACTCAAGAAGAAGCTGTCAGAAGACGTAGATTAGATGCTCAACGGGCTGCAGCAGCAAGACAGTCTGAAACTCAAGAAGAAGCTGTCAGAAGACGTAGATTAGATGCTCAACGGGCTGCAGCAGGAAGACAGTCTGAAACTCAAGAAGAAGCTGTCAGAAGACGTAGATTAGATGCTCAACGGGCTGCAGCAGCAAGACAGTCTGAAACTGAAGAAGAAGCTGTCAGAAGACGTAGATTAGATGCTCAACGGGCTGCAGCAGCAAGACAGTCTGAAACTCAAGAAGAAGCTGTCAGAAGACGTAGATTAGATGCTCAACGGGCTGCAGCAGGAAGACAGTCTGAAACTGAAGAAGAAGCTGTCAGAAGACGTAGATTAGATGCTCAACGGGCTGCAGCAGGAAGACAGTCTGAAACTGAAGAAGAAGCTGTCAGAAGACGTAGATTAGATGCTCAACGGGCTGCAGCAGCAAGACAGTCTGAAACTCAAGAAGAAGCTGTCAGAAGACGTAGATTAGATGCTCAACGGGCTGCAGCAGCAAGACAGTCTGAAACTCAAGAAGAAGCTGTCAGAAGACGTAGATTAGATGCTCAACGGGCTGCAGCAGGAAGACAGTCTGAAACTGAAGAAGAAGCTGTCAGAAGACGTAGATTAGATGCTCAACGGGCTGCAGCAGCAAGACAGTCTGAAACTCAAGAAGAAGCTGTCAGAAGACGTAGATTAGATGCTCAACGGGCTGCAGCAGCAAGACAGTCTGAAACTCAAGAAGAAGCTGTCAGAAGACGTAGATTAGATGCTCAACGGGCTGCAGCAGGAAGACAGTCTGAAACTGAAGAAGAAGCTGTCAGAAGACGTAGATTAGATGCTCAACGGGCTGCAGCAGCAAGACAGTCTGAAACTCAAGAAGAAGCTGTCAGAAGACGTAGATTAGATGCTCAACGGGCTGCAGCAGCAAGACAGTCTGAAACTCAAGAAGAAGCTGTCAGAAGACGTAGATTAGATGCTCAACGGGCTGCAGCAGCAAGACAGTCTGAAACTGAAGAAGAAGCTGTCAGAAGACGTAGATTAGATGCTCAACGGGCTGCAGCAGCAAGACAGTCTGAAACTGAAGAAGAAGCTGTCAGAAGACGTAGATTAGATGCTCAACGGGCTGCAGCAGCAAGACAGTCTGAAACTCAAGAAGAAGCTGTCAGAAGACGTAGATTAGATGCTCAACGGGCTGCAGCAGGAAGACAGTCTGAAACTGAAGAAGAAGCTGTCAGAAGACGTAGATTAGATGCTCAACGGGCTGCAGCAGCAAGACAGTCTGAAACTCAAGAAGAAGCTGTCAGAAGACGTAGATTAGATGCTCAACGGGCTGCAGCAGGAAGACAGTCTGAAACTGAAGAAGAAGCTGTCAGAAGACGTAGATTAGATGCTCAACGGGATGCAGCAGGAAGACAGTCTGAAACTGAAGAAGAAGCTGTCAGAAGACGTAGATTAGATGCTCAACGGGCTGCAGCAGCAAGACAGTCTGAAACTCAAGAAGAAGCTGTCAGAAGACGTAGATTAGATGCTCAACGGGCTGCAGCAGGAAGACAGTCTGAAACTGAAGAAGAAGCTGTCAGAAGACGTAGATTAGATGCTCAACGGGCTGCAGCAGCAAGACAGTCTGAAACTCAAGAAGAAGCTGTCAGAAGACGTAGATTAGATGCTCAACGGGCTGCAGCAGCAAGACAGTCTGAAACTCAAGAAGAAGCTGTCAGAAGACGTAGATTAGATGCTCAACGGGCTGCAGCAGCAAGACAGTCTGAAACTCAAGAAGAAGCTGTCAGAAGACGTAGATTAGATGCTCAACGGGCTGCAGCAGGAAGACAGTCTGAAACTGAAGAAGAAGCTGTCAGAAGACGTAGATTAGATGCTCAACGGGCTGCAGCAGCAAGACAGTCTGAAACTCAAGAAGAAGCTGTCAGAAGACGTAGATTAGATGCTCAACGGGCTGCAGCAGCAAGACAGTCTGAAACTCAAGAAGAAGCTGTCAGAAGACGTAGATTAGATGCTCAACGGGCTGCAGCAGGAAGACAGTCTGAAACTCAAGAAGAAGCTGTCAGAAGACGTAGATTAGATGCTCAACGGTCTGCAGCAGGAAGACAGTCTGAAACTGAAGAAGAAGCTGTCAGAAGACGTAGATTAGATGCTCAACGGGCTGCAGCAGCAAGACAGTCTGAAACTCAAGAAGAAGCTGTCAGAAGACGTAGATTAGATGCTCAACGGGCTGCAGCAGCAAGACAGTCTGAAACTCAAGAAGAAGCTGTCAGAAGAC
Organism: Acanthosepion esculentum; assembly: GCA_964036315.1. Classification (NCBI taxonomy): domain Eukaryota; kingdom Metazoa; phylum Mollusca; class Cephalopoda; order Sepiida; family Sepiidae; genus Acanthosepion; species Acanthosepion esculentum. Next base: position 61,315,919 of record OZ038478.1, read on the forward strand.
GTAGATTAGATCCTCAACGGGCTGCAACAGCAAGATGGTCTGAAAATCGAGAAAAAGCTGACAGACGGCGTATATTAAATGCTCAACGGACTGCAGAAGTTAGATAATCTGAAACTCAAGAAGAAACTGAAATGAGACATAGCATGCATACTCAGCGGACTGCAGCTGCCAGACAATGTGAAATTCCAGAAGTAAGGGAGAGGAGTCTCAGAATGAATACTCGAAGGATTGCAGCAACATAGGCAACTGGATATATTATACTGAAAATAAACATTACTGTAATGGTATATTTTTTATTATTGATGCTTGTTGTATTACTTAAATATTGTAATATGCATATGTTTATAGTTTTCCTTAATCTTTTATTTGGTTATATATGTGGTGATTGCTTTATTTATAGACTAAAATATGGCGATCACAGACCAGAAGTTTATATGCAACCATGATCATATTGGCCTTGAGGAAATACCTCTCTGTTTTTCATGAAAACTGGCAGTCCTTTCTATTGCGTTACCTTGTTGGATAAAGCTGTATCACTGACATGAATGTTAACAGCCATTTATTATTATATTATGTGGTCAATACTCTTTAATCAATATCTTTCAAAAACATAGTAACATTCTAGCAGATTTTTTCCAAATCCAGTCTACCACCGGAATTATTGTGTATTTGCGTAACACTCACGCTTTTGTGCAAGTTTCGTTAAAAACGACTGGCAAAGTGCCGTGGTTAAGTTTTTATATAATTTTTCATGTGTTCGTATATTTTTTTTCTTTTCAGGACATAGACTATATGAAAATTGTTCAAGTACTTTATATATCCAAACTCTTTCTGCTATACTTTTAGCTATTATCAAGGATGAATTTAATTTTTCTTTTAAGTGAATATATGGATTGTTTTATGCATGTATCTAGAGTTATAGGAATGTTTTATTGTCCAAACACGGTCAGCACATTGTGGTCGTGTTCATAGTTGATATTATTGAGGGTTGGCTTTTTCATTTTTTTTATTAATAATGCTTCCATTATATTTAACATTTTATTCAAGTGGATAAGACGATTATATTAGTATTGTCAGCGAGTATATTACGGAGATATTTTGGTAAATCTCTATATGTATGTCTTGAAAAGAGAACAATTATAAGATCACATGAAAAATTATATAAAAAAAATTAAGCAGAGCACCATATCAGTCGTTTTAATGAAACTTATTCAGCTAGAAAGAAAACAGTTTAAAATCGTTTTGTGTTAACCCCATTGTCTTTCGAACGGAGCAATGGTTGAGTGGGAAAACGTGTATTGGGAAAGCAGAACATTATTCAAACATATATTGTTAAATAAAAACAGACAACGAATGTCTATTATGTTTGATCATGAGTCGTTCTAAGCTTCGTATAGTGGCTTTAGCTTCGGGAGAAAATAAAGACAAAAACTGTCCAATATTTGGATATTTCTTTATTATTATTATTTTCTTCCGAAGCTAAAGCCACTATACATATGTTTGAATATATATATATATATATATATATATATATATATATATATGTGTGTGTGTGTGTGTGTGTGTGTGTGTGTATGTATGTATTTCATTAATTCCAGTCGTTTTTAGATTTGCATCTACTGTATAACATTTACGCAACGGTAATTATCTGACCCCTGAGGCGTTCCTAAAAAAGGGATGTACCGAGTAAAACTAAGGGATTTTTGTGCCTGCACGATGTCCAAATTGGATCCCACATTACATCCGACTTTGTCTCATATTCCTTCTGAGTGGGCCCACATATATTTCTAAAACGTCATTTATAAAAACTCTCTTAGCACGTCAGGCTGGTAGTATCTGTTTTCCATTCTAAGCTGTGGAAGAAACCTGCTTCCAGGGACTTCACCACTGCAACAACACCTTCTTTATTGCACTACAGTAAAAATTTGGTGGGTGCCGAATCCAGCATAACAGTGGTGGCGGAAACTGAATCGTTTTTTCTCTTTGGCCCGTGTACCTATACATTAAACTTTTCATCACATCCTACCACCCTGGCGAGGTGGATAAATTCCTATTTCTCGAACTTCGGGCTTGAATGGAGTTGTAGACATCCTCATAACATTATGTGGCCTAATCCTAGGGATTCTAACCTTGCAGTAGCACCTCCCTCTCGGCACTAAAGTCAGACGTTTGGTGGATACTGACGCTAGCATGACAGTGGGTGTGAATACAGAATGATTAATGTGCTTAGCCTGCATGTAAGGCACACCCCATTCCAAAAACTGACCTTGTGTTATATCCTACATTCGTGGACAGGTTGGTAAATGAGAAAACTGCATTTTATTAAAGTCACAGTTTAACATAATATTTGCCATCTTACACGGACAGTCAACTTTATATATATCATTTTATAATTTTCAGTGCTTTGAGCTACCACAAATATAAAATTTAGACTTTGCATTTTAGATTATATAAAATTGAATTCATTTATGAGCATCGATTATATAAAATTGAATTCGTTTATGAGTCCATGTACATGGAGTAAGAGTGTGTGTACTTTTGGATATCACGTGTTATACTAAATATGCCAGTCGTATATCATAAAGCGATGACATGTTATGGTACACAACAAAAAGTAAATGAAGTATTTTATTCATAATCATCATCAATTTTCTTTTTGCTTTTGTTTTCATACGAAAATCTTGCTGGAATTCTTTTGCAGTCTTATCGATCTGGAAGCCTCGTTTTGGTTTTGACGCCTTTTCCTCTCACACATGTCGACACGACTGGCGACAACGGACATCTAACAAAACTAATGGTCATCAAAGAATAATGTCACAGATCGTTTGAGTTATTTAAAATTTAGGAAGGTCAAAGCTTTTCATTCTACTGTTTTCTGTCTGTCTTTCTCTCTTCCACCCCTTCACACGCCTTTTCTTTATTTCTCTTCATTTGTATTCTGTAACTCTTTTCCTTTCTGTTCTTTTCTCTCATTTTAACTTTCCTTTTCACTGTTTTTACCATTTTCTATTTCTTTCTCGTGATTTCAGTTCCACTATCGTTTTTTCTTCATTTTTCTTTTCCTTTCTTTCTTTTTTTTGTATTTTCATTCTTTAACTTCTTCGCACTTGTTCTTTCATTTTGCTTTTTTCTTTTCTTCCTTCTCTCCCATAAATCCTATTTTATAATTTCTTTCTTCTCACTCTCTATCATTGTCTCTTTCTTCTTCTTCTTCTCTTTATTTACATTTTCCATTCCTTCCTTCTCCTTTGCTCTTGTCTTTTCTTTCTCGTTCCTTCATATCATTCCGCCAATATCTCTGATGCCGAATACAACTAAATTTGGTAGTCGGACTTCTCGTATGCAAACTGGTGTTTAAAGAATCACTAAGAGGTGAAATGTATTAACTATAACAATGACACATAAGAAAAAAGCAGAGACATTAAAACATAATACACACCTTAAGTTAAAGCTAAAAGAATAGAACCCGGATGAAAGTTAATAGTGAAAAAAGCTGGCAGTTTACACACACGCACATACGTGCAATGTAAAGTCTGTGTTTGAACAGGCATTGATTAGAAAGAAGATATATACAGTGTAACCCGGATATAAGAGAGTTGCCGGGACCGGAGACGAAGTCTCTTATATCCGGATTTCTCTTATATCCGGGTTTGGTATATTATACAGTGTAACCCGGATATAAGAGAGTTGTCGGGATCGGAGATTAAGTCTCTTATATCCGGGTTTATCTTATATCTGGGTTTGGTCTATATTGTTTTATTAACACAGGCTCTAATTTGGGACCAGAGAAAATCTCTCTTATATCCGGGTTTATCTTATATCCGAGTTTCTCTTATATCCGGGTCTCTTATATCCGGGTTAGACTGTATATACATTAACACAGGCTCTAATTTGGGACCAGATAAAATTTCTCTTATATCCGGGTTTCTCTTATATCCGGGTTTGGTCTATATTCTTTTATTAACACAGGCTCTAATTTGGGACCAGAGAAAATCTCTTATATCCGGGTTTCTCTTATATCCGGGTTACACTGTATATACATTAACACAGGCTCTAATTTTGGACCAGATTAAAATTTCTCTTATATCCGGGTTTCTCTTATATCCGGGTCTCTTATATCCGGGTTACAGTATATATATATATATATATATATATATATATATATATATATATCATTGAAGACGATTGATAAGGAACTGCAATTTAATATTTTATATTTTCATTGCATTTGTCCAAGCGATTTTTGGTGGGAAAAAAGAGTGCATAAATATTATATACATGTGTTAAGTTTTTGAACATTTTATACATATATATATATATATATATATATATATATATATATATATATATATATATATATATATATATATATATATAATTATATATATGAGTGTGTGTGCGTGTGTGTGTGAGTGGGAGCGTGTGTGCATGCGTATGAATATTATTAAATGCCTTAGTAATATATATTCATCTTATTCTGAAACTGGACGAAATAAAAGAAGTGATAAATGGCAATGATACTAATTACCATTTATCACTTCCTCTGTCTCGTCTAGATTATGTTGTGGCAGTCTTCTAGAGGGAGCCTGCTTGCTTTGAATATCTTCATTCGAAGTGCTGGATATTTTGCTAATGATTGTACATCAATGTCTGGCGAAAAAAGTCAAACTCGAATGTCTGCTGTTTTTACACTGTAGGAGTTTAACCGTATTTCAGAAGCTAAATATATAAAATGAATACACGAATAGATGAATGCGTTCGCCACTAGAAGATAAGTGCATGCATATTTTTTTCAAAAGACCAAAGAAGAATCTACAATATTATCTGTTCTAACCTGACATTTTTGCTTCAGGTTGTTTCCTACCGTCGTAACGAATCTTCCGTTTGCCTTTTCTATAAATATTTTCATAATAATTGGTCTGATGAGCTTTCCTCTTTGAGACCTCGGCTTTGTGAATTTAAGCACAGTACTAGATTGGTAGCTAGGTCTCATCATTTTCTTGTCGACATTGCTCGATGTAACCGTAAGTTCTATGCTATCAACTTCTCTTGCACTTCTCACTTGTGGAAATCTTTTCCGGCTTCTTGCTTTCCAGTCAGCTTTGATCATCAAAAATTTAAATGCAACGTTAATTGTTAACTTCGGTATTCTTAATTTCTTTTCTTTTGTCGTTCCCTTCCCTCACTTTAATAATACTATTCTTTCTCTCGTATTCTTTCACACACACGAACACCAAGCGTCTTAGTGATTTTATTGCCTTGCTTGGGGTGTAATGAATAAAAATTAGACTATTAGCACGCTTGACTTTGAATAAGAGTATGGATTTGCCTTTTCACATACAGGAAGATGAGCTGATGAATTGGGTGCATATGTATAACCAATATATGTGAAGATGTATGCATATTTCTGTATGTGTGCTTACATTTATGCATAAGTGCGTTGTTTCCGTTCATATCCGTTTAAGAGTAGAGTGTGTTTATTTCAGCTTCACTCCATTCATATCTATCTATCTATCTATCTATCTATCTATCTATCTATCTATCTATCTATTCATGTCCGTCCCCTCCCTGTCACTCTATCTCACTATGTTTATCTATTAGATTCTCTCTTTCTAACTTTACTTCTCTCTCTCTCTCTCTCTCTCTCTCTCTCTCTCTCTCTCTCTCTCTTTCTCTCTGTCACTCACCGTCTCCATCTTTCATTCACATCCACGAGTATGAGTGCATATGTAATTAGTAAAAATGAATGGAGCGTATATATGTGTGTATAGACATGGCTGACTTTTTATGCAAGCGCATACTTGTATGCGCATCTTAAGTGTACGCATGCGCGAAACATTTTTATTCAGTTGTGCGACTGGATTTCTTTGTCTTCTCTCTCAATACATTTATGAGGTGAGCTTGCTGTTCGCGTCCAAACCGGAAGTAACAAAAATGAATGGCTTTCCAAAGCAGAGGGACGGAAGAATGAAAAATTAGGATTTAATCAGGTCTAGCTAGAGAGCGAAAGAGACTCCCGGCATAGAGACAAAGCCCTGGAAGTTTCATTTGTCCAAAGATGAACTCTATAAAAATGAAATGGTTTGTGGCAAGTGCCATTCATGCAGAAGATACTTTCTTGTTTTCTAATCGCCGTTCTCTCCCCAGAACGCCGATTGCTTTTATTCGCACACAGTCCAGCAGACGACAAAGCCAATGTTTTATTCATTTTTTTTACTGTCGCGAAATTCCAAAAATATTAAAATAATCTTTAATTTATTCTTTATTCTAGGGGTCAACTTTGGTTACTAATTGGGCTTATGCAGGCAGAAAGTAGAAAGTTACAAATTATAAAACAGTATCAATCGGTTAACACATAACCTCGCTCGTTGTTTGGATTTTGACATTTACAGATTTCAAAACTAGTCTGTTTCTTTTGGCCGTATTATATGCCGTATCTTTCACAGATACACGAGTTGGCAATACAGAGAATTAAAGTTTTTCGTTTGAGGTTTGTTTATTTAGAGACTCATAAAACTGACAATTCAAAGAAAGTAGTGTCTACATTATATATATATATATATATATATATATATATATATATATATATATATATATATATATATATATATAACAGGATGCATCAATATGTCTGTGACCTGACACGTAAATATTAAGTGAATTGTTATCTGAAAATTTAATTATATAATTGAACGATCAATCTTATTAATATGCGCAACTGGATTAAGTGCATTAACAAAAAGAGAGACTATATTGAAAAAGAATTGTTTTGCAAAAACAATTTTTTTCATCATTAAGCCACGCGCGAACTTTCATATACAGTACACCCCTCACACACACACACACACACACACATATATATATATATATATAGAACTATTTGATTTGGGGATTTAGGCTAATTTTATAGTAATTCGTCGAGCTTAGAATCCTCAACAGAATGCAGAAAGCACTGGACGGCCGTTTCGTCCTATCTGGGACTCATCAGCAGTGCGCATCCACTACCGAGAATCGAACCTGTCTGTCGTCTCTGAGTGTTGGCTTCATGTTCGCATATATATATATATATATATATATATATATATATATATATATATATATATATATATATATACATTGGCACGCAAAAGTATTGGTTACATGTTATTTTCTGTTATAACTCTAGTTTATATTCGCCATTTTGACTGATATTTGGTAAGTAATATCACGTAAAGTTGTTTTAGTTGTATGTGGAAGGAAAATTAAAAACTCATGGTTGAATCCATTTTTATTTTATCAAAGTTCAAAATTACCCTATGCAAAATTATTGGATACATGACACTTTTTTCAAATTTCCAATCGAAACTTTGTATTTTAAAAAACTTTAAATATTCAAATTTTCGATAGTATTGGAATGTTATCTCTGACCAATCAGAGAAGCACACAATTGTTTACAAGATAGTGCTACTAATCATCTGACTCTTTGAGGTGCATTCTGCAATTCAAGGATTAAAAATGGCGAAAAATAAAGAATTATCCAGAGATATGCGAGGTAGAATCATTGAACGTCACAAAGGAGGACAAGGTTACCGAAAAATTAGCAAAGAAATGAATCTAGCACTAAGTACAGTAGGAAATATCATCAGAAAGTATAAGAAGTATGGCGACGGTACAGCAAACCTTCCATGAAATGGAAGACAGAGAAAAATAAATGAGAGTACTTCAAGATGGATCAGCAGAAATGTGCAAACATTTCCTTCATTACTCGTTCTGAAATTAAAACTGATCTTAAGGGTGCTGGAATTAATGTAAGTAAGGACACCATTAGCAGAGCTCTATATCGTACAGGCTTTCATTCAAGATCACCAAGAAAAGTGCCTTTACTGAAAACCAAACATGTCAAAGACCGATTAAAGTTTGTCGAAGCTTATGAAAAGAAAGGTATGCAGTTTTGGGAAAAGGTAATCTAGTCGGATGAAACGAAAGTTGAACTATTCGGAAGGAACACAGCGACAAGTGTTTGGCGAATAAATGGCACTGCCTTCAACAAGCACAATACCATCCCCACAGTTAAGTTTGGAGGTGGTTCCATTATGATATGGGGATGCTTTTCATCCAAGGGCACTGGTGAGTTACAAGTTATCCATGGTAGAATGAATGGTAGCATGTACACGGAGATTCTAGAGAAGAACCTTCAGAAATCTGCAACTTCTTTAGGACATGGTCGGAATTTCGTGCTTCAACACGACAATGATCCAAAACATACCGCAAAACTTACAAAGGAATGGTTTGAAAATAATGGTATTAGTACTCTCAATTGGCCAAGCCAGTCTCCTGACTTGAATCCAATTGAGAACTGGTGGAATACTTTGAAGGTTAAAGTTCATAAGCGGAATCCACAAAATATCAAGCAATTAGAGGAATTATGCAAGGAAGGATGGGGTTAAAGTAACGGTGGATCAGTGTGAAAAACTTGTGGCCAACTATAGAAAGCGACTGGAAGCAGTGAAACAAAACAGAGGCTACACAACAAAATATTAAATTGATGTATCCAATACTTTTGCATCGGGTAATTTTGAACTTTGATAAAAAAATGGATTCAACCATGAGTTTTTAATTTTCCTTCCACATCCAACGGAAAAACAACTTTACGAGATATTACTTACCAAATATCAGGCAAAATGGCAAACATAAACTAGAGTTATAACAGAAAATAACATGTATCCAATACTTATGCGTGTCACTGTATATATATATATATATATATATATATATATATATATATATATATATATATATATATATATATATTGTGGTGTTAGTAATTAGTCCCATTAACAATATACTGAATGAACAATGGTCGTAAAATTAAAAATAATTTTTTTTTAATATTTTACATTCAAGTTTTTCTATAGAAACGTGTCAGTTAAATTTACGTGGATCTATATTGCTGAGTGTTGTGCATTAAATAAGATACCCCAATGATACAAATGCAGCTTTCTGGGTCAATTTTGAACTTTGGACAGAGTGTACACGCTGGGGTCCTCACACTAAACTCGACCTTATTTTGCATCTCGTCTCACTGGAAAGTCTGGGCAAATAACAGTCTATCTTAGTCAGCCAGTCCACTGTCTGGCTCACGATTGTCAAGCTCTCTCTCTCTTCGGGCAGAGTACGACTCTATCTACGCTCTATCTACAGACGAACACTCGAAGAGTAGACGATGCAAAGTGCCTGATCCCGCGGTTGCGGAGGCTCGGTAAATTTTGACCATTAGCCCGAGTGTACGCGCTCGGGTTACCCACACTAAACTCGACCTTGTGTCACATCTCGTCTCGTTGGAGAGACTGGGTAAATACAAGTTCGTTGGAGGCAGGCACTTTGCTGTTTGGCTCACTACTCTGAATATCTCTTGTCTTCGGGCAGAGTACAACTCTGTCGGGGTTCTGGCTACAGACGGAAACACGGCTGAGAAAAATAAGCAAAGCAAATAGCCCGATCCCGCGGTTGCGTGGGCTTGGTAAATTTTGACCATTGTCCCGTTGGAGTCAGTCGGAGAGAATTTTCATGACGTCACGGCGAGCAGCCTAAGCAAGACATATTATTACAACCGCTAGGATTGAGTTATAACACTAGGTAAAGAGTTTTATTATTTAAAATGTGTTGTATAAATGGATATGTGTCTGATACAGAGAAGGCTCATAAATCTATATTTAATAGAACATTTGATTTTCCGTATGCGTTTGAATCTCCATACGCATATTAATTAATACATTAAAACCTACACTCAACCTGCACTATCCCTACCCTCGGTCGAGCCATACAATCAGGTAATTGGTGACAAGTAAAGCAAATTAATTAATAATAGGCTTTTATTGAACTTTTTGGAAATTATTCAGTAATAGATAAGAATCTTTTTTTTTTCTTTAGTTGAAACATTTTAGGTGAACTGATACATGCAAACACGCAATATAAGAGAACATTGAAGTCAACACTCAGAGGCGACAGAATGTTTCATGCTAAAAGCAATCATCAGGCAACATGTGTTGTGTTTTTTCTCGACTATCTATATATACGGGTCAGTGGTGTATTGTGGGTAGTCTGTTGCATTGTGGGTAATCTATTCTAACAGTTATTTTGGCGGGAGTAGTTTGTTAATTTGTTTATTATTTACTTTATTTATTTATTTGGATTAATTTATTTTATTTGTTTTGCTTATTTATTTTTATTTTATTTATTTTTATTTATTCTTTTAAGTTCTCGATTTTTAAGTAACGTAGTAAAAAAGTTATTTTCGCATCTGCATTTTGAGAAGAGTTCTGAGCCTTTATTTAGTAGTTTGTTTTCGTCTGGGAAGGTAATTATAGCTATTTTTCCTCCAAGCAGGGTTTGCATTTTTAGAATGCTTATTAGAATACTCAGTAAAAATCGGACTATCTTCTCTGGCATATTTTAAGGCAGGGTGTGACACAAGGTTGACTTTTACGTTGGGATCCCATGCACATACACAGGCATATGGGCCAAGAGTAAAAATTGCCCAGGCACAGCAACCACTGTCTCAATGGTGTCGATATTACGCCGATCCCAACTCTTTTTGTGAAATGAGAAAGGTGCTGCCACAATGTTCGTTTTACGAAGCGGATCTTAGATGTGGCACAAGGACGAACGTATGGAGCACCCAGTGAGTATCGAAATCACTACTCAATTGTAATTGATCCGGCGAGACAAGCTTGCTATTACACCACGTCGAAATGACCAAACTATTTTTCTGATAGTGATCTTTGTAACTGTCTTTTTGTTCTTTGTTCTACGACAAACGATCAAAGAAAACCGCTATATTTGCACACACACACACACACACACACACACACACACACATATATATATATATATATATATATATATATATACTTTCACTACTCAAATGCAAACTAAAATATATTTCAAACATAGACACACTCAAATAGAATGCACTTATATGCATACATTGCCAGCCTTAAAAACACGTCAGTTGCATTCCTTTTTTGTCTCTTTAGTTTTTAACTCATTGTGTTTTTTACCGCGCTTTCGTTCCTTGCCTCGGCCATTTCCGCTTTCATTTTCACCCGAAGGGTTATGACCCAGATGAAAACAATTGAGTTGCTAATAAAAATAAATAAATAAAGTGAAAAGAAAGACAAAGCAGATAAATCTTGCTCATCCAAACGTAACACAAAGGCCACTATGACTACTCAGTTTGATTGATTGTACCACTCGCCTCCAGACTGAACAAAAACAACAACACATTCTGTCCGCCACTCATCGCCCGCCTCTCTACTTTAGATCAAGTGAGCGTCTCTCAGAAGCACGTCAGAAGCCACTCTCTGACCGTGTCAAAAACTTGAGTGGCACTCTTTTTCAACACTTAGACTATCATGAAGAGCACACATCGAACATCAGAGAACGGTGGAAGATCCCGTAGAATCAAGTGGCCTTCGTTGTTTGCGTCTTCTTGAAAAATGGCGGGGCCTGTTCTCCATCGTTTTTAAATCGCCGTTGTATGTTAAGCATCAATGAAAATAAATAACCCACAGCAATAATGCACCTTGATTCAGTCGAACTATGTTTTTCATGAAGATGCGATCTTTACTAGGTTTAGTGTAAACATTTCAAATATCTATACATATTAAAATTTCTATGGCCTATATTAATATAGGTACCCATAAAAAAGCGATACTTAAGATTTAAAATAAGATGTAAGAGTGAAAAATTATTTCTTGAAGTTGTTTTTATTATTATTTTAGTTGTAACTCCACGCTAATAGATTAAATTTAATACTTCATATAAGCAAAATACTTTACTGTATTTCGAGCCGAATTTAAACTGATTGTAATGTTTTTTTTTTAAATCGCTAATATCAGCCATATTGGCAAATCTTTCATCACAATATAATTCTCTTTATTAGAAAATCTTTCAAAACTAAAATATATTTTTCTGAAACTCTATTTGAGGAAGATTAACTGATTAAAAGTTTAATTAATCTGAATTAATATAAATATTATTACATTTAATTTAAAATATCGGGGAAAACATTTTTTTAACACGGAAGTTTTTATGTGGTGTAACACATTTATTAATAATCTGATTTTTGGCATTTTGACGTAAAGGGCATATAACTGAAAAAAATGACTTGCCGTTTTTTAATATAAATTTTTAACTACCCAGTATTCTTGAAAAATTAGGAAATCTAACATTTTATTGAATTTTAGTTACTTTAGTTTTATAGCCTTACTTATAAAGTCGCTTGTTTAAGAAATGTTAGAAAATTACCAATAAATTTTAAATTTACTATACTTATCTCTCTTATATTCTGATAACGCGTTGTTTGGACGTCTGTACTTACAGAAATTGACACGTTTATACAGACGAAAAAACAATTCAAAATTATTTTTAAAATACTGGGAGTCGCTGAATTGTAGTAAGCATCTCCATTTATGATTAGTAAATATAGTTTTTACTTTATAACAATATCATCTAACCGCTACAAATTAATACAGAATTATAAAAATTTTAAAATTTCTAAATTATTATAATTGATATAAACTGAAAACAATCGGGTATACATAAGTCAGTTTGTGTTGTCATATTTTTTATGCTTGAGTGTGTGTCCATGGACCACACACACACACGCACGCACGCACACACACACACACACACACACACACACACATACACACACACATATATATATATATATATATATATATATATATATATATATATATATATATATATATATATATATATATTAAAGACATTAATATATATATATATTAAAGATATTAAAGGCACGTCACGCGAAATGACGGTTCCGTATAGGATACAGGTTCGATTCCTGTCGGAGAACGAAAATTTTCTATGAAAATTTCTCGGACATTCAGGCCGGTAAATGTTATTTAATACTGTTTATTATAAACAGAGCATTTACTTAAATACTTGTATCTATAAAAAGAACGTTAA
>OZ038478.1:61331396-61341396 GCA_964036315.1 Acanthosepion esculentum
TCGGATCCGGACCCGCAATCCTGAAGTTTTGGATTCCCAAGTTTTCATTACTGCAATTGTTTTCGGATTCCCCCATTTTTCTTGGTTTCTACTGATAAAAACAATTAAAGGGACACAACTCTCTAACTTTCAACAAAGCGTGAATTAAGTGGCGGCAGAAGAATTAGCGTTGAACTTTTAAAATATAAGCTTGAATATTAATGCAATACTTAAATGACGCGATCAATTTTGAGTTCTTCTGTAGCTTATTGTTGCCTATCGCATACGGCAGCAGTATTCCTCGCAAAAAGAAATCTCCGCTAACAGAGGTCTAGATTGCAATCAAAAGAGCCAAGTCTGCAGCGAGGAAAAGAAATTCCCGTGCAACTGAAAACCCAGATCAAACGGCAGCCAGTAGATCTTCCGTGCTGAGAATAGGCAAAGACTTGCAGACTCTCAAACTCCGGAGCAATCTGATTGGAGGAGAGCATCAAGTGTTCTTACCAAGAGGTGAGAATCTAGTAGCGCTTCCAATGTAGCCAACATGGGAAGAGTAAGGGATTCAGAATCACTCGAGAGATCAGAAACCCGGAGAGCTTCCAATAATGGGCAGCAAAGAAGATCAAGACAGAATGCAGTCCAGCTTGAGAAACTTTCTTTTTAATATGAAGCCAATCAAGGTTACTCCTCTCTACCTATTATTGTTAGAGAACTAAACAAAGAATGCAATTATTGTGGCGCATTAAAGTTCAAGGACGAATCCCAAGGCTGCTGTTGCTCCAATGGAAAGATAAAAACCCCAGGGCTTTCCAGCTCCACCAGAAACCACTCATGTCATTGTTCGCTGGATCCACCTCTGAGTCCCAGGATTCCTTGAAGATTATAGCTTACAACAATGCATTTGCAATGACTTCTTTTAAAGCAAATAATGCAACTCTGTCTGGATGACAGACCACGTTCAGAATCGTTCCAAGGACAAATATACCATCAGGTTTGTAGTCTGCACCCTCTGCCAAATGAAGCCCAGAAATTTCTCAAAATCTATTTTCTAGAAAATCACCAAGTCCAACACAAGAAATAATCTTTTTCGGGATTTGAAACTAAGCACAATTTTGAACTGACAGAAATGTCTTCAAACAAATCCATATATTCAATAGTTTCAGTTTGCCCTCCGGAGAGATGAACTGGCGAAACTTGAGATTAGTCATTAGAGCTTATAATACACCTGTTGGAGAGCATGGAAGAAGATTCAATGCACCGTCTGTCAATGTAGTAGCAGGTACTCATTGCAGGTCAGAAATTCGAAAAAAAAGAGACATAGTGATAGAGTAACAAAATGGATCCCTAACGAAAGTTGCTGAAACACACAGGAGGATGTTCTCCAGTATCCAATTATTTTCTGGCAAGGGCAGGATAGCTATCACTTCCTTCTGAAACAAATTGAGCCTGAAACTGAGGAAACTACAGGAAAGAAATTTTCATCACAATAATTCTATTTCTATAGAATCATGGCAAGAGCCAACAACTTCTATCATCTACTGAGAAAAAAAGCAGCTCTTTCGACCAGTTTTTGGTTGATGTGTATGCAAAAATCAAAACAGAGAGGCTGCTCTTTATCACATGCCACCAACGAGAACTTCGAGCGAAAAGCTACATTCACCTACAAGATGCTGTCCGAAATTATGGTAATCCACTCAATACTGGGAAGAAAGTCACTATTTCATCATGTATAGGCGGTGACAGGTACATGCGCGAGAAGACTGACAATGGAATTATATGTCAGCTCGATATTGGTTGTTCAAAGGTTGGGAATGGAAACAAGCTATTTGTACTGACGCCAAACCTAGTATATATATATATATATATATATATATATATATATATATATATATATATATATATATATATATATATATACTAGCCGAATTAGCAGCGTGTCACACATTTTTTTGTAAGAAAATGATGATTGTTTTTAAATCATTTTTATAACTTAGGGAGAAAAATTATGCATTTTAGTATTACTCAATGATCTTACTGATTTGACTTCCATCTTCACGCTTTCTCCTTTTATATTTTGGATGGAAGTCATTTCCTTGTTAAATCAAAGGGAACAAATTTTCAGTGGGGGCTTCATGCAAAAACAATTTGATCTGACCAGTTTGATATGCATTTCATGCAATTCTTGATTGAATGAACTGATGAGCAGATTTCAACGTTGATAAGACAGTTGAATTGACGCAACAAATACGTATTGTATGGCACTAGCCACTGATTGGTGATTTCATGCTCAACTTGATGTCCATGTTGTTTCATTTTGATCTTGCTAACGTGATCCCCGTCTTCTAGCTTTCATTCTATATTTTGGATACGTGCCATTTCCTTGTTCAAATTTAAATTTAATTTAAATCAAAGGGGGAAAGATTTACAGTTGGGGGGATTGTTCCTCTCCCTCCGGGGACACCCTTTGATCAAAATGAAATATCCATGTACCCTAGGAGTCATTCCGTTGTTCAAATTGAAATTAAATTTATATCAAAGCGAAAGGTTTTTCAGTGAGGGATTTTTGCCTCCCGGCGACTCCTTTGATCAAAATAAAATATACTTATTCATGTACCCTGGGTAATATGGTTTCGGAATATATAGGATTATGGTGGCTCTATCTCCAAAACCCTAGGAGGCGTTTGATTACAAACAAACAGACAGAGGCTACAATTATATATATATATATATATATATATATATATATATATATATATATATATATATATATATATATATAAAAGAAGTCAACACTTAGAGGCGACAGTCTGTTTCATGCTAGATGCAATCATCGGGCCACGAGTGTTGTTATTTTTCTAGGCTATTTATATATACGGGTCAGTGGTGCATTGTGGGTAGTCATTTTGGGCAGGTGTTTTACCGGAAGTCGTTTATTTGTTTATTTATTTATTTGTATCAAATTATTTTGCTTGTTTTTATTTAATTTTATTTTTGTTTTTTATCCTTTATATTTATTTTATTTTTATTTATTTATTTTAACATATTAACAAACCACACGAACAAATTAAACCCACGTGCAACTGCAGAATAAAAAACGAATGTCCTTTAAACGGTAATTGTTTACAAAACAACGTAATCTACCAAGCCACGATAAAATCACCAGATAATGAAGAAAAAGTATACATAGGAGTAACTGAAGGACCCTGGAAACAAAGAAATTATGTACACAAAACATCTTTCACAAATAGTATATATGCGAACAGCACAATGCTTTCTAAGTATATCTGGGAAATAAAAAACAAAACGCACACCACACCAAAAATATCTTGGAAAATAAGGAAAAAATCATCAGCCTACAACAACCTATCAAAAACTTGCAAACTTTGCTTGGAGGAAAAACTAGCTATCATTACCTTCCCAGACCAAAATAAATTATTAAATAAAAGATCCGAGCTAATCGCAAAATGCAGACATGAAAACAAATTTTTACTACATAACTTAAAAATCGAAAAGTGAAAAAATAAATAAATACATAAACAAACAAAATGACAATAAAATAAGCAAAATAAATTAAACAAAAACAAATTACCAAATCACACCTGTTAGAATAGACGAAATAGAATAAAAAATAAGGAACAAAATCCATAAATAAAGTAAATAATAAACAAAATATTAGACTATAAAAAATCAAAACCAAAAATCGGACGAAAAATAGCTATAACTGTTATATAACGATAAAAAAATGAATAAAAATAATATACTGCGTTACTTAAACATCGAAAACCAAAAAAAGAAAATATACAGTGTAATAAATAAATAACGACAAGTATAATAAATTGATCTAAATACATCCAAATATATAAATAAACTGACAACCGATACCGATAAACTAGCCGTTTAGAAAAAACAAATAAAGATAATCAATCCAAATAAATAAATTAAAAACTGTTCCCGCCAAAAAATAATAGTCAGAACAAACCACAACAATCAACCCCAAAATTCAACAAATAGCTTTATATCTTCCCAAACAAAAACAAAACTGTTAAATAAGCTATATAAACAAATTTTATTACGTTAATTAAAACACCGATCAAAATAAAAATAATAAATAAATAATATATAAGATAAAAAATAAAAGCAAAAATAAATAAAAACAAGCAAAATAATTTTACCCAAATAAATAAATAAACGACTTTCAGTAAAATAGCCGCCATAATAGACCACCCACAATAAGCTATATAAACAAATTTTTACTACGTTAATAAAAACACCGATCAAAATAAATAAAAAATAAATAAATAAAAATAAAATAAATATAAAGGATAAAAAACAAAAAAATTAAATAAAAACAAGCAAAATAATTTGATACAAATAAATAAATAAACAAATAAACGACTTCCGGTCAAACACCTGCCAAAAATGACCACCCACAATGCACCACTGACCCCTATATATAAAAAGCCTAGAAAAATAACAGCACTCGTGGCCCGATGATTGCATCTACCATGAAACAGACTGTCGCCTCTAAGTGTTGACTTCACTCTTTTATATTTACACTCGCTCTATCTCTCATATTGAGTACTTTATCTCATAAATATAGCACATTTTAAGACTATATTTCTTCATATATATATATATATATATATATATATATATATATTACTATTACGCGTGAGAGAAAAAAATGTCCTCTCACTTTTATTTGAAGAGACACGTTTATTTTATAAGTTGAAAATTTGCATAAATGAGTTGGAAGTTATATAGAGCTGTGAAACGGGCATTCACCATGTAATGTTGATTCCTCTGTCATCATGGTCTATATTTATAAATGCTTCGGCATTGAGCTTTCTTCCTCAATAAATTTAGCAAATTTTAAACAAAACACACACACACACACACACACACACACACACACACATACACATATATATATATATATATATATATATATATATATATATATATATATATATATATATATATATGACTAAAAAGAGTGTCTCCCTGAAAATTTTCAAGATCTGCTTCAATAAGCCCTCCCATATCCCATGAACTCAACAATCATTGGAAGAAAACCAAGGCAACCTACTTGGAGGTAGCATGAATCTAACTTGTGACTAGCTGAATCCAACCGGAGAAATATAACAGAACAAACGAGACAGCCGCTACCCTCGATATCTTAGCATGTCATTTGATAAGATAACTAGATAGATATAATCTGTGTGGATATAGAAATCAACATTGCATCTAGATTGTCAGTCAGTTTCGCATAGTCAAAGTTCGTACATATATGGTGGACTCTCCCGTCGTATTCGACGTATGAGGGTCAAGCAGTTCAGTTCCTAAGAACCAACAATCCAGACACCAGCATATATGATTTGATCATAATGGTGAAGGCTTTGTGCAGAACCAACCACACTTTTTGAAGGGCCGAATGAAGAGGTCTCCAAACGAGTTCAGTGTTGTACTTATCCTAGACCAGTTGACATCAAAGGTTATATAATCCGGTCTATCCTGCTATTTACCCATAGCTGGAGGGAGAAGAAGAGGATTAATACCCTTACCAAGGGTATTAGTACGTAAGTAAATGTAATGGATTCGTCTAGAATTCGAACTCGGCTCTCCGATTCCTCAATCCGAGCCGCTATCCACTACCTATCTATCTATCTATCTATTTATTTATCTATCTATCTATCTATCTATCTATCTATCTCTCTCTCTCTCTCTCTATATATATATATATATATATATATATAGATAGATAGATAGATAGATAGATAGATAGATAGATATGAGATAAAAATATAGTTTAAAGTATGCTATACTTATAGATAAAAGTATTCAATCTGAGGAATATAGCGCGTGCAAATATAAGACAGAAGGTTGAGGTCAGCAACGTGTATCTCGATGTTTGTATGCGTTTGGGTAATGTACATTTATGCATATACAGGTTTTAAGTGCACATAAATATTTATATACAGTCCGGTGTACGTATGGCGTCAAAGATAACGCCCTAAAACTACGTAAGCACAGTTTATGGATAAAAATGTTAGAGCAGCAGCGAATTTGCTCATTACTATTCAAACACAAACCCACACACATATGAAAATATGCACCTACACAGTGTTCTGTTTGTTTTGTCTATTTCTGTTTATTTGAGTATGTATGTACGCATAGTTGTATAGATATAAACGTTACAAACGTGCTTTTATATGTCTGTGGGAGTGCATCAGTGCATGTATGCGTGAGTTGTAACTATCCTGTTTTTTTTCTTTCTTTTGTGAATGGCTTTAATTTGTACATTACAAATCAGATCCGCATTATAATACATTCGGCTGATTGGTATCCGAGGCAAGGGTACGACAAAAGAAACTTTCCATCATTTTACGACATCTTCTTTCTTGATTATTCAAATCGTTTCTCTGCTTTCAGCCATTACTTACTTTTTTTCTAACCTTTCTGTACCGAGCATTCCTTCACAAATCCTGCATTGGGACCGCCATGAAAACGAAGCGAATATAATTATCTTCTCCTTGGCAATATGGTGTTCGTAAGTCATAAAACATATTTTAATGACCGTTGGTGCTCGTCTATAAATAAAGGCGGCCATTGCAAAGAGATATTCACTATCAGCGATACACCGTGGAGTCTATCTCGAAATTGTCACTAGACTTAGTTTCTTCATAACGATGCTTTGATTCAATGTGAGAAAGATTTTACGACTGTCATAAAATGGGTTGGCAATCAATCACTGCCATTCGATTCAGGATTTGTTGGCTTTCTTACACATTCTATTTCTTCTCCAACTCTATATTTCTTTGTTTGCCTTTCTTTCCTTCTTTCTTTCTTTCTTTCTTTCTTTCTTTCTGTAATTCTCTTATATTCTTCATATTTCTTCTCGAGACTGTATAGTTTTCTGTCTTTCTTTCTTTTATTTTCATCCACTATTTTTTAACGTTTTTTTTCTTCTTCCAGATGTTTAATTCTTCATTTCTTTTTCTTTGTTATACATTCTTCTTCATAGTTCGTCTTGTTTTTTATTATGTCTTATATTTTTATCGGTTTTTCCTGGTTTTCATTTATTGATTCAGCCATGTATAATCTTATTGGTTTAATATTTCTTCGTCTTGTAGTTATTATGATTATGAATTTTGGTAATAATCCGGAGGATGTGCGGGTGGAGTAGCTGTTTTGAATCGGCAAGCTGAGTTCCAATTCACGCCCAGTCTATTGACTGTATTCACATTTGTATAAATTCCTTTAAAGAAGGATCGAATGCATGTCTTTTTCTATCTGTCCAGTTCTGGGTAATATTAACAGGGTAAACTAGGTTTTGTAGCACAACGTGGCCAGCCATTTAGGAGAAAGAGTACACTGAATTCAAAACCGTGAGGAAGGTAAATTTATAATAAGGAAGTTCCATTCGGACAACTACTTCCCAAGAACCGATACTTTGCGGATATACTCCCGAGTTGATGCTTCTTCGATCACTATAATCTTAACCTCTTCAAATCGAAGGGAAATCGTTATCTATTTTCAACAACTATCAGTAACCGCCCAACTTAAGTGTCTCTGGTGCCTTATATTGGATGCACAACAGTAAAGAAAGGACAAAAGCAGAAAACCATTCCGTTATTTCCCCAGGAAATCATAGAATTTTATAGCTGCTAATCAAAAAAGACTTTGAAGAGTCATGATTGTCTACATCCTGAAGGGTTTTAAAGAAAAAAGAATAGTCCAGGAGACCTAATACAGACACTCTGTAAGCGGTATTATGCATTGAGAATGGAGATTTTTATTAAGTTTACATTAGTCTGACAAAACTACAAAACTAAAACACAAAACTACTGCTGAAGAACAGTCATTGTGAATGTAACTTACAATACACGGGAACTGGTTGGGGTCGTATGCTTACATCACACTACGGTAGGCACCTTTTCTTATTAACCTTTGCTTCGTCTGGCTTCAGATAAGTGGATTTACCTGATTAAACTTGGCTTAGCGCAAAAGATCGATCTCAGAATACCGAAGAAATTATCTGCCAGAGAAACTCGTTTGTCCTTTCCCCCAATCCTCCATATTCTCTTTCACTTTCAATACCTGTAAATCTCTCTGCGTGCTTGTGGCATTCTCACCTTGCTTGGGGTGAAATCGTAGCCCTTGTAGAAAAGGCCAACGTGCCAAACACTATCAAACGTATTTGAGATATATAGAGCTACAGTCCGAGCTTCATATTCCCCGTGATTCACATTCTAAAGCTTGATAGACAAATTCAGTAATGGCCGTTAACATATCGGCACTAGACCCGAAGAAACTGATCATACTGTTTGTCTGTACGTAGGCCGTGCGAATTAAGATGCTTAACCAATTCCGCGTTGATTAAATCCTCGAGTACTTTGCCAAGAAGTGATAGGAGACTAATAGCGCGATAATGTGAGGGGCGGAAGAGTTCCTCGAAGTTCTTAAAAACAAGAATTACGGAGAACTTCCAACAAGCTGGAAAGCAAGAAGCAGCGAGACATGTGTTGTAAAGTTTGGAGAGAACATGAGCCAATTCAGGAGTACATTTCTTCAGGACGACTGAAAGGATATCGTGGAATCCACGTGCCTTGCCGTGTACGAAAATGTTTTATGTAACTGACCCTGCTACACAAATTAGTGAACAACATAAAAAGGATGAGCTGGAATCTAATATCCGGCAAGCACAAACATGAACATCTAAGTCGGAATGAAACCGAATCTTTTGGATGGAAATCGCAAAAAATACCACCATGTGATGGGCAACTCCTTGGCTTTGAGAGGGGATTATTCTCAGTTATAAATAAGATCAAATTCATTAATACCACTAATAACCTTCAGAAAAATTATATAAACACATTGACACTATCAACAAATCTGATAAGATTATTATCAACTCTGACAAAACAGGCAACCACTACCAAATCGATGTCGACATATATCACAAAGCGATTAACAGGGAGGTCAATAAAATTTATAAAAAGGTGTCCCACTATTGGGAAAATTTCATCAACAGCAAGTTCAAAAAATCAGCCTCCGAGCTAAAAGTCGACGATAGAGTCTATAAGTTCCATAAACAGCAAGCACTTATTACAGTGAAAAACCACAAGGAGGATTTCTCCTACAATCCACAATGCCGATTAATCAATCCATCCAAAAATAATATCGGTAAAATAAGCAATGCAATCCTCGAAAATGCCTGCAGATACACAAGAAAAGCTTTAGGGATCAACCAGTGGCATAATACAGCTGACGCCAGTGGTTGGTTCACTAAAATAATAAAGAAAAGTGAATAGTTCAATTCGACATTTACAACTTCTACGTCTGTCATCGAGAAGCTAGTAATAGCTGCGATAAATCTCACCAAACATTACTGCCCAATAAGCAACAAGGACATTAATATAATGAAACAAACCCAGAAACACATCCTGATCGATGAAAGTTCCATGTGAGCTAACCGTAATGACCCTGATCAGCTGAGGTTTGTGTGTTAGTATTCTATTACTTTGGCGACTAAGTTTCATCTTCGATATTAATAACACTGGTCTGTACAGAGACGACAGTATAATTTTCCTGCGTTAAACAAGTGCACAAAAAAGTGACCGACTAAGAAAAGCTGACTAAATTCTTTAAAGACCACTGTTTGAGCATCACCACTAACGCTAAAATGATCAAGTTTCTGGATGTAATCTTGGACCTATCTAGTGGACTTTACAAACCAAATACTAAAGATTTATACAACTATAGATACATCAACAGTCTAAACATCATACCAGAATACTAAACAATTTACACAAAATCAGTTCAATTTAGGCTGTCTACCACCTCTCGTAATAAGGATATTTTGACAAGCTTCGAAACTAATATGTAGAATCCCTAGAACAAAGTAACTGTAAAATTAAACTCGAGTATTGGACACTAAGAATAATGATGTCATCAAGCCTAAACACCGCAAACGCAATATCATATGGGTTAACCTACGCTTTAGCAGCAATGTCAAAAC
>OZ038478.1:61343896-61403896 GCA_964036315.1 Acanthosepion esculentum
AAAATTAACTAGCATCTACAACCTGACGAAACCTTAATGGTTGAAACCATAGTCGTAGGCGTGTAAGGGATTCCTAAGCGTTTAATTTTTAATATTTAAAGTTCTGCACGTCATTTTTTTGTATTGTGTATAGAACATTTTTTGATACAACCGCCCTCAAGTCGGACTCAACTCTGACCTATAATCAGTTATATATATATATATATATATATATATATATATATATATATATATATATATATATATATTTAAAGACATTTATGATATGTTTAACGTTTTTTTTATAGATACAAGTATTTAAAAAGAACGTTAAACATATCATAAATGTCTTTAAATAAATTGTCGGACTTTGTCCAATTCAATATATATATATATATATATATATATATATATATATATATATATATATATATATATATTAATAATCCCTATGGATATTTCGAAAAGGATATAAATGCAGGGAGAGCTCTATGTCAAAGAAAGAGTAATAATTATTATTATAAAAGGCACGAAAACTTAAAATTTCATGAGGATATATTTATTTCCTTAGGGGGGTAAAAACGGCCCCAATTAATCAGACGTTCAAATCCAAAAGGAAACAGAAAATATTTCTCCAGATTTAGATAACAAATTTTATGTAAAAGTCTATACGGGATAGTGGGGGAAATGTGGATAGAAAGACGCGTATGTAAGATTGAGAGAGAAGTGGAAAGAAAGACAAGAAAAAGCGTATGTAAGATTGAGAGAGAAGTGGAAAGAAAGACAAGAAAAAGCGTATGTGAGATTGAGAGAGAAGTGGAAAGAAAGACAAGAAAAAGCGTATGTGAGATTGAGAGAGAAGTGGAAAGAAAGACAAGAAAAAGCGTATGTGAGATTGAGAGAGAAGTGGAAAGAAAGACAAGAAAAAGCGTATGTGAGATTGAGAGAGAAGTGAAAAGAAAGACAAGAAAAAGCGTATGTGAGATTGTGGAACGGGGCATGATGAAATCATTCAGAGACAGGAGGTAATAGAGAATTTTTTTTTTTTAATGAATTGAATTTATTGGATAACACTGAAATACATTATAGTATAAAAAGAAATGGTAAGTTCAATCTAAGGGAAACAATAATTGAAACAAAGCAAGTTCAGTCGGCCAACGATGACAATTCCAGAACAACGTAACTATAAACAAAATTTTTTTTCTATCCTCTGCCAGCCGCTATGATGGAGAAAGCGTTACCTCGAACCGTCGCCAGTGAGACACGCTGCAAGAGCCACTCCGTTTCGCGAGGCGCGTTCCTTAATCGAGACGCAATCGCGCCAATCCTCCGAAGGAACACCATCGAAGGAGGGTCAATAACCCCTGAAGTCTCCGCTGCCACAGGAGTAAAAAAAAAATCTATCAGCGAGAGAAGAATATTTAGCTATTTTTTTTTTATCTCTGCGTCTCGGGCGACGAACCCCGGCTCAAACCGCGGACCAGATCAAATTACCGTCGGAGAATATATCAGCACAGGTAAACTGATATTGAGACAAATAGAAGTTATTTTCAGTTGAATCAACTGACTTTCAACTTGTTGACCTAATTTAAAATACAGACTACAGAAAACATGGATACGTCGAGAGTGACAGAAAAGGACACATGAAAGGGGAAAAAAGAGAAAAAGAGAAGAACAAAAAAATAAAAGGAAAGAGAAATCAATGAATGATGGCTATGCATACAATCGAAATATTCTGCCTGGCCTACGATTATGACACTAATGTATTCATTAAAAAGAAAAAAGGGGCCTTTAATATTAAAAATAATGTGTAGCTGATAATTTTCTGAAAAATCATGTAATTTTCTCGTAACTATTTCAAATTTTACATAAAAACATAATCCAGTTAAAATATTATATATATATATATATATATATATATATATATATATATATATATATATAAATAAAAGAAAAGGGTAAGTTTTCCCTAATTTTAGTTATAAAATTACTGAATATTTTCTTAAAACTAAAATAGTAATAATAATGATAACAAATATAGAAAATAAAAAATAAAAAATAATGGTATTAAAAATAATAATAGTAATAGTAGCCAAACTAATAAATTGTAAAATTAATGATACGAGGCAATAATCAAGTATATGTCTACTAAGATTATAAATAAGCATCCGTATACATATATATATATATATATATATATATATATATATATATATATATATATATATATATATATATATATATCCGTATATTACACATAAGCATCCGTATATATATATATATATATATATATATATATATATATATATTTAAATATATTAAATATAAGAGGCGACAGTCTGTTTCATGCTAGATGCAATCATCGGGCCCGATGATTGCACTATTCGGAATATACTTGTCGACAACACTAATATAATAGCATCATCCACATACAAAAAAAGGCTAAAAATAATGGATGCCTTACTAATAAAAACAAACAAACCAACACTTAATAATATTAACTTTGAACATGGACATAATATCTTGACCGTGTTTTGAAACAAACAAAAAAAACAAAAAAAAAATGAATCACTTTATAAAACATACATATAACAAACTATTTCTATTTCTAATTCTAACAGTTGAAATATAATCCTTGAAAATGGCTAAATGTATAGCCGAAAGCGCTCGGATAAAAAGAACATTCGGACAGTTTTTTATATAATTTTATTAGATCGCACGAGAAATTATATAAAAAAAACTAAATAAAAGCACCTTGCCAGTCGTTTTTAATGAAATGTGCATCAAAGAAGGATTGCTGCCTAAATACACAAATATATATATATATATATATATATATATATATATATATATATATATATATATATATATATTAAATAGCAATTATACATTATTAATAAAAGTATATATCCAATCATTTTCATTAAAACAATTAATTCTTATTATCCCCCAATGCTAGTGCATGTGATTCCGAAAAAATCCCCCCTCCCCGAACAAAACAATGTTTTAAAAAGTTTAAAGGAACATTGAAACAATTCATAATGTTAAAAATCATAAACAGATATGAATGATGTAAGCACACTTAAAAAATGGACGTTTATAAATAACACACATTCAGATAACCCTTTAATGAAGTCAGGGGTTTGATTTGTGACTTCTAAATCGATAAAAAACATCAATAATTTTCGATTCTGAAAGCAATATCGTGAATTAGAGAAGCTCTAATCTAGAAAAATGTACCCCGAAAAAATTTTCCCTATTTTTTATGATTGGGCCCGCTTATTTATTTTTGAACACTATATATTAGAATTCTTCCTATTTTTTTACGAGTGTACCTGCTTAATTAAGTATTTTCGAACACAATATATTAGAATTTTCCCTATTTTTTTTATAGTGTGGACACACTTATTTAAGTATTTTTATTTAAGTATTTTCGAACGCTCTATATTAGAATTATTCCTATTTTTTATGTGTGGTACCGATAATTTATGTTGTGCGGAACACTCTATATTAGGAATGGTCTTCTCGACTCGTTTGCGAACCACAACTCTTGATCAAGACTTCCATCATAAACTCATATTTATAAACTCATTTAATCAGTTAAGTGTAATCGTGTTTCACTAATGTCTCCAAAGTAAATCAAATATAAACAAGTTTCCCTTAAAAGAAATCATAACCGAAAAAAATCAAAGAAACCTTTGTTTTATAAATATCGATTATCGATTTCACCAGGAATAATACATAAAAGAAAGGTCTTTGTTGCTCATAAAAAAACTTTCTTCTTATTGATTTTCTCATTTCTTATTGAATTCTCATTGGATTTTCTTCTGGTTTATAAGACCCTATATGTGAAGATCAGAACTGTATACCTGAACATATTTGTAAATACCCTAATATATCCATGACAACAAGGCAAAATGGCCAGTCCTGTTAACATACTCGGTGAGTTATTCACGACTGACAAAAGCTTTTATTATGGCAAAAGTTCCGGCAGTCGATTCATATTATAGTCGTATCAATAAATATTGATTGTATCAACTAAAGTATATTTCTAATCACCATAATCTTTTTATCCTTTGATTCTATTATTGTCCTCAGTGAGCATTTATTTACTTGCTTGCGTAAATATTCATTACTATTGTACCCCTGCAGTTAAAAACGACGGTAATTTTTAGAAACCTTTACGATGGTAAGGCAAAAATTATCCGCACTT
Organism: Acanthosepion esculentum; assembly: GCA_964036315.1. Classification (NCBI taxonomy): domain Eukaryota; kingdom Metazoa; phylum Mollusca; class Cephalopoda; order Sepiida; family Sepiidae; genus Acanthosepion; species Acanthosepion esculentum. The sequence continues at coordinate 61,348,089 of OZ038478.1, forward strand.
TCGCCATATCATTTCTTTAAATTTGTCACACTACCTTCTACTCATGCGTAGTTATAGTTAGTACTATTGTGGTCATGGGATCGAAGTTTGAGTTTGATCGCGCCAGTTTTCTTGCTGCTGTTTCAGTGTTAACATGGCCGCTCCGCTACCAGTGTGCACCAAGGAGGAACAACGAGCAGCAAGATCAAGCTCAAACTTAAGATCATGTGACCACAATAATACCAACTATTAGTACACACAAGAAGAAGGGAGTGTGGCAAACCTAAAGATATGTTACGGCGAAAGATCCTCTAATTTTTGAATTACCCTCGTAATATTGATCTGCAATTAAGCAGTTTTGAAACAATATATTAAGGTTCTATAAACCGGAGTTCCATAATTCATAACTAAAATACAGGCCAATGAAAAGTTTAATTAATCTGTTCCCTTGGTATGTAGTTTTCTATGTGACGTATATTTTCAGGACTTTGGTGATCTTGGCTCTCTACAATTTCATGTCTTTTGTAAATTTTTAATAAGTTTTCTCTTTTTTTTTTTTGTTATCACTCCTACACCTTGTTCTGCTATTCATTTACTAAAGCTCACTAGGCAGGTTATGCGTTGTTTTCCTCTGTCCGCCCTGCCTTCAATCTTTCCTGTATCATATATCCCATTCCTTCTTTCCTCATTGTGTTCCCTAGAAATTTTAACTGTCTCTTCCTGATGTTAAGTTTAAGTTTCTTCTCAACCCTTGTCGCTGCTCACATGTTCGGTCGATGGTATTCTCAGCATCCTTTTGTTTTTAACTACATTTCTGTTGCTCCACGTCTCTTCTTCATCTGTAACGAGATTTTCCAGCATTCATTGTCATATAGGAGGACTGATATTGCGTAACAGTTCAGTGCTCTTTTCTTTGTTCCTATTGAAATCTTCCTGTTTCGTAATACTTTGCTTAGCTTTTGGAAGGCATATTTCCCTATTCCAATGTATCTATGGATTTCAGCGTCGCACTTTCCGTCCTCTGTTAACACTTTCCAAATATATAAATTGTTGTACTTATTTGACTTTGGTATCTCCAGTTTATAATTTGCATGTTAAGTCGTTCCTTTTGCTAACAACCATGCATTCTATCATCTTGCCATTGGCGTTTAAGTCCTTACTTCTCACTTTCTTTCACTACTTTCTGTAGGAGTCCTTATAATTTCCTTTCTGTGTTGACTGCCAATACTATGTCATTTTCATATCATATGTTGTTAAGACTGTGGCCAGCAATAATGAATTCTCTCAGAAGCGCCTCCCTGTACAGGTTGAATAAATTCAGTGAAAAGACACATTCTTGTCTTACATCCCTTTCTATTTTCATACATATACTGAATTAATTTTCAATCCGTATGCTGTCAGTATAAGTTCGGGAATATTCTAATCTTATTCCCACATATGTCAAGATTACCTAGCGGTTCCAGCATTTCTTTGTGATCTATTTTATCAAATGCATTTGCATAATAAAAAAAACATAGTTATACATCCATTTGCATTTGTATTACTCTTTCTTATATCATTCTGTGCATACATATCGCGTTCCTTGTGTTAGTGTCTGTAACGAACCTGCACTGTTCTTTTCCTACTTCAGGTCTAATTCTGCTGCGCGCTTTATTCATCGGAATTGTGAGATGTTTTGTTTTATTTTTCATGAGGCTGATTGTCTCATGGAGTTCACATTCTGTTATACCAGGCTTTTTAGGCAGTGTCATGAAAATGGATCTACTTAGGTCTTCCTGTATGTCACCACTCTTGTATATTTCATTTATTATGCCTGTAATCTTGTCAATACCAAAATTATCCACCGCTGCCAGCATCTGTTGTTCCATTTTTTTTAAGAACACTGAGGAGCCGTCCGACACTTCCAACTACCGGCCTATTAGCCTTCTACCCCTTTTTGGGAAAATGCTAGAGGCCATAACCAATCTCTCATCGCATGACCTTTTTTCGAACAAGCAATATGGCTTTCGTTTCTCCAGGTCAACTGCTGATGTACTGGGAGAAAATTGCGGAAAGAGTTCATCATGCTCTAGATAAAAGCAGTGAAAACGGACTATAGGATTGGACATCTCGAAATCCTTTGACAAGGTTTGGACTACAGATCTTTCCACAAATTGAAAAGTTGCGATGTCTCTGGACACATTTTTGAACTGATCTAATCTTTTCTATCAATTTGTGAAATGAAGATTATCCTGAATGGCCACTCGTCTATACAATTTTGTACTAACGCGTGGGTCTCCAGGGCTCCATTTTTGGTTCTACCCTGTTTTTAATTTTCACTTCCCGATGACATCAGCTTTCAACTTGGTATCTATACTGATGACACAACCATTTACTCCTGACTCGATAAGTAAGGCTGATCAGTCAAAACGGCAGCCGATGTCCAAAACGATCTCAGGTATATAGCAAAAATAGCTTGTTAATTTTAACGCCTCCAAAACTAAACTTATCTCCATTAATCATCTGAGACACCCCTCTCTGTCTTCCATCAACATGGCTGACGATAACCTCCAGAAAAGTGACTTGTTGTGCCTTCTCTGATTGACGTTCTCAGCTGACTTAAAGTGGGAAGACTATCTTGAATCCATTGCTAGATCAGCTGCTAAAAATGTTGGTTCACTGAGTCATGCAAGAAATTTTTTCTCTCTAGAATCTCTCTTACATATCTATAAGTCTAGAATAGAATACTTCTGCCACATGCTATTTACCTTGAGCGCTTTGATACAATCCAAAGAAGAATCAGCAATATTATCGGTCCTGATCTGGCGGCTCGGCTTCAGTCACTTTCCCACCACCGTAAGGTTGCCTTTCTGTGCCATTTCTATAAACCCTTTCATGGTAACTGTTCGGATAAGCTCGTCGCTATGGTACCGATACTTTTTTAATTTAAGCTCAGCACTAGACTGGTGTCGAGATCGCATCAATTTACAGTTGAGCTGATTAGATGTAAGAGTAAATTCTATGCTAGCAGTTTCTTTTCTCGCACTACTCGCTTGTGGAACTACCTTCAGGCTCCATTCTTTCCAGCCAAACTTTAATCTGCAAAAATTTAAATGCAATGTCAATCGCTGTTTATTGTCTTCCTGGTTACTCTTTCATCTTCCCGTAGATTATTAATGTTACCGTTCTTAATTCTTCCACACCATAAAACCCACTTGTGTCTTTGTGGCTTTACTGCCTTTCTTGGAGTGATACCGATTAAAACAAAAACTTGATTAATGGATAAAATATATCTAACTTCATTCAAAGAAATTGTGCTTAATATAAACCTCTTTTCTTGTTATTTGTTAACTTATCGAAATTTTTGTTTTTTTTGGCAGTTTTAAAAGAGGTAGTCGTTGAAATCTAAATATAAAGTAAAATAGTTTGAAAAGCACCAAGACAATATTTTAAATATTCTAAACCTGTATAAAAAGTATAGCAATGAAAAGACTATAAAAGCGAGAATTTGTATCATAATTAGAGATTAAGCAAACAAATACATACATACACACACACGCACACACACACACACACACACACACAGACACACATATATATATATATATATATATATATATGAGATAACGATTTATAAATTTTGATATATCAAGAACAATATTGGGGAAACCGTATGATAATATGGGAAAAGATTTCGTGTGACCCGTTTCGTCCTTTAAGACTTCATTGGACTGAATTTGTTACTTTGGTGTGACTATACATGCGCACGAACGAGGGGTGCTGTGATTTTAACTTGTTTTAAATTTATCATATATATATATATATATATATATATATATATATATATATATAATCTAGTCGATTTAATTTAGATTCTTTGTCTTTTTCATTTTGTGTATTTCATTTGAAATAATTATTTTAAAAATTTTAAATTCACAGCATACATATTCACTAGACACTTAATTAAGTTCACGTGGATAAATTTTATTATTATTATTATTATTATTATTATTATTATTATTATTGTTGTTGTTGTTGTTGTTGTTGTTCTTGAGTGCGAGAACAGCACGACAAAGTGACGCTGGGGTACAAATATATGAAGCACAATATACTCATCATGATACCCAGTCTTGTAAGAGTATGCCAGGTACATGCAACACACCTAAATATACATTATAAGGTCACAGGTTTTGATAAAAATAGAACGTAGCCTTACAGCTGGGGCCGAGTTAGACGCACACTCATGTCGAGTAACTCTGTCCGCTCACACGGCCTCTGATTGAACATGCGTGCGTTGCCTCAGGCTTTATACTTAAAAAATCACTCACTTTGATAACTGGTCATAATGCTTTCACATTACTCCCGCTCATGAGCAGAAATGCACAATGCGTCTGACTCGAGGTGACAGGTCTAGCTGATTCTGCTTAAACAACTGATAAGCAAATGTGTGGGACTGACCGCGATATTTTTTGTAGCCCGTCTTAATACACCAAAACAAAATATGTACAGGTTAACATCGCTAATCATTTTGTATCATATGCAATGGGAGCCATGCCTAATGTAACATCAAAATATTACATACATACATACATACATATATATATATTGTCATCCACAGACAGACTGTTTCACTGTATCACAGCTCATCAGTGTGGCTAGACGCCCGGTTGCCTCTGGCTAGGATCGAAAACCGGCTGAATTCGCGTCAGTCGGAAATTTTACCCTGAAGCCGTTGGCGCACGGCAGAGAAGAAGGTGAATTTAAGCGTATTTATTTTTAGATAAACACACAGTGACCGAGAGAACTCGATTCAATTTACCGAAGAGTCTTGCATTATTAGCCGTAATAGTCACTGTTTACAAACCCACACATCCTCCACAGAGAGCTCAACCGAAATAAATATATATATGCTTATTAACCTAAGATATATTGTGTTGATATCTGAGGGCTAAGTGATATCCAGACGCCTATATTCTACAGCACTTTCCTCGGTATCATCACCGACACCAACAACGCCTTAATCTGTATAGTGTCTTCGGCTTTCCAGCGCATCCAATATCGATTCCAACATATCCAGTAACTTTCTCACAGACGTGATATGTTTTCCCTCTGTCTTTTCTACAAATATTTCCATGGCTATTGTTCTGTCGAGCGTTTTCCCCCCGGTGCTCCGACTACATAAATTCAGGCGTACTACTAGACTGACATCTAGGTCCCACACTTTTACCGTTGAAATAGCTAAATGTAACCGCCACTTCTATACCAACAGCTTCTTTTCTCGCACTTCCCGCCTGTGAATTCCCTTCCGTTTACTTGCTTTCTTGATAAGTACAATCTTCAAAAATTTAAATGCAACGTCAATCGCCATCTTCTGAAGTCTTGAATTGAATCCCGTGCATCTTTTATCCTTCCTTCATTCCCTCCGAAACAGTTTTTCTCTCAACTTCACTCTATGTCATCCCCTACGAAACAGTGGCACATCCGGCTTTTCTGGGGGAGAAATGCTTTAAAAAAAATGATGCAGTCACAGTTCACCATCTGTATTGGCATATTTTTAAAGAAAATATTATTTCTCATTCTCAACTCCCAGGCTAGTATATCTCTAATTCCACGAGCTCTTTTACCTTCACTCTGTCGTCTCGTCGATATCATTAGTTCTCAATTAGGTATTCATGCTGATGACACAACCATTAACTCCTCTCTTGGTACCAAATCTGTCAAAATAAATCTGGCAGGTTCTCTTGAAAAGGACCTCCAATCTGAGGTAAGAAATGATTTTAGCGCCTCCAAAAGCACACTGCTCTCATTTAATCACCACAGAGAAGCTTTTCTGTCTGCCATCAGCATAGCTGTTGCTGAACTCCAGGAGAGAAACCCTCTACGGCTTCTTGGCCTTACGTTTTCCAATGACATGAATTGAGGCGACTCTATTGAATTTCTACGTCTACTGCAAGGAAAGTCGGTTCCCTGCGTCGTGCCAGAAATTTTTCCATCTTGCACATTTACAAATCTACCATTCGTCCATGCATTGAATACTTTTGCTATATCTGGTCTGGTGCTCCTGCTATACATCTCAAAATTCTTGACAAAATCCAAAGAAGGGTTTGTAATGTAATCAATCCTGGCCATTCATCTCAATTTCAGTCACTTTCTCACAGACATTATGTGACTTCGCTCTGTCATTACAAGAAATATTTTCATGGAAAATTTTCTGATGAGCCTTTTTAATCTGGTTCCCCCGATTACATGAACTTAAGCATGCTACTAGATTGGAATCTAGGTCTGACCGTTTTACTGTTGAACTAGCCAGATGCAATTCCCATTTCTACTATAAGAGTTTATCTCTTCGCACCTTCAACCTGTGGAATTCCCTGCCGATTTCTTGCTTCCCTGATAACTACAATCTTCAGAAATTTAGGTGTAACATCAATCGCTATCTTTTGTTTTCTTGAACCCTGTTCCTTTTAGTCTCCTTCTCCATCCCCCCCCATTTTCACTCTTTTCGTTCTCTTTCACTTTTACTCCTTGTGTTTGCTTCCCTCACCTCCCCCACAAAAATACATGCCCAATGACTCACTCTTAAAGTTTATATATATATATATATATATATATATATATATATATATATATATATATATATATATATTTAAAGACATTTTTTTTAAATGTCTTTAAATAATTGTCGGACTTTGTCCATTTCATAATGTGTGACGTCATTTGTTTACATGACCAGTTATGAATGTCCGTGAGATATTCATGGAAGACTGAAGTTTATAAGCAGTAAATTCGACCTTGCTTGCCGAACGATCCTTTGTGGCCGAGCGATAAGGCACGTCAGGCTATATGACAGTTCCGTATAGGATCCAGGTTCGAATCCTGTCGAAGGACGAATATTTTCTATGAAAATTTCTCGGACATTCAGGCCGGTAAATGTTTTTTAATACTGTTTATGATAAACAGGACATTTACTTAAATACTTGTATCTATAAAAAGAATGTTAAACATAAAAAAATGTCTTTAAATAATTTTCGAACTTTGTCCATTTCATTATATATATATATATATATATATATATATATATATATATATATATATATATATATATATATACTGTTGCCATATCTGGTCTGGTGCACCTGCTGTATATCTCGAGATTCTCGACAAAATCCAAAGAAAGGTCTGTAATGTAATCGATCCTCACCCGTCCTCTCTACTTCAGTAACTTTTTTGCACCTTTCAGCTTTGGAATTACCTGGTTTCATGCTATTTTTCAACGTCTTGCTTTCTCTCATATTCATGCTGTCGTTTACCTGCATATCTACATCTACTATATGTCAGGTTTTCTTTTCCATGTTTACAATAAAATTTGATCTTCTTACTTGGATGTAGCGATCGGTATAAATGTCTAAATCCTTCGGTATCTCCGTCTTCAAATACTACTACTGCTCCTGCTACTGCTAATACTACTACTACATTACATTACAGCCAGTTATTTATTATACAGACTAAGGAATTTTCTTTATTTTAGAAATTGGTTCCTCGCAGCGATGTATTGGTTTGCAGGTTCGTCTCTATAAACTCTTGTGATTATAGTGAAATAAGGGACACCATGCTTTTGTGACTTTGTTTTAGAAGCAATAATGGTTATTTAATTGAGAGTTTGTGGTTTCTCATTGCTAAGTCTTGCAAATATTAATCCAGCATTAAAGTTCCCTTCCAAGATGTAAAGAAACTAAAAGACAGGCAACTAATTACATATTGAAATAAATAAACTGGCAAGGCTTTTATTATGTATTCATTGATTTAAAAAATTAAGAGATGATTTTGTTAATATTATGACATTTATTCACACCCTCTTCAAAATAAGATACATGCTACGAATAGGATATTATATGGACGCGTGTTGATCAGCTAGAGTGTGTATTAATTGATTGATTTGTTATTTTTAAGCTTAGCAATCGTTTTCAGGTTATTTTACGCCCAAAAAAGGATTTTAGATTTTAAGAATTTGGGGGAGATAATTATTATGTCCCGATACAAGTCATACAAATTAACCCATAGCTGGGGAAAGAAAAGGTGGATTAATATCTTTCCCAAGGTCATTTGCGCGTAAGTGAATTTAACGAACCAAACTGGATTGGAAGTCGGCTGTTCGATTTCCAAATCCGTGCCTTTATACATTACACCACCCGCATATCCAAGTTTACAGCACCTGAAATTCCTAAGCGGTCAATCATCTTGCTAGAGTGTATAAATTAAGTTGACATGTGTATGTGCGTGTATGTGAGCGTATGTAAGAGGGAGAATGTGTGTGAGTGTTTAGGAGTGTGTGAACGAGAGCGTAAGCATGTGTGTATGTTAGAAGCGTGGGGTTTTTAGAGAGAGTCTGAGAGAGTGTGAGAGAGTGAGCCTGTCTATGCTAGTGTATTTAAGAGATGTGTGTGGGTGAAAGATAGAGAGCGCGCGTGTGTTTGCGTGTGTATGTGCGCGGAAGTGTAGGTATGAGCGAAAAAGTTGTTGTTTTTTGGGGGTTTTTTGTGAGGGAGAAAGAGGGATTGTGGGTGAATTTATTTGCTTCCCTTTAGTCTTACCTAAAACTAAATGCCAGCTGGAATAAAGAAATGCTGATGCACCAATTTTAAAACAAAAGAGATTACGCCTCTTTTGAAAATCAATAGTATTTTTGTTTTTGTTTTCTAGGATTAATCATTGACCAGTAGTGCCAATGTATATATAACTATTGTTGCTTAGTCTGGCATACAGCCATATTAAAGGGACATCCACAGAAAATGATGTATGAAAGTCATTTTCCTTGAATATTTCTTTAAATGCATCAATGCAAAATATACTAAACAGATTTAAATGAAAAAAGGCTACAGCGTATACAATCCTGAAATTTATATCAAATAGCCAAGACTTAAAATATTGCCAGTTAATGATAAAAAGAAAAGAATTGTTCCGTCAGACAAATCGGGGTCTATTCTGTGACGTACGTTTTTTTTTTTTTTTTTTTTTTTCAGCATATAAAACTGGCCAATAAAATAAGTGTACAGGAAGAGAATTAATGAAAAGAATCAATTTAAATAATAATTTCCTTCCCTGAGAGGAAAGAGCATTTGACAGAAAAATATGATTATCATTGTCGTCGTCATCAACGTAACTCTAAAGTGTATTTTCAACAACATCGTTAATAATATCATCATAGTATTAAATGAAAGCATCATCGTCAAGTGTCAAAGCAAAAGCTGTGAAAATCAATGAACATCAGCAGGAGTCGAGGCAGTGGCATGAAGCAGCAGCAGCAACTTCCGAAACGTAATAATGAAGATGACGGTCACCATGTGATCGCTGGTGGCAGCAGTAATGTTATTGTGACGATGGTAGCAGCGGTGGGGTTTGATGAAAAGTGTGGAGTGGTGTGTTGACTTTATCGCTGGCAGTCATTTTTACAGGTGACAATGATGATGATGACGATTATAATGATAACTGAAGAAATAAAAACAAGATATTGCTGATTTTACAAGTACATTAACAGACAGATCACCGTGTTGTAAAAAGCTACTCAAGCTACAGATTCTAGAGTATGAGTTTAAGCTCAAAATAATACACATTAGTTTGTAATGAACCCGACGTCTTTATCTGATGAGCCAAGACGCTTCATTTCTGGTGATCCACGCGATGGTAGCTGCATCGGCACATTTATAGAAATGGTGGTTCTCGTTGTAAGATTTGGCGTTGTAGGTGAAAGTGGAAACAACAGTATTGCTAGTGAAGATAGTAGTGATAATGATTATGGTGATGGGGAGGCAGTTATGGCGTTTGATGAGGCAGTGATGGTGGCCATAGCAAAGAAATAGAGAGAGTAGCACTGCCAACCGCAGGCTCCTCTCTCAATAACGGACTCTCGCTGATTTAATTACGTTTAATTATGCCTATAGAAACGTTGAACTGTAAGTCACCTCAGAGGGTAAACATAAAATCTGATGAGTTAATAGCAGCCGATTCGCCTGATCACAAAAACTTTGTGGTAACACTCCATCGTAGAAGGAATCCAGTTTTGTGAGAGCCGTACTTTGCCGTTCCGTAATTAGTACATTTGATAAAGTGTAATAACACTGGAACCGTTGCCAAGGAGACGGTCGTGCCGCCGGAAGTGTTTCTGGCTTAACGAGGGAGCACATACATGCTCTGTATAAAAATCCTTTTTTTTTTTTTTCTTTTGGGGTGTCGATGTTGAAAATGTTACGAAAATACAAAATCGAGAACACGGGCCGTATTTTCTTACGCTGACAGTGGACAGTGGTTTATTTCATTGTTGATTCATTCTTGAATTACACGTTCAATTTCCTCTCGCAGAGGGCAACGGAAGGAAAAGCGAAATGAAAGAAGACAAAAAGCGAGAAGCGAAAGATTTGCCGAAGATGAGTGGAGAAGGAAGAAAAGCGGGAAATAAAGAAAAATAGGAATAAGAAAGTCGGCAAAAGAATTAGAATAAAAGAGAAGAAATAAAAAAAATAATATGTGGCACGAAGCAGAATTCGGTGGTTCTAAATTGAATGGTAGAAGGAAGGAAAGAAGCAAGGAAGGAAGGAAGGAAAGAAGAACCAACAACAAAGAAGGAATAGAAGAATTTGAATCAAAGAAGAAAACATTGAAAGAAAAGATTAAACAGTAAGAAACATATTTCATTTGAATGGATTGTTTTTTACGACTTGTAAACCTTTTGAAGACAGAATTTTTATTTTAAGAATTTTTTTTGAAATAATAATGATTTTATTGATGCAATTCCTAATAATTAACCCATATCTAAGGAATAGAGGTGGATTCATACCTATACCAATGGTATTTGCGCGTAAGTGAATATAACAAACCCGACTGCAAACTTACTTCACCTGGTACTCCCAAGCAATCATCCATCTAGGTACTGATCAGGTTCAACGTTGCTTAACCTCGGTGATCTGACGAGAACCATTGTTTCAGCGTGATGTGAACATAAGCCAGTAAGTAGCAGGGAAAGAGTACAGAAAACAAAAACTGAAATGAAAAATGACTTTATGAAATGTATTTTCACAAGTTAAAATAGCAGAATATGAAAATGAAAGTCATGGCCATACGTCCTCTGGAACCTCAATGAACATTTCTAAGAGTCTAGAAGTCTTTGAGATCGGCGAAATAACTGAATCAAGACTTAGATGTGAGTGTAATAGAGGTCTAGCAGTATTGTATTGCACTATTTTTCCAGGCTGAGACAACCTGATTGCCTTCAAATTGGAAATGATGGTTTTTATATAGGTATAACGAAAGGTCAGTGTTCAAATCGAGGAAAGTATATCAGTATTTCGATTTGCGTGGGCACCATGACTGTTATAAGAGTGGAAAGGGGAAATCGATGAACCTAGATCCGACCTAGTCTGTTGCGTTCGCACAAATGTCCTTGAATCTGTCTATACTCTCCCCAGCAATAGGTTAAATATCAACATTGACTGGGATCTCTAGTTGAGGGTGGTAGCCAATCTAGAAGAGGGAAAACTATGAAATCAAAACCGTATAGAAGGCAACGTGAAACCATTTCAGTATCTTTCTCAAGGAGTCATGGCAATTTAGATATGATAAAGAAGCTGTATCTGTGAAAAGCAATGTCCTTAAGTTACATGGAATTTTTAAAAATCACGGTTTTGTATGTAACTTTTCAAGAGAAATACACAGGCCTGGAGACATACTATCCGCAATTAGGAAGATAAGGGAACTAAACATTCTTATCCACTGTTTATGCTTTGTTATACAAATGTAAACGAAGGGATTATCATGAAATTAGAGATGACGTCACAATCAAGAAAGAATGAAAATTTAATATATGAAAAATGCTTTAACTGATAACAGAAAATATTACACAGAAATCGAAAGGCGCATTGTTTTAGGGAAAGTAGCCTTCGAGAAACTAAACATATATTAGAAACTGGTAAATTTCATTAAAAACTAAAGATAATAGTGCTCAAATGTTATGTAATATCAATATTTTCCTTTTATATAACAGTGAATATTTTTTAAGCTTATCACAAGCACGCAAGGGGTTACAGAAGGTTTGGAGGAAGAGCAGATAGGAGTGGTAAAGGAGGGGATGTGGAGAAAGATAGTGGATCGATCAAGGCAAGGGGGTTACAGAAGATTTGGAGCGAGAGCAGATAGGAATGAAAGGTGAAAGGATGTGGAGAAGGGAAGTGGATAGATCAAGGCAACTGGAGATGTCGATTGACGTTACACTTAAATAGTTGGAGATTGTATTTGTCAGGGAAACAGGAATAGGGAAGGGAGTTCCACAGGCGAGATGTGCGAGACATGAAGCTATTGGAGTAGAAGAGACGTCTACATCTAACAGTTTCAACGGTGAAGGGGGTGGGAACGGGATGCCAGCCTCGTAGGACGTTTAAATTCATGATGCCTAGGGATCCTCGAAACGTGACTTTTTGTAACAAAGATGTGGTTCTACAGAATGGTGCTAAGAATAACATGGATGGAACATGTGAGCAAACCCTGAATCCACCATAAAAATGCAGGATGTGGAGTTAAAAAACACTTCAGATACCTCGGCGTGTGGACCTGCTAAAACAAATTATGTATTGCAGGAAAAGAAATTGAACATTAAAAAATAGGCTGTGCCAGAGGTAATTTCGTCCAACACTTCAAATTGATACGAAACTAAAACATCAAACTAAAAATTCGAATGATTTTCCTAAATAGACTCGGCAGATCGAGACTTTCATAATGATGGCATCAAACCCGTTCAAAATTATCTAAACTGTTAACTGTGTGCAACCGCATCAAAAATAATGAAAAAAGGCTTTGAGCGAATAAAGCCTGATGGTCTTGGCAAGGATCATTCTTCTTTGAAAATTATGGACGTTACAGAATCACAAACAAAGAACTGTACCAAATAACAGAAAGCACATCACGTGAGGAATACCAACAACAGCAACAACTAGAATGGATAGCACATGTGACTCGAAGAGAAAATAATGACATAATCAAGATGTTCAAATTCCACAGCACTTCAAATAGAAGGTTTGGAAGGAACCCCCCTCCCCATCAATACTGGAAACGGCTTATAGTAATAGTTCCGATGAGCTCTTCACTATAGTACCTAGAGGTTTTATTTATTTATTTATTTATTTATTTATTTATTTAAGCGCAGTATTAGACTAGCATCAAGATCTCATCAATTGCCAGTTGAGCTGGATAGATGTAGCTGTAAATTCTCAGTTTCTTCTCTCGCGCGTCTCGCGCGTGGAACTCCCTTTCGGCTCCATGCTTTCCAGCCAACTTTAACCTGCAAAAATTTAAATGCAATGTCAATCGCTATCTACTGTTCTCCTGATTACTCTCTTCTCTTTCTGCTTATCATTATTGTTTCTGTTCCTAATTTTCCCTCGCCCTGTAACACCTTTGTTTTTTTAGTGGCATTACTGCCTTGCCTGATGTGATACCGATTAAAAAATATTATCAAAATATTAGTAACGTATCTTACGAGCTTGGGCAACTTGATGGTAGAATATAAAACTGGGAGGGATAGTATGGGGGGGTGCAAATTTTGAGGGAAATTTTTGGAGATTCATTGCCTACGTTCTGAAGGGATACGGCACATAAGAATAGAATTCAGATTTTCTGCGAATAACGCAAATGACTCTTTTTCGGCTATGCAAAAAATCACATGAAACGTGTCTCTGAGATTAAAAAACATAGAATATTGAGGACCTTTTAAATCAGTCGATCCAAACTAGAAAATGGATGTGGTTGTTTCGAACAAAACATAAAACATCTATCAAACAGTGGATATGGATTTTCCGACGAACCACTGGATACTGAGAAAATAAATGCCAAAATATCAGAATTTGACCGGAAAACTACGGAACAGTAACATGAGATGTGTTTCACTGAGTCATTGGCACACTGGAAACATTTTCTAAGGATCTGAAAAATTGATTGATTGATTCGTTTTCGACGACTTTGCAGGTTATTTAAATCCAGAAAATATTTTTCGATTATAAGAATTTTATAGATAATAATGCTTCCACTTATACAAGTTTTATTAATTAGTCAATGGCTGTAAGGAGAATTGGTGGATTCATACTTTCCTAAGGGTATTTGCGCGCAAGTGAATATAATGAACCCAACAGGAATTGGAACTCGGTACTCTGAATAACAATTCCAAATTACCTGCACCTCCTCTCTTACAACATATGGTATTTCCATGCGGTCGCACATCTAGGTACTGACCAAGTTTGACACTGATTAACTCCGGTGATCGAACGGTTGATGTGGCCGTAAGCTGAGTGTGAAAGAAAAAAAGAGTACTAAGTATTAGTGTTTGCCACACGAGAATAATGGAAGAGATTCGAAGAGATTCAGCTTTCTCTTCATTCGATCCCTGCTGATAATTACCCAACAACGTCACTATACAAAGCCGAAGAGCCACTCAAACTAGAGTGTTCATGAATGGTGTTGCTTTATGGGTTTAAGAATGGTAGATTATAAGGATATGAAAGATAAATAATGGTTAACCCTAGACTTGTAGCAGTCAAGGTTGGAACGGACAGAGAAGCATCCTCACAATTCTCTACAAAGCTTCCCTCTTGTATGCACGACATTAGCCGTTCTTAGCGGTAAAGGTCTGACCTGGCGGAACTAGTTAATATATTCCATGGAAATAGAAACACAGTATCGATAGGATTGTGACATTGTATCAGAGATAGATAGATACGAACAAACCGAGATAGATAAATAGATAGATAGATAGATAGATAGATAGATAGATAGATAGATAGATAGATACGAACAGACCGAGATCGATAGATACATAGATAGATACGAACAAACTGAGATAGATAGATAGATAGATACGAACAAACCGAGATAGATAGATAGATAGATAGATAGATAGATACGAACAGACCGAGATAGATAGATAGATAGATAGATACGAACAAACCGAGATAGACAGATAGATAGATGGATATATAGATAGATAGATAGATAGATAGATACGAACAAACCGAGATAGACAGATAGATAGATGGATATATAGATAGATAGATAGATAGATAGATAGATAGATAGATACGAACAGACCGAGATAGATAGATAGATAGATAGATAGATAGATAGATAGATAGATACGAACAGACCGAGATAGATAGATAGATACGAACAGACCGAGATAGATAGATAGATAGATAGATAGATAGATAGATAGATAGATACGAACAAACCGAGATAGATAGATAGATAGATAGATAGATAGATAGATAGATACGAACAAACCGAGATAGATAGATAGATAGATAGATAGATAGATAGATAGATAGATAGATAGATAGATAGATAGATAGATAGATGGATAAAATGTGAACATTGACTCGTTAGAGAAGTGAGGGCGAGTTAGATAGACAGGAACCTAGCTTACATACCTAGAAGTGGCCTTTGACGTATTGAATGAAACTCAGACGTCCCCGAACCTCCTGTATCAACCTGGTATCTCACATCACCATCTTTCTATTTCAGTTTGTAACTTTGATATTTTGGCTGCTTCCCGTTCAATCCGTCATTGTCTCTTCCTTTCAATCAGCAAACAATTTATTCTTTGCATTTATTTCTCTTTACTTTACCTTCCATCCTCATCAGTTAACATTTACGTTGGTCGCACTTTATCCATTTTCTCAACAGACGGACTTTTCGTTCGACAATCTTCTGCACTTGAATAAACGCCTATCCACTCTACATACACTCATTTCCAATATAATGTCTTCTTCGGGTACTTATCCACTATTTATTTGTCCATTTCTTCCTTCTTTCACCTGTGTTTCACTGATTCAAGTATCAATCGTCGTTTTTCTTCATTACTTAAAATTTTACTTATTTAATTCCTTCTGTCGTTTGTCTTTTTTATTTCATTTTTTTTTATTTCTAATTCTGTTTGTTTTGTTATCGGTTGCTGTTTTTTCTGTCTTCCACATTTTTTGTTTTCTTTATTTTCTTTCCTTATTTCATTTTTATCTTTTTCTTTTATCATTTTTCTTTTTTCTTTTCTTTATTTCATGCTTTTCCTTTATTATCCTTTTTTTTTCTACTTGATTTCCTTTCTTTTAACTTTGTTCCTTTTAATCTTTATAGCCATTTTTCATTCATTTTAATTCCATACGAAACCTAACGTCTCTTCTCTTCAGTCCCTCCTTCGTTCTTTACTTCCAATTTCCATGATTTTGCTTCTTTCTTTTTTCTTTTAATTTTCCTCTTTCTTTTGAGATTTCATTTTTCTTTTTCTTCTGTAGTTATTATTGGCTCTCTCTCTCTCTCTCTCTCTCTCTCTCTCTCTTTCTTTCATTCCTTCTGCTATATATATTTTCTTGTATGCTGTTTTTCTCACCAAATCTTTCTTTTTTTTTTCACTTGGCAATTCTAGGTTCCTTTCTCTCCCTTCCTTTGTTTTGTATTTTCCCTTATTAATTTCTCTATTTTTCGATATTTCCTTTGAGTTTATCGTTTTTTCTTCCTTCTTTTTTTCTTGTTTGCTTTCAGTTTTTATTTATCTTTCTTCTACTAATTATTCGCTAATTCTCTGTTACTTTCCCTCTTTAAATTTTCCTTCTATACTTTATTCCACTTTCTTTTGTTCATCACGAGATTTCTCCTCTTACAAATATCGGAAGAGTCCTAAGTTGTTCAGCTTGTGGAATAGAGAATTGAACCTTTACGCCTATCCTAGTGCTCGACATCCGTTTGTAAGTAATCTTTCGCCGGATGATGATTACATATATAATAAATATTAGTTTCAATTAGGAAAGAAAGAAAGAAAGAAAGAAAGAAAGAAAGAAAGAAAGAAAGGGTGTTTTTAAAAAAAAATAACGATTTGTCTTTTATTCGAAAGAATTAAACTAAAATTTTCATAAAAGAATAATTAATGTGGAAAAAAAAGAAAGACTAAACAGACGTCGATGGATCAAGATACGAAAGAATACATGACTAACGGAAAGAAAGACATGATCGAGATAAATGAGAAGATATGACTAACTGAAAAAAGAAAGAACAGACATCGATCGACCAACATAGAAAAGAATATGACTGACAGGAAAGAGAGAAAGAAAGAAATACAGCAAGAGAGACAGAAAGAAACAAAAGAGAAGATAATGAAAGATCAAAATAAAAAAGAATATATGACTGATTAACTGAAAGAAAGAAAGAAAGAACAGACTTCGATCAATCAATATAAAAAAAGAATATATGTCTAAAAGAAAGAAAGAAAGAATTAACAAAAATGGAAAAGGAAAATAAATTTTTACGGTGGTCAAGAAGGAAGGCTTAAAGGAGAAAGACATAATATGGTGGGTAACTGATGCGAATATCATGTCTGCGTAGAGGAGTGAAAATTCTGAGCTGTGTGTGCGCATGCGTAGTGTTTCGCTATCAACGACCTTTTTTGTGTCCAGGAAGACATTGATTTGGTGACGCTGGTTAATTGCAGCGTCAAATCAGAAATGCCTTCCGCCTTTCATTTTGGCCAAACGCGGCCAATTCATCGGATTTATCGATGAGGACAAATACATCGATTATGCCGACGGGGTGTAATAGATTGCAACCGGCGCATATTTTGTGCAACCGCCAGAGACGTTCAACCCAAATTTCGATCGACGGAAATTCGTCTTCTTTTTGTGCGAAGCGCTTTGCACGGGAGACAAGGAAACCCGTTCATGAGATCCGATAGATATGTTGCAAGTCGAGCCGTGTACAGCTTTGTCAGCGGGAACTGTAGTGATTGGATCGCTTGCTTGGTTCACGATTTTCACTATTGATTGACCTTTTTTTCCCTTGAAGACATCATTAAGATGGCTTTGAAGCTGACTTTTACTTTCGGCATTACGGCTACTAATGACATTTCTGGTGTCACTTTTATTTTCCCGAAACGCAGCGTAAGGAAGGTGGGTCGAGTTGAAAACTGCAGAAATGGAATCAATGATCTGGATCAAATTTTCATTGAAGCTGCGTTTTCACGATAATAAATTGTGAAGCTTTTAGTAACACGCGTGCTTGTTCTTCTATATGCCGTGTCCCTTCAGGGCGTAGACGAGTGTGACTTTCTACAATGCCCTACCCTTTGAAACTCGTAATAAATTTTGTCTTTTTGTTGTCTCTTCTAAACGTTGTTCCGCTATCGATTTACTCAAGCACACTAGGTAGGTTATACGTTGTTTTCCTCTGTCACTCTTGTCTTCAATCTGTCCTGCGTATATCACATTTTCCAATCACGCTTTCTTCAATATGTGCCCTGGAAATTCCCACTGTCCTTTTGGTTTCCATTTTATCTAAAACTTCGTCATTGCTCACATGTTCAGTTCATGATATTTCCAGCATCCTTCTGTAGAACCACATTTCTGTTGCTTCAAGACCTTTCTCATCTATAATGAGATTGTCCAGCATTCACTGCCACATAGGAGAACTGATAATACATAAGAGGTTAGTAACGGTTTTAATAATAGCCCGAAAAACGTACTGTTTAGACCAGTGTTTCTCTATCGGTGTTCCCTGGAGCCCGAGGTTTCCGCAAATGGTTGCTAGGGGTTCCACGAGAAACAGTGATAAATAGGCTAATGCGTTTTTGAGTAACTTTATATTCATTATTTTACTATACATGTACGGCATATTGTTGGAAAATCCTTGCTTATTATGATAAATCCTTCAACCACTTATATTATTTGAAATAATAATAATCATAGGGAATGTATTTAACGATGTCTATATGGTATTTTTATAGAATTGTTATGCAGAGTTTACTGACACACGAAAACCATTTCAATGATTCTACAATGCTAAAACTGTTGCGAAATGCTGGTTTAGACTGTATATCGCTCTACTTAAATGATATTCAGCATTGTATTTAAAAAAAAATCAACGTTAGTTGGCTGAATTGCATCGAAGCCTGCTAAGTTCTTTTATATTTCGTTTAAATTTGCTTGTATTAAAAACCAAGTTTAATTTCGTAGTTGTATCAGGCTGTCATTTTTTATAAAGCCCTGTGTTATGGATATCAACTGATATCTTAGTCGCCGCATAAAAATATCCCCACTATTTCGCATGTTTCTGCCGAATCATATGTCCCTATAGCAATGTTAAATTCGTTATTATTTCTTGGTCCACATACAGCGGTCGTGATACAAGCATGGGTTTAGGGACCTGTCTGATTATTCTTATTTCCTTCTTGCTAATAGTGCAATAGTTTTAGCTAAGTTTAGAGCACACATTAGACGCCATTCAATAATGACGGGAAGACGCCATTGGGATCAAACTGACTGAATGCACACACATTTTCCTTTTATTTTCCTAAACCAGTCTATAGCTTTGTTCGTATTATTCCACTGATTAACTTCCAAATCATTACTCGTAAGTTTACATGCTCTTTTGAAAATGATTTTCCGATATTATTTCTGTATGGTTGAGTGGTCTATACTGAGAGATGCTTTGGAAGTTATATTTGGGGTCCATAACGGTAATAAAAAATTACTTCTTTTACAGTCTATCGATTCTATCACGATCTTTAAATTAGCAGGTATTTCTCTGTTTTTTTATGTCTTTTCCCCAACATTCAAGCGTTTTTTTTTCTAAATTTATTTTGTTTTGAGTATATATATATATATATATATATATATATATATATATAAGATGTACTTATTTCGACGACATTAATTCTTTCAAACAGGTTTGGTTTGACTGTTTAAATGACGTCACCTTGAATTTATTTCCAGCAAACGTGATAACGCCGGAATTAACCAAAAACAATAACGTAAACATACACAAAACACAATCATGTAAAATGAATGTAGCAACATTCGGAAGTACTCGGGGAAGAATAATGTAAAATAAATATGAACATCGGCAAATTTACTAATTACATATAACTAATTCGAAAATTTGAAAACGTTAATGAAAGATTTGATCGACAGAACTCGTCAATATTAATCAATGTCTGTGTATGTGTGTGTGCGCACACACACATGCATACAATAGAATGCTGCAAAGTTCTCGTCCTGACTAAGCTTTTCTCACCAAAAGTTTTATGTCCGATTTATTTTAGATTTTAGTCGAATCAACAAATTTTCCGCTCTTTCTTATATGGTATGCAAAACGAAAATACGTTTTTATAAGGAATTTCGAAACTTTCATTACACTTTAAAAATGTAAAGTTATTTCAATTTTCTTGTTTTTCTTTCCGCCAGCTTGTTTAATAACGGAATTTTAATCATCGAAATCTTAATAATCGAAAATTAAAAAATCACCAATAATCATTATCAACTGTAATTTTGATTCATCTTCTTTTTTTTTTTGTGAATGGAAAAGTATGTATTTAATATGTATGGAGGCTCCGTTGCGCAATACCCAAATTATTTCTCTACCTCTTCTTAGACTCAGGTTTTCCACTCATATGAAGTGGAGCGATTATATCAAATTAATTGATACGTCTACTACTAGAAAAGCTGCGTAGTGCCAGAAAATTTTTCTCGTTAAAATCTATTTGCTATTAGTCCGTACATTGGATACTACTGCCATATATGGTCTGGTGCTCTTACTGTATATGCCGAGATTCTTGACAAAATTCAAAGAGGGGTCTCTAAAAAATGGATTCTAACCCGGCATCGCGTCTCCAGACTTTTTCTCACCTTCGTGAACTGGCTTCTCTGTCTTTTCTACAAATATTTTCTTGACAGCTGTTTTGATGAGCTTTTTTCCTTGCTAACCCGATACATGACTTTAAGCGTACTACTATATTGGCAACTAGGTCCTACCGTTTTACTGTTGAACTAGCTCGCCAGCTAGAAAGATCATTCTGGAGTTCTGAAAGTTGTGTTTTTGAGTTTTATAAACAAAATGTAGCTGTATTTAACTCAGAATCTATTCTTATGTTTATCATGAAAATTATTTGAGATCAACTTTGAGCCAGTGATAAGGGGAGCGTATTTAATTAAAATGTGTTTCCCCTTTTTAAAACGAGGTTAATATTGAAAAAATGGCAAATACAGAAAACATTTTATAATTAAAATTATATATATACATATATATATACAGTGGGTAGCAAAAGTATTTAACACATTGTTTTTTCTTACATATCTAAAAAAAATAACAGATCAATTTCAACGAAACTTATAGGAAATATTTAAACAAACATTGTCGATCAAAACATAGAAGGACAATTTAAAACCACTGTTTTGAGAAACATTTATTAACAATAAATAAAATAACCCATATGCAAAAGTATTTAACACCAATGCAAATATTATTCTAGAAGAGACGTGTCGTCATGATTCCTACCCATATTGATATGATGTGATATGTCGACCAATGACAGCACTGCATGACACTCAACTGGCTATTAGATAACAGCTCTGAGACACTGCAGCTATTCTATTGCCACTACTGCAAGAAAATGGTGAAAACAAAAGAATTGTCGAACGACATGCGCAAGAAGATCATAAAGAATCACAAAGATGGTAAGGGATATAGAAAAATCGCTCAAGATCTGAATTTGTCTTGTGAGTACAGTTGGTGCTGTTGTTGGAAAATGGAAAAAATTCGATACTATTGAAAACATTCAATGAGTGGTCGTCCCCGTATCTTAAATGAGGCTAATGAGCGATACATTTCCCGTACTGTGAAGAAAAATCCATTTTCAACTCGTCGAGAAATTCAGAATGATTTGAAAATGCCGGAATTGAAGTTAGTAAAGATACAATTAAAAGATCACTGAATCGTGCAGGTATCACTTCAAGATCACCGAGAAAGACTCCATTACTGAAACGCCGACATATACAAGCCCGTTTGAATTTTGTAAAGAAATATGAAATTGAATCTAATGATTTCTAGGAGAAAGTAATTTGGTCAGACGAAAAGAAAATTGAGCTTTACGGACGAAACATGCGCACTCATGTATGGAGGAAAAAAGGAGCGGAATACGAGCCAGAAAATACCATCCCTACCGTCAAACATGGGGGTGGAAATATTATGATGTGGGGTTGTTTTTCCTCAAATGGAGTAGGAAAAATGAACATCACCGAAGGAACAATGAATGCTGCAAGATACACTAAAATTTTGTCAACTCAACTCTTGAACATTGCCACATCTTTGCGACATAGTCGTGATTTTGTATTTCAGCAAGACAATGACCCGAAGCATACTGCTAAAACAACTAAGAATTGGTTTAATAATAATGACATTAATGTCTTGGAATGGCCAAGCCAGTCACCGGATTTAAATCCAATCGAAAATTTGTGGAAACTATTGAAGTTACGAGTTCATAAAAGAAATCCATCGAATTTAAACAAATTGAAGAAAATTTGTGAAGAAGAATGGGTCAAAATACCAACAAGTACCTGCAAGAAACTAGTTGAAGACTACGGGAAACGACTGGAGGCTGTGAAGCAGAACAGAGGCTACTGTACTAAATATTAGTAAAATGTGTTAAATACTTTTGCATATGGGTTATTTTATTTATTGTTAATAAATGTTTCTCAAAACAGTGGTTTTAAATTGTCCTTCTATGTTTTGATCGACAATGTTCGTTTAAATATTTCCTATAAGTTTCGTTGAAATTGATCTGTTATTTTTTTAGATATGTAAGAAAAACCAATGTGTTAAATACTTTTTCTACCCACTATATATATATATATATATATATATATATATATATATAAAAAGTTTAAACGTTATTTTTAGTGGACACTTATAGTGAGTTGACACTCCGTTTATTTATTAAACAGTATATTCATTTTCTTCCGTAGTGAAAATTCAAAACATTTTAAATAAAAATATGTGCTCAATGGTAGGATTCGAACCTGCATCCCTCTGGGCATTGTGAACCGTCGTTAGAACCGACGTGTTTCAACCAACTCGGTCACAAAGAAGTTTTGCCATTCAAAGCACGACTGATTAGTGTCTTTAAGTGAAATCCCTCTCGTCATAGATTCCTGAAATTTTCATATCTGCACCGTTTCGTATCTAAACGTAAACAAAACGATTTCTGAGCGGTAATCTTTTCTCATGGTGAACTTTCCTTGCGATGAAACTTCTTTGCGGTGAACTTTTCTGCGTTGTACTAATGGCGGTGAACATACCTGTAGACACACAAAAATGTCTATTTTCCAAAGAATTAATTGATTTTGTTTTAATCCGACTTTATTCAAACTTTATTTGTTGTAAACAACAATGGCAGGGAACAGAGAATTTTGTGTTCATTTCTCTCAAATGTCATTGTGAAAGGCATGAATCTATATTTCCTAACACCCCGTCAATTATTGGCGAAATGGCAATTCAGATCAGATTCTCCGTGGAGTTCAAAGATATTTACATACTTCTTAAATATTTATCTTTGATTTTATTAATTATGAAATTATCAAAAGAATTTCAAATTAACCCCAGTGTTTCTAAGTAGCAAAGTTGCTATGGTAACGATATTTGCTTAATTCTTTCCGTTTTACTGATGATGTTCTTATTGAACGAATCGTCAGAAACAGAATGAAAATATTAAACATCCAACTGGTTTTCATATATTCCATCTCGGATGCTTTGTTTACATATTTAATATCCGTCATTTTCTCACTTATATTTATATAAACAACTTATGATGTTTTAGCTTTTAATTATATCCCCCAAAAAGTTTTGATAAAAACTTGCTTGGGCGATGTCAGTTTTTATTACACAAACAAATTAGGTGCAGCATAATTTTTTTTATGAATAAATAACTCAAAGCGATAAATAGCTATAGAAATATATATTTGATTAACATATTATATCATATATTTGAATGTTATAATTTTATTATTTTACAAAATGATATGAAATCATTGCCATTCTATAACATTTAACAGCGTTTAATCGAATAATTATGGTAACTTTTTCAAATCAAGATTCAAGAGTCACTCCAAGAAGTGAGTTCCAGAATGAGATTGTGGAAAGTGTGGTTGATCTCACTCATGAAGAGGTTATGTTTGTCATGTTCCACAAACATCCTCAAAGTAGAAATTCTTGGAAATAATCTGTCCGAATGGAACTTCCTTCTTATAATGGGAATGGAATGGAATTTTTTTTCCTCTGATTCGACTTTAACATTAGCCACAGTAGATTTTTTTCAAAGAATATTGTTTATCATACCCATATACGTCTCTTTTAATAACTGACCAAGTGCTTTCTACTGAACCAATATATATGAAGAGGCTAGGGGACAGTCCAATCATTCGGTAACTTTGAAACCTTTTTTTGTCAAAGTGGGTAATAGCTTTCTTCTATGAATGGTAGCGAGAATTGTCTTGCCAGTATATATTCTTTAGCTTAAAGCTTCTTGGTTTTGACATCAACAAGAATTTGCAATAATTCTCTTTGTGCATCATCAACTTTGAAAGGACGTGTAATTTTACTGTTTACAGTAATAACCCAAAGCATATTCTCACTCTTGTCTTTTTACCTGTGTTGGTTGACTGTTTATTTGAAAGACCTAACCTAGAGTCCAGCCTTCTAGTCCGTCTAAATTGGATCTACATTCATCATTAAAAATTACCGTTGAGAAATCAGTTTTCACGTACTTATTCACCCAACTGACACACTTCCCTTACTTAAAATTTAAAAAAAAATGACTTTCTTCTTCTAAGTGCTGTGTTCCTTCAAGACATTGACGATCATGGCTCTCCACATTTCCCTGTCCTTTGTAGATCTTAATAACATTTTTTGCCATATCTCCCATATCTCAGCCATCCATTGACACAAGCTCACCAGGTAAGTTGTGCGTTATTTTCCTCTGTCTCTCTTACTATCAATCTGTCCTATGAGTGACAAATTTTCCAAGCCCTCTTTCCCCATTACGTGCCTTAAGAAGTTCAACTATCTCTTTCTTATGTTAAGCATGGGTGTTATTTTTTCTATTGTCTCCAGAACTTCGCCGAAAATTTTGTTTATTAGCTTGCATCTTTAATGTTAGATTTATGTTACAAAAATTCTTACAAGTTTTCTTTTTATAGCAGTCAAAATAAAATACAATTTTATGTTTCCGAATGATTTTCGTTGCAACTATACGCTCCTAGTGGCGTATGACGACAAAAGCAGAACAAACGCTTAAACCAACCAAATATAATGGTCAAGAGCCGAGATTATATATTCATCCATAATAATTCCTTAATTAATCTACGTCAGGAAATAGAACAATGCCTAGAAATCCCCTTATACAGTCTATTATGATTTTGGTTGTTCCTGGCGGCTTTTTAGCAGACCAAACCAAGATTTAGTAAACGTATTAATTAAAATCTGTACTGTATCTGTGATCGTGGTTTCTTTTTAAGCTACGAAGAAGTAAGGTCCACCAAACTAGAAACAGATTCAGTTTAATATACAGTCATAATTATGGAACTATGAAATAGCAAAACTGTCACCATAAAAATATTACTGTAAAAATAAAGAATTGACTGTTCGTTGTCCGTCAATCTCTTCAAGCATCAGTAACCGTCGAACAAAGGTCGTATTAATCACAATTATTTGGTGCCAAAATGAGACAAGGATTCAGTTCACGTATTTTACACACAAAGATTTGTCGAAAGTTTTTTGCCTTGGGAAGAGACGTCATAGATTAATTTTACGCCATTCGTTTATAACCGGCAAGTTTATTTTAGAGTTTAAGGATTATGGCAAATATTTCACCGGATTATTTCTGCTTAATAATGAAATCTGTTTTTGCTATCATTATCTGTTCTTATTATAATTATTTATATTCCCTAGTGCAGCATAAGGCCTACACTGAGAAAAGTACGAATAAGAATGCGAAGATGTTGGATGGAAGTCGAGTGGACTAGACAGCTTTGGAAACAAGCGTTCGAAATACGGAATTTTTGTTTTAACCACGGCTCAAACAAGAACAATTCGTGTAGTTTTTTTTTATATAGTTCAGTTTAATCCAGTGTGACACAGAGTTGAATAGAGCGAGAAAAGTATAACTCGCTGAATAGGGAAGTGTTGCTTGCATTTACCAGCACTCGAACAAAGACCAGTCGTGTAATTTTTTTTTTTATAAAGTTCGGTTTAATCCAGTGTGACAAATTGTCGAGAAAATCTCGACCCAAGACAAAAAAACAAAAAAAAAATCCGTGACGGTGCAGGCCAGCGGAATGAGCAAACGGACTTTCCTTAAGTTGCGAAAAAATATCCACTTCCGCGATGTAGTGTCTCCGTCAGATAACTTGCGCCGTGACAAAAATAAAAAAAGGAAAAAAAATGTGGAAAAACCACCACCTCAATGTGTACGGCTCTGATGCTAAGGCAAGTGAAAATGAGCAAATACACTCTCACCTCCTTACACCCACCCTAATCCAAAGGTACCCATTGTAGTCAATTCCTGTATGGATTAAACGATCTCCAGCTCCACATGCGAAGTGGGTAAAAAGGTCACATTGGGAGGCAGGACATGCCTGGCGTTGTATCTCTGACACAACGCACAGGTACTAAAGACCGTCTTCACAGCTTGTCTTTCCTTAGGCACCCAGTAACCAACTCCCAAATACCGGCACCTCGTATGGGCATCCATTATGAGGAGTTTTGTTATCGGGTGATGCTTTGCCAAAAGAATAGGGTGTTTAACTCCCACATTGAAATGAAGAGAATTACCAATTCTGCCGCCCGACTTAACCAGGCCCTCCTCGTCAATGTACAGATCAAGGAACGTTCCTGTCTGAAGAATCCTGCAAGAATGTCAATTCCTCTGGATAGGCTTCCTGTTGCATTGTCTTCATCAGAATTATGGCTGCCAGTCTCTTACTATCAACCACCAACCGTCGCAACCTATTAATAAACTTGACGACTAACGCGGTTACCCTCAAGAGCTTAGTAAAGGAGGGAAATTTCTCAAAAGGCAGAACGGTTGAGGTTTCCTCTCCCTGGATGACAGCAGCATTCGATGAAGAACGGGAATCCGTTGGCTGCGTTGATTGAGACATTGCAACCGAAGGCAAGTCTTAAATATTTTCAACGTCAACCCCCTGGTGATCAAGTCAGCAAGGTTTTCCGTAGTTAGTACATACCGGAAAGAGGGAGTAAGGCCAAGCAATGATTCCAACTGCGCAACTACCTGCAAGTCATCCTTCAGTCGGTTTCTTGCAAATAGGTTCTTGCTCACAATTGATCCAGAAATGATCCACGAGAGGATCACTTGGGAATCAGTGACTACCTGTATTTTGGTTGGGGCGAATCCACCGCAACACCTCAAATACACGGCCAAAATTTCCAAGGTGGGAAATGTCTTCTTCTTTAAGTGTGCCATCTTAGCCTTTGCAAAAACCAGGTAAGACTGACAATTCTGCACCACATACGCGGTAAACCCATATGCCTCCGGTGATGCATCATAGACGCGGAACATGTTACCGGCCTACTTTTCACTGAATGCCTTCCGGATGAAGATAATTGTCCCCATCCCAGAAAATCAACTGAAAGGTTCCTCCATCTTGAGGAAAATTCGTCCGGAACCGGATCATCCCATCCTAAGCCCCTCTTCCATAGATCACTAAACAAGATACGACCTCGAAACGTGACAGGCAAGTATAAAAACAAGGGGTCAAAGATTCTTGTTGCTTTCGCGAGTATGAGCCTCTTTGTGGAAGCATTAGGGTCACAACATATGGGAGCAATACGCTGTGTGTCAGTGAGGGGATTATAACGATATCCAAGCAATTTCTCCCAATCAACCCCATACCTGCTCAGGATACCATCAGTCTTTATTTTGTCCCTAATCCTTACACAGAGCTACAAGACTGCAGCTCAAACCCTCCCAGTCACAATCGGTCCCTGTAAAGGGCATATAAATTGCTTAGCTCATCACCAGAGTGTCCACGTAGAACCGATTCTCCATCATACGTCTACAGGGATCCAAAGGAAATTGAGCAGCATGGTGGCGGAAAACGCAACGCAGTATGAAGCAACGCAGACTTCAGTTGTCTTTCAAGAAGAAACAGAACCTGTACTTATCGGCCTCCAGCTCTAGGCGGATCATTAAGAAGGCCTTCCTGATATC
Organism: Acanthosepion esculentum; assembly: GCA_964036315.1. Lineage (NCBI taxonomy): Eukaryota > Metazoa > Mollusca > Cephalopoda > Sepiida > Sepiidae > Acanthosepion > Acanthosepion esculentum. The sequence continues at coordinate 61,376,122 of OZ038478.1, forward strand.
TGCCAACACATCGTGATTGTTTGCTCGAAAAGATAACAGTAACTCCAACAGGTCGTTCGTAAGGTTCACTCGCTTGTAGGCAGCCTCATTAAGAGAAGGGGAGTTATTTGTCTTCAGACTGCAGTTGAAAACATGTTGAATTCTAGTGGTAGACGTAGGATCTGCCTTCAGGACAGGCCTGTGTGGAATCCAAATATATTCCTTAAATTGTTGAGGGTGAAAAAAATCTCCTCTATTATTCCGTCCCGTTTTTGTTGAGAGAAAACCTCCAAGTAGTCCTGATAAAGCCCATCACGTTCCAGTGTCCGTGCCACATGGGCCAATACGAGGATGACCACAGAATGGTTTGAAGGAACACAAGATAACTTTTCGGAATCAGAAGGTAATCGAATTTAATACTTACTGTTCTTGAATGTGACAGATTGTCTAAAGAGCGCAACCATCTGCTCGTCATAGTTAGACAACACTTGTTCCTTAATCCCCAATGACTCCATGCTGAACATTCTTTCTAAACCTCCTTGTATATCACTGTCAGGGAAGAAATCACTTAGAGTATCTTCACACTTCCTAGACTCCAGCACAAAACACAGATGCGAGGTTTTAACTCCAGCCGTGGATACCAACACGAAATCAAACGCAAGGCACTCCAGGTTCTCCTCCTCATAAGGTCCACGTGATTGAAATCTTGTCGCCTTGCCTAACGGGACAAGCTTCGTTGGGGACGAAAACCTCCATCCTTACAGACAAGGTATCAACTGAAGGTGCTGAATAAAGTCTAGCCCAACGATGCCAATAATTGGAATAAAATTGGTACCTCTGCCGAACCTGCCTGCAAGGGGACAGCTATTACGCTGGAATTCGTTCAAAAGGGAGTTCAGCTCATCAATGTACACTGCCAAATAAATGTTATTATCCACTAACACTAGGAGTGTAATTGGACAACTGAAACTAACATTGATTTCCAGGAGTATCTCCTGGAAGGGCTTATCATAATATCCAAGGAGTGTTGATAACTTGAATTCAAAATCAAGCCCTAATGACTCCAGGCTGTCAAGGGGCTTCAAAATTTCACTGGAGAGATAGGTCCACCCACTACCAGTGTCCAACAAACAGTTAGAAGAGACACTTCCACCGTTTCTACCAAAGGATACACCCAAGACAGAACAACTACGCCATGCAGAGTCAACACGGAAGGAAGAATCGCTCCAGGTGGGATTGGATCTAGGCCGTGATTCCGCATATTTAAAGGATCCCTGCTCAGGATTATGGGTAGTGTCCGAGGAATCACCAGATAAGGATTCGTTTAATCCCCTAAGACGGAAGATAATGCAGAAATTCTCTTACCTGAGAGTTGAATCAATTCGCCTTAACTTCTCTGGGGAATTTAGAGAAAAGGATTTTTGCCATGAGTCGAGCTTCAGAAGATTGGTCATTCAAGAAAGCACAGTTGAAAGAGCCTTCCAATTCCACCAGAAGTGAGGCTGACCTAGATATAAACTCAGTCAAATATGAAAAATACTTCTCTTATTTAACAAAGACCAGTATGTCTTGGAAAATGCTGTCGATAATTTCATCTTTATTCAGATATTCATCCTTCAGGATATCGAGGGCCATTAGATAACTCTTATTGCTGATATCGTGATGGTTGATCAGTAATAAGGCCTTTCCAGATAGTGAACATTTTAAAAAGTTTAGCCTCTCAAAATCGTTGGCCATGCCTGCTAACAATTCTCAAAACAAGATAAGAAGTAATGGAAACTCATCCGGTTAGTATGCATTTCCTGGCCACTGAACGTAGGACCAGTCATCTGGTGTTTTGACGACGAATGAAAACGGACTCCTATCTATCTCGGGGGGGGGGGCGGTGACGACGACTTCAAAGAATCAGTTGCGGCAAGGAGGAATTTAAGTTCCAGATCCTCGAGCTGTCTTCGGAACCTTAATGAATACATCAAGTATTCCTTCTCGATATTCACCCAGTCTTCATCAGAAGACTACAGTTGCAATTTGTTAACGCAGATCTCTATCTCCGTTAGGTACTCTAACATATTTTTTGAAGAGACATCCTTCTCAGTAATTCGTCCCTGCTATTATCCTTGTCATATACGTGCGAGATTAATATAATCTTTTTTTCGTAAAATGTCGAGAAAATCTCGACCCAGGACAAAAACATCCGTGACGGTGCAGGCCAGGGATAATGAGCAAAAGTACTTACTTTAAGTTGCAAAAAAATATCTACTTCCGCGACATAGCTTCTCCGTCAGATAACTTGCGTCGTATAAACAAAGTAAAAAAAAAAAAATGAGAAAAAAACGTTTCGTTTATATAAACACTTCAGTGATCACGTGATAACAAGTTACGAGATCTTGTAAGTATAAAAAATTGGTAAAAAGCAGATAACAACTTTTAATGTCCAGAACAACAACCCAAGTAGGTACCTTACTCCTCCCATCTGAACCTTCAATTTTTCCACACAAATGGCCGTTGTTTGCTTTTTTTACAACTCCTGTTTAATACAAGGCCCGAGAGTCACTAAATGCATACATTTGTAATGGTAATGAGGAATGACGTTGTAGACATGGATGGAAGAGATGATTGCAGGAAGTGGAGATTTTGAAGATAAAGAAGATGGATAACGATTGAATATTGACTTGAAGAAATCTTGGGAAAAAACTGTATGGAATTTTCTTCTCACATTTGGAACACAGAAGAAATGTGTGTTTCACTTAGATTCGAATACGGGTTATTATTGATATTTACTTAATAAAGTTTGATGTCTCTCACGAAGCATCAAGCGACAGCGATTCGTATAATACTCCAGCAATGTCCCCCGTATTTTCATTGATTTCACTTAGGCCTCCTTCCCGATAGTTTCAGTTATTTCTCGGATTCCCTTTTTCTTATAGTTTGAATAAAAACCAATATTTTTTTCAAAACCCAATTAAGTAATTATTAATCCACCCAGTTTTATAAAGGCTACTTTATTTTTGAACTTTTTCTTTTTTAATCTACAGACTAAGTTTTTTCTGTTGCTATAAATCATGAAGTATACGAAGTAATTTCGGATGACAAATGTAATCATGTTGAAATGGTATTTTCTATAATAAATCTTAATTATCACTTTACATAGAAGCTTATTAAGCTTTATTTGAATAATTCATCTTTAGCGCTGGAAACGTTTATTTTACTATAATGGATTGATACAAACGAGAGGGATGGGTGAAATAAAGGGTTCAGTTCGACATTCCAACCACCTGAAGAAAGCCGGAGTGTACAACGGCCGAAACGTTGTAATAAATGTGGCGACAAAGATGAGGACAATAGTCCGAATAATGTAAATAATGTACATAATACCTTATCTCAGAAATATAGGCAGTTAGACCAACCAATCAGAAAGCTTTTGCAACTGGGAGCCAATGAGGAACAAAGCGGCACTTTCGAAGCGGATTTTTAGATATGTATATAACGAGATGGAAAATCAACCTATATCAGAATAGATAAATTAATTTTGTCCATTCTCCGATGCTGCGACATAACCAATGCCAAAATGCAAGATTTACGCAACCATTTGGCAACCAGCGACATCTACACAGTCCTAACATAAATTAAGACATGCATCTTTTTCTATCACCACATTTAGAAGCAGGTGACTATTACATTTAGAGACATAAGTAGATGTACATGTATATAGAAATTTTTTTTCTCTCATTGTCTTCCGTAAGCGTCCACACCAACCGTAATTCTTAGATTTTACCGAGATGATAATTTCTTATTATTCATTTGAACAGTCTCCTTTTATGTTTTCATATTTCTGGGAATAATTCGTGCACTGCAGATGTGAATATTGGCACGATTATCTTTGTATGAAAGCAGGATCTTCAAGCTGAAAGAATTGGTATACTAAAAAAGAATTACACAACCTAACATTATTTTCTGAATAGATTCTTCATCCGACTGTATTCCTTATTACTATAAACGTTACTTTTACTGAAGCTAGCAAAAATAGATTAGTAGAAGTTTCAAATAGAAATATGCATTCTTTAAATAGATAATTCAAACTTTGCTCTGTCAGTAAAGTCTCCGTGGCCAAATTGGCAACGTTTCCTTTATAGAAGCAGTTTTCCTGATGCAAAAGGTATGTAAGCATAATCTCACTTTTGTATGAGGCTAATTGTTATTAATTTTACTGTTTAAGAAAATAAAAAAAGGAATAGCAATTCAAATAGGTCTATACCTTAAAAGTAACTTCTATAGCAATAAGAAACCACCAAACATGTTAATATAACAAAGCTGTTTATGTGAACAAATTTGCACTAGCGATTTGTTGCTCTTCACTATTTTTCCGTTACAGTAGTAATTCAGGAATAATTAAATTTACACTTAATTTCCATGATTAATGTAACCGCATGTGGTCAGGTGTCGGGGTTCAATGAGTTAATAAAAACGCAGGACGCTCTTGTATAAATGATTTATTAATATACTAAAATACTGCATGACAGTAATGTTTGTTGAAGATTTTATCAAATGCGTTCTACAATACTCTCTTCAGTTAGTACATGTGAACCAAATCAAGAAGTAATGTCGAACAGTTTTCATTATTTTCTTGCATAAAATAACGCCTCCCTTTATCTCCAGTTTCCATTACTTCCGAGTTAATTACTTCGTATTGTTAAGAGTTTGGAAAATTTTCATATAATTGTATTATTCAAATTATCTATGCATAAAAAGGACGCGTAAATTACTAAAAAAAATTGAAGCGTTTAAAGGCGAGCCTATTTTAAGTGCTCAATATAAAAAAAAACAGTGCAGCAATAGTCAAAAAAAGGAAAAGTTCATGTTATGTTTTGCATACCACTTTGCGTAGTAGTAATCGTAGTACAGTTCTCCATATCCTGAATAGCAACCGAGTTTGCTAGGCATAGCTACTGTGTTCGCCAGTTCTTCTCTATTTATACTTGTCTATGCAATTTGCATACGATACTACAGTTCAAAAGACTTGTTTTCCGGCCGACCTTAAGCTTCTCAGACAAACCGCTCGCCAAAGTCAAACAAAACCACTAGCAGATGTCAAACTTATGCTTCATAAGGAACATTTGTCAAATTCCTAACAAATGTCAAACTTGATCTATGCTAAAAAAATTCAACGTTTTAAAATGTAAGAAACGTTTTAACATGATATGATAATATTAAACTTAAATTGTTCGATTTTTATATCTTATGTTTTTGTAAATTCGCCGTTGTAAAAGGTATTAACCAGCGATCATATTATCCAAAGACACTTAAACCTTTGTAATATTCAAAATTACAGACTATTTTATTTATTTATTTTATTTATACAGGGTACCTCCCACATGTCAGTCTGTCTTGTATGTCAGTTATGTGCCAACCGTGAAACACGCTTAGGCAATCATCTATCTTTTGATACATGACTGGCGAGGCAGATTTTTTTCCCACAGTAGGTTGCCATTTCTTTCTGCAGTAGAACCCAGTCTGTCCTGCTATTTATCCATAGCTGGGGGAAGAAGAATAGGATTCATACCTTTCCCCAGGGTATTAGCGCGTAAGTGAATGTAATGGATTCCAATGGAATTCGAAATCAGCTCTCCGATTCCTCAATCCGAGCCGCTATCCATTACTCCAGACCTCTCAGAAATACCTCCAACATAATCGTCAGACAGCGAGATGAAGACATCATAGCTACAAATTTCTTGGAAGTATATGAGAAAGGTATTTCTGCCGCAACCTGTATTATTAACTACTAAAATGTAAAGTTTGTTTTATACCAAAAATTAAACAACCTTATGACATTTCAACTTTAAAAAATTGTTATAATGTGGCATCATTTCATTTTCGAATTTTATTTTCATAAAAGTATTTATGCAAAAACACTTAAGAAGATAAACTTGGTATATATTATCAATCATTATTTAAATTATCGTAATATTCAAAATTACTGATTATTTACTCGTCCTTGCTTTGAATATTGCTGCCACATATAGTCCGGTGTTTCTGATGTATATTTAGAAATTCTTAATAAAATCCAAAGAAGAATTAGTAGTATTGTTGGTCTAGATCTGGCATCCCAGTTTCAGTTACTTTCCGTAATGTAGCTTATGTTATAAATACATTCGTGGTAATTGTTCCGATGAATTTTCCTCTATAGTATCTAGACTTAATAAATTTAAGCGCAGTAGTGAATTGGCAACAGGGTATCATCATTTTACAGTTGAATTGGCTAGATGCAAAAATTATTTGCTAACAGTTTTTTCATTCGAACTTCTCGCCTGTGGAATTCTGATCCTTGCTTTCCAGTCAACTTGGATCTTCAAAACGTTAAATACAATGTAAATCTTTATCTACTGTCTACTTGATTCCTCTTCTTTTATTATTCTTACGCCTTAATAATGATTTTCTTTTTTTATTATTTCACGCCATTTGTGTCTTAGCGGCATTATTGCTTTGAATGGGGTGAAAATATTTAAAAAATCGCTGTTATAACGTTGAGCAAGGAATACAAAATTTCTAATTGTAACGATTAACACCATGACTTCTTTTCTGACAGAACCAATTGCAAATAATTGTAATAAAGCAACTGATAAAGGTCCGAAGAGGACGACCGAGGAAAGCTTCAAAGAAAGAAAAAGGTGTGGTACCTCTGCAACCAATGTAAGAATATTATTGTTATTATTATTATTATTATTATTATTATTATTATTATTGAAAATTCAGTCGACGAAAGAAAGTTCATAAACAGTGTTATTTTATATAATGTTCGATATTTAAGTTTCCAAGTATTTAGTAATAATTAGTTTAAATTATAAATTATTTTATAATGAAGCATAAATTTAACGTATTTATCGGAATACACACACACACACATACACACACACACACACACACACACACACATATATACATGTAAGTATCAATATATATATAAACTTAGATGTATATAGATATTTAAATTAAACATACATATATATATATATATATATAAGTTTATATATATATATATATATATATATATATATATATATATATATATATATATATATATGAGGCAATCAGTTTGTAACTAATATCCCCTAATTAATCCTATTTCTTTGTTTCTATTGATTGGCAGTTTGCTCGAATGATTATGAACTCTCATTGTTTTTTTTTTTATCCTTCTTCTATTCCTGGGTCTCCAGTCATAGAAGCATATTATTAATATTGGCCCTATCAAAAGTAACACTACCCCAACCTCTACCTACTTCATTGATGCCATCATCATGGCTACGGTTTTAACCATTTAGAAGCCCCGCCTCGCATACAAAATGCCCAACAAAAATTCCCCATATATTGTTGTCTGTAACCGACAAACCTCTAAAAAAAAACTGTGTTCGCCGCCGGCTAAGGCAATAAAAGAAAAAAAATACTGATAATTATTAAGATGATGATGATGATGATGATGATGATGATGATGATGATGATGATGATGATGGAAAAGAGAGTTGGTGAGGGGTGAGCGGAAAGACCTCGAGTGTGCAGGTGAGTGAAAATGAAGATGGAGAAGAGGATGGGTGGAAAGAGAAAAGGATCAGACGTTAAAGACGAATCCCGTTGATGTCACTCGAAAAATCACTGAGGCTTACTCTAATAAACCATTAGTTGAGAGACTCGTGCCTCTGGGATTTTATAACAGTGGAAAATAAAAGAAAGAGACGAGGGCGAAAGAGTGAATGGAATAAAGTGAGCGTGGGGTGGGAATTATCTGAAAGTACAAAGAATATGTTTGTTAGAGTGAAGGGAAAAGGGGCTAAGTTGTAGAAGTAGCAGTAGCTCTAGTTGTAGGAAACAATTATACGCCCTTGTGTTTAGTGATCGTATTAAAAACACTCAGTCGTTGACAGTGTGCACCAGTTGGAAGAAAGGAGCCAAAAGAGGAGTGCGATTCTCAAGACCGAAGTAGTAGAGATAGCGAAAACATGAAGAGTCAGAAGAGCTCTTTATTCTGATTGATTTGGATTGGTGCTCGACAACTTGACGTCTCTTTTCCATGTTATTGGCTCACTTAATTTCCACCATTTTGAGTCTATAACCAAAATATTTTACTTTCATCTTGATCATAACATATATACCAATCATGGCCGCAAACAACAGTGTGGAAAAGTCAAGTTAGGATCAATAAGAAAAGTATAGTTAACATTAACATTGAATAAGTTATTCCCCTTCACAAACCGAAAATAGATGTTGAATTTTTATTGTCTGTGGTCAGCATAGGTCATTTAATTTATTGTGGTTTAATTCATCCTAATTTCCAAATAATATTTCCAAAATGAATGGTTTCAAACTAATGTTATGTTGATTTTCTTAGCGTAGCTCAGATGTGGTACAAGGCCGAAAGTATGGGGCATCCAGTGAGGATCGAACACCCTATTCAGTCGTAATTGATCTAGAGAGACAAACTTGCTAACCATCACACCACGTCGAAGCGCCCCAAATTGATATATACAGACACATACACACACACATACATTGTCTGTCTGTTTAATTTCTTATTGAATTTTTTCAATTTTTGAATGAGGTGTTAAGTATTTGGATCAAAACTTTGAATAAACTGTCTGAAGTTCATGTCTTTCTGTTGGGTTCAAGTACTTCCGATGGTTTCAGTCATTTTCAAGAATCAATTTAGCAGAATTACTATTAAATTATTAAATTTTCGTATTTTTGTAAAACTAAAAGTTTGAAATGTTCAACTTTCAGCTTTCTAAAGAATAATGTTCTTCTTCTTCATCATATATATATATATATATATATATATATATATATATATATATATAATCATATATATATATATATATATATATATATATATATATATATATATATATATATATATATATATATATATGATCTTATAAATAAAAAACAAACATAATTGTCAGTTTATACAATTAGACATAAAATATATTTACCCATCCATAACAGAAGTCATGCTAGATAAGGCCAACACGTTAGCCCGCCAACAAATTAAAATTAAACACAAACGTAATCGATATCATTAAACAATCCCGTAAATCACTACTATTCCACAATGAAGACGCATGTATAAAGAAAGAAGGGATCTTTGTCACTACAATGGGAAGCTTTGACGGTGCCAGGACCTGAGAAATCATAGGTATATATTTACTATATGAACTAAGCGAAATCATAGATAAAAATGGCACAGGACTCTACAGGGACGACGGTTTCATAATCTTAAGAAACTACAACAAACAAAACACAGACAAAGCTAGAGAAGCAATAATAAGGATTTTTAAAAAGAGCGGATTTGACATAGATATAAAAACTAACCTAAACGAAATAGATTTCCTAGATGTTACCTTCAAACTAATAAAAGGCTCATATAATCCATACAGAAAACCCAATGATAAGCCACTGTACATACATCCTCCAATCACCCGCATTCGATAATCAAACAGATACGAAAATCTAATAACCACAGGTTTTCCGACTATTCTTGCAATAAAACCATATTTAACGAAGCTAAGAAAGACTACGAACAACCCTAAGAGACAGTGGATTCCCGGCAATACTCATATACTCACCACATACCACAAGAAAGGCCAACAGGAAGAGAAATATCATATAGTTCAATTCACCGTACATCTAAAACGTAAAAACAAACATAGGTAAAATATTCTTCAAACTCATAAAGAAACACTTCCTGGAATCAAGCACTCTACAAAAAATGTTCAATAAAACACTGTAAAAATCAGCTACAGTTGCGCCGAGAACATGGCACAAATAATAAAAAAGCACAAACATTTTTCACAAATAGTAAATACGCGAACAGCAAAACGCTTTCCAAGTATATCTGGGAAATTAAAAACAAAGCACAAATCACACCAAAAGTATCATGGAAAATAAGGAAAAGATCATCAGCCTACAACGATCAATCAAAAACCTGCAAACTTTGTTTGGAGGAAAAATAGCTATTATTACCTTCACAGACCAAAATAAATTACTAAAACGATCTGAGCTCATCTCAAAATGCAGAGATGAAAACAATTTTTACTACGTTACTTAAAAATGGAAAACTGAAATGAATAAATACAAGTAAACAAAATAATATAAAAAAAAAATAAAATAAATTGACCCAAACAAATAATAAACAAATTAACAAACCACTTCCGTTAGAATAGACGAAATAGAATAAATAAAAATAAAATACATAAAAACAAGTAAAAATAATCAACCAAATATTTATATAAAGTAAATAATAATAAACAAATTAACAAACCAATCCCGCCACAATTACCGTTAGAATAGACTACAACAACCAATCCAAAAATTGGACGTAAAATAGCTATAACTGCTATATAACGATAACAAAAAACATTACTACGTTACTCAAAAATCGAAAACCAAAGAGAGTAAATAAAAATATACAAAATAAAAAATAAGTAAATAAATAAAAACAAATAAAAATGAATCCAAATAAATAAATGAACAAATTAACAAATCGCCCCGGTTAAATAAACGTTAGAACTAATAAAAATAAGCATAAATAAACAAAAGTAAGTAAAGATAATCAATGCAAATAAATAAATTAATTAATTAATTAAAAACTGTCCCCCGCAAAAATAAAAGAATCAACAACGACAACCAATCTAAACATTGGACGAATAAATAGCTTTAATTTTCTTCCCAGACCAAAACAAACTATTAAATAAGCCACCTAAGCCAATCTCCCCAATTTTTTTATTACGTTAATAAAACATCAAAAACCGAAAAGAATGAATAATACAAAATGAAAATGAAAAACAAGTAAAATAAATTAACCCAAACAAATAAATAAATAAACAAGCCAATCCCGCAAAAATAACCGCCAGAATAGATTACCCACAATGCACCACTGAGCCATATATACAAATAGTCGAGAAAAAAATTATTCGCGGCCTGGCGATTGCGTCTAGCATGAAACAGCCTGTCGCCTCTGAGTGTTGACTTCAATGTTCACTTTTATATTTCCATACGTTCTATCTCTGATATTGAGCACTTTATCCTATAAATATAGCACACCTTAAAACTAAATTTTTTCATATATATATATATATATATATATATATATATACATGTGTGTGTGTATGTATGTGTGTGTGTGTGTGTGTGTTTGTATGAGGCAATCAGTTTGTAACTAATATCCCCTGATTAATCTTTTTTTCTAATGAATGGCAGTTTGCTCGAATGATTATAAACTCTCATTGTTTTTTTGTTTTTTTTTTCGTTTTTTTTTATCCTGCTTCTATTCCTGGGTCTTCAGCCATAGAAGCATATTATTAATATTGGTTCCTCGTCCTCCGTTGTAATTCACCTGAGGAACCCTTCCGCCCTGGCCGGCGACTTGTGTCGAGGATGTCCTTTGCCCAGTGGTGGCGTGTTAACACAACCCCCTCACCTGTTTTTAGCCCGCTAGCTGAGAACGGTTTACTGAGGCATGGCAACTTGGAGCCATCACGTGATGCCCGTCCACCCGAAGGTGCAGCGTGCTAGACATCAAAGGTACTAACTCTACCCAGAGCCTCCTATACTCCCCATATATATATATATATATATATATATATATATATATATATATATATATTACTAAATGTCGAAGTGAACAGTTAGTCATAAAATGTACCACTTTAAGAAATATTATTATATATATTTTAAGTGATAATAATTAAAATCAATAAATAAATAAGAAAAGAATAGAAATATAAAATTACATCTATTTTTTTATTATTATTTCTGTTGTTAAAAATTGACTACTCTGAACCAATAAAAAATAAATAAATTATGACATGAAATTCTTTTTCGACACATTTGAAAATACATCATCGTCAAAGCAAAAATGTTACAGTCAATAAAGAAACGGATAAAAGAATAAATTATAGGCAGATATGAAAAAAAAATACTTTTGAATATTAAATGATAGGGAAGGAAATCGACGATATTGAATAGTCCGAGATAAACAAAACAAATATTACGACTCGTAATACCTTTCCTACAATTTTTAAAGTTACGTCCTCATTCATAAAAAGAGAAATGTTACGCTTAAATATAAAATAGAGTATAATTATTCATACCAATGTATAAGTAATTTAACAAATGCAGGGTATTGAATGTTTTTAATAATTCTTAGTGAGACATTATTAATAGATTAAACTTGTTAAATAACACTTATCTTTAAAAGAAAATAAATAAATATGTATTTTAATAATTGAAGATGTTAAATACATAATAATATAACAAAATCATAATATAATAACGAAAACCGTAAGAATAAATGTATAACTAAAATAATCAAAACTTCGCTTTTAAAATACTATATCGCTTCCTTTGAGAAATGAAAAAATGCGCCCGTTCACTCCGACATCAGTGTCCCAATGTTCCAAGATATAAATACAACGAGCAAATGAATTCTGCCTACCACACAGACATCACATTGAACTTACAATTACTATATTACCAAATTATGGAACTAATGATTTAATTACGTAGTCAACCCGTTAATAACTTGAGCATTAAAGAATTGGTTTCAGAATTTGATACCATAGTAAGTGTGAGTTCAATCCCTTGGCTAGTTAGTACAGATTTAGACTTAGGGGAAACAAGTGAGCAATAATTGATAATATAACAAAACTGAAAAGAGCATATGATCTTATTGTTAAAATAATGCAATCGCCAAATAATAGTCTAAATCGATGTAATTATTATTCTAAAATCATTGGACGATAATTCCGAGGTCAGATGATAAGAAAGAATTGTTCATGCATTTTTAACATAGTCTCCTCTCTTATCCCATGCTCTTAACATTGTACTTTTCTTTAAATTTGAAATTCGAAGATTATGCAGTGAAAATTTAATGTTAAGTTTTCACCTATTCTCATTATTTATTCGCACAAAAATGTACAAATTGTGGCACAAGGCCGAAAAAAGGGAGGGGTAAAGGCTGGTCTTGATTAACTATCCTATACCTAGCTAATCAGATTCGCGACCCATTCATACATTACAATTGACACATTCACCACAAGAATTCGTCCGTCACCATTCAATCCTCCATACACCATAATACCACATCCTCACCAGAGGGGACCTACAAAAACGCGCCACACCATAAAAATTTGATGATAATAAAATATATAAAATTCTAATCATGAAAAGATGAAAGGAGGGGAGATGAACCCCATAACAAACTAAAATTCAACAAATTTTTAAACTAAACATAATTTATGTTAGTAGGGCCCGTCCAACCCTCAAAATAGAGAGGCTGCTGTATTCTGCCCAGAGGACAAAATCAAGAAGCACTGTCGCTAAGGGAGTGGGAAAGAGATAAAATAACTCGGACATGGGGAAGTAAAAGGCTGATCCAGTTGAGATGCAAAGAAAGTCAAAACAAACTATGGAGGTTGGGGATCTCGACTTGGATCATAACTAAAAAGATGGCCGGGAAACAGGCCGGGAACAACAATTACTCATATTAACTAGGTACACTTAAGCTTGTCTAACCTAACCAAGGGGAGGGTTCCACAGGAAACCACCCCGATGTGAGTTAGGTTGACCTAGAAAAGAAAATCAAGGCTAGCCCCGTTCAAACGAACCAAGCTCGCCTCTTTTACCCACCTTTCACTGAAGACTGTCGAATGCAATCGTTTTCTATCAGTTCTAATTTTCATCCTGAGCTGATGCTCAAAGAATCGGATCAGATCCTGATGCGTAAGACTATTGCCTCGCAAGACTTCCTCCATTCGCGTCGTCCATATCATCATTCGAGCCGTGGCGAGCAGCGTCAGAAACACCATTCGTTTCACCCCGGAATACGGGGGCGACACATTGTCACACGCTTATGCGCGATCAATGGACACGAGTTCTTCGGGAGCGAGACGAGCCGTCAGCTCGCCGACATGGTCCCATATTCTCTGTGTCAAGATATCACTTTATTGATCTACTTCCTTAATCATGTACCTAAATTAACTGACGCTATATTCATATTTGGATAGGCACGCAGCGTAACGGTTACCATAACGTCGGATTGGAGTTTGGGGTTCAAATTCCAGCCGAGCCTATTGCGTTTATTTTTGCACAAACATTCTTGGAAAAAGGGTTAACGGACGCAAAGTTTTCTAATTTTAGTTGGAGAAATACAGTTCTGAACTCTAAATTGGTTGACCGTGGGGTTAGCAACTCCACCCCTTAAAAACCTATGGAAACCACAGCAGCTGCAACAAGCCAGGTGGGGCCGTGTCCCTATATTCTATAGAATGTCTGCAGAATTAGGCTTAAAAGACAACAAATATTAGAATAGTACCAATCAAATCTGATATTTTAATTGATTAACGGAAATTAACACTGGGAACGAAAGGGCTGCATGCTGATTGAAAATGCATTCAGTGAATATGCTAAAATAGAAAAAGGAGTAATATGAATTGTTACCCCGTATTTATTCAACCAATATAGAAAATTATTCTAAAACTAGAAGACTTAACAGGAATTATTATTGGTTGACTTTAACTTAACAACATAAGATACGCAGATTACGAAAAGGAAACTCAAAAAAATATCTTAAACCATATAGTAATGAAAAGCAGAAGAAAGGATTAATTGTTAACAGTAAAACAACATGCATGGTCGTCAGCAAAAAAAAGAAAGAAAAAGGCGGCAGCTAGAGAAGGGGGAACAGGAATTTAATCATCTGGAGAGTGCAGTAACAGAAAACAGTAAAATGTGACAAAGAAATCCGAAGAATATCGAAAGGAACAACAATTTATTTACAATTCCATGTCTCTACTTAGTACACATAATGAGGAAAGAGGGATTAGAGAATTTAGCACTCACGGAACATATTGAAGGCAAGAGAGAAAAAGCGTGTAAGCTATTTAAAGAGATGTGAATGGATGACCGAAAGGAAATGTGGATGGATGACCAATGGATGATAAATAATTAAATATTACTTAGCGTAATAAAAGGCAGGAAGTTGTGGAGAGACATGAACTCCTACTTCCTGGAAGATCTCTCAAAAATAGGCAGCAAAGGAAGAGCAAACACAAGTAAGAAAGAAATTTCGATTGGGGCATATATGTGTGTTTCTCGCAGTCATCTTTTAACGGCATAAGCCTACAAACAAAGAAAGCTAAGTTCGATGACATCGCTAACAGAACAAAGCCAAAACGGATCAGTTTGTCTCCATCATGAAGGCGACCAAAGAGTGCGTTGTACTGTAAGGTGTGCTACTGAGGGTAAGATCATGGCGACCTTGCAATGAACCCGCTTACATGACTCTAATGTAATCGGTTGAACCTGTCACGGATAATGTACGGCGAATATGGAAAGCCGATCGACTTCAAACCAGAGGTCACCAACACAGGTTAATGAAAGCCTTGTACGAGAGAGAATCAAGAACAAAAGACTGACAAACAATCGGGAAGAGGTTGTACTTAATGTACTGAATAACAAGCGAAAGTGTGCAGTCTCTTAGTGTACGACATAAAGAAATATATAATAAAAAATCGTTCAAGAGATAATGATGAAAATTGAAGAGGAAAAACGCCCAAAATGGCGGCAAATGAAGAGGTATAAAGATGGGACAGAGAGGACAGTTTGTTCGTCTCTGATGTCGCATGTGTATGCCTACCTCCCGATTAGTTTTAAAATAAAATTTTGTTTTCATTAAAGAAGATATATTTAAGCGAACATTATCTTATAAGTAGTTTTATAAAGGTCTTTAGTTTGTTACAGTGTAACCCGGATATAAGAGAGTTGTCGGGACCGGAGAAGAAGTATCTTTTATCCGGGTTTCTCTTATATCCGGGTTTGGTCTATTATATATACATTAACACAGGCTCTAATTTGGGACCAGAGAAAATCTCTCTTATATCCGAGTTTCTCTTATATCCGGGTCTCATATATCCGGGTTACACTGTATTAAAGTTTACCATTTATATTAATTTTGCCTTCTTAATTTTTCTTAGTGAATGGATACTAACTATTAGTTCTCGGAAAAAAATAAGAATTTAAGAAGAGAAAAGGTAACATTAATAACTAGTTTTTTATTTTTCACGGTTCATTTTAGTTTTTTAAGACTTAATTCTTCAGCTCTTTCTTTAGCTGGACGTGCGGTTGGTGTAATGGATGGTTGCACGGAATGAGAAATCTGAGTTCGAATGCCTCTCGACTTCGTTACATTCACTTACGTGCAAATATACTTCGGAAAGGTGTAAATTCTTTCCCTCCCTCCGTGTATGGGTTAAGTAGTAAGATATAGTAGGAAAAATCATTGTTAGTCTCGAACAATTATTGTTACAAAATATGTTTTCACATAACACCCAAAGGGCTGATAAGCCGTAAAAAAATAAACCAGTCAAAAAAACTATTTCTTAATCCGCCGAATTACGGAACAATTCGTCAATGCGAAAAATCTCGCGAGGCGCAAGAACCAACTGGCAAAATTTAAAAAACTGCCATTGAATGTTTAAATTTAAAAACAAAGCAATGCCTATTTTATTGTGTTTGAGTAAAAACATATTTATAAGTTTTTGCGTATGTATTTAATACATGGGAGATAATGTTGATGATAACGAGGAAAAGACCGACTCGAAAAATTAAGGATATTTTGCTAACTGGGCGTATATAACAGAGTGGACTAAAAAATCTTTAGCTTAACACCGATAAAAAATCCTGACTGTATTTAGGTGTATCAGAAGTCCTTAATATACTGATAAAATATTTTTATTTTTCAGTGTAATCTACTTCTTCGTATAAAAAAAAATTAATATATATATATATATATATATATATATATATATATATATATATATATATATATATATATATATTAATTTTTTTTTTAAGCGTATCACCCCAAGCAAGGCTGGAGGCCATTATCACGCAAGGGGTTATAGAAGGGTTGGAGGAAGAGCAGATAGGAGTGGTAAAGGAGAGGATGTGGAGAAAGAGAAAGACAGTGAGTCGATCAAGGCAAGGGGGTTACAGAAGATTTGGAGCGAGAGCAGATAGGAATGAAAGGTGAAAGGATGTGGAGAAGGGAAGTGGATAGATCAAGGCAACTGGAGATGTCGATTGACGCTACACTTAAACCGTTGGAGATTGTATTTGTCAGGGAAACAGTAATAGGGAAGGGAGTTCCATAGGCGAGATGTGCGAGACATGAAGCTATTGGAGTAGAAGAGACGTCTACATCTAACAGTTTCAATGGTGTAGGGGTGGGAACGTGATGCCAGCCTCGTAGGACGTTTAAATTCATGAGGCCTAGGGACAAGCGAAAGCAGCTCCTCAGAGCAATTACCGTGAAAGTATTTGTAAAAAAGACAGAGCGAGGCAACATCGCGTCTGTGAGAGAGCGACTGCAGACGAGATGACAGATCAGGGCCAAGCACATTGCATATCCGTCTCTGGATCTTATCAAGAACCCTGAGGCAAACAGCAGGGGCCCCTGACCATATATGGCAGCAATACTCCATGCAAGGGCGAATGGTCGATTTATAGACTTGGAGGGTCGATTCTGGGGAGAAAAGGTTCCTGGCTCGGCACAGGGAACCAACTTTCCTTGCGGTGGATGATGCAACTGACTCGATGTATTTGTTCCATCTCAGATCAGCGGACAGCGTGAGACCGAGCAGCCGCAGAGAGGAGCTCTCAAGAAGTTGGTCTTCAGACATTCTAATGGGATGCAGGGATGGATCCTTGTGGTGGTTAATATATATATATATATATATATATATATATATATATATATATATATATTCGAAACAGCAAAGATTATCAGAAGAAATATAAGAATGTTCGCACTCTGCAGGCCAATGATTCTGCACCGGAGCATAAAACAGCTCTTGTTTCTCTCGAGTTAAAGAAATATAACATCGACATAGCGGCCATTAGTGAAACACGTCTGGCTGGTAATTCTCAGCTTAGGGAAGAAACAGGCGGATACGTATTTTTATGGGCTGGTAAGACTGAGAAAGAGCCACACCAGTCTGGTGTTGGCTTTGCCATCAAGTCGGACCTCGCTAGTTCACTGCCTTCCTTACCTAAATGTGTATCTGATCGCATAATGGAATTAACCCTCAATCTGGAGTGCAACACTCGTGTGACGATGATTAGCTACTACGCGCCAACCTAAGGCACTTCTTCGAGATGTCATCTCCAAAGTCCAACTTAAGGATAAATTAGTCCTTACAGGTGATTTCAATGCCCGTGTTGGCAATGATTATCATTCTTGGAAGGGCGTTTTAGGTCGCCATGGTATTGGTCATGTGAATTCTAATGGATTACGCCTCCTCACTATCTGCAAGGAATTTAACCTTAGTATCACTAATACCTTCTACCAGCAACCCAACTGTCATAAAGCCACGTGGATGCATCCTCGTTCGAAAGACTGGCATCTGATCGACTATGTCATCACCAAAAAAGACGGGACATAAAAGATAAGATAACGCCTTCATTCCACACAACATGCTATCTGTCAGATCACGCTCTACTTCGAAGTAAAGCTACACTGCATCTGCAAAAGCGAAAGATTATAAAATCTACAGTGCCCAAGCGCATTAACATACTGCCTCTTAAATCGACTGAAACGAAAATTGAGCTCTCTGACAAACTTGATGCTGCACTTGATTCTGTAAATATTACCAATGAATCTTCAGATAGAAAGGATCTAAAGGCTTTCTATGCTGGCCTCAAGAGCATTTTCGGTCCTCAGAAAAGTGGTGATGCTCCTATCTCCACAGCAGATGGTGAAACTCTCTTGACGGATAAGTCAGACATTTTAAATCGCTGGAAAGATCATTTCGAAACTGTGTTAAACACCACTTCGGTTACTGGTGAGGAAGCCATCACATCAATTGAGCAAAATCCTGAAATTCCGGAGTTGTCTTTTGAACCTACTTGTCAAGAGGTAATTGAGTCCATCAAGCAAATCTTATCTAGAAAATCTCCTTCTCCTAAGGAACCTATAACACCCAAAGTGTATAAGCACGGTGGCCAAAAGTTGGTAAAAAAGTTACATCTCCTTTTCGTGGAGATATGGAAGGCAGGCTGTCTCCCACATGATTATAAAGACGCCTCTATCAATCACCTCTACAAAAACAAGGGTTCCAGGTGTGACTGTGATAATCATCGATGGATATCACTACTTTCAATTGCAGGCAAAATCCTAGCGAGACTCATTCTAAACAAAATCATTATACACCTTGTTGACGACATCTATCCTGAATCGCAGTGTGGTTTTCGGTCGGGTCGTGGCACCATTGACATGATATTTTCTCTTCGTCAAATTGCAGAGAAGGTTCGCGAGAAACAACAGGAGTTGTACATGGAGTTTGTGGACTTGACGAAGGCCTTTGACACTGTGAATCGAGAGGCTCTTTGGCAAGTCTTGAGGAAACTCGGCATCCCTGAAAACATGCTATAGGTCATCATCTAATTTCATGAAGGAATGAAAGCTAATATCGTGTCTGATGGTATGATGTCGGAATCCTTTGATGTCACAAATGGCACCAAGCAAGGTTGTGTCATGGCCTCTGTCCTTTTTGCCCTTTTCTTCTCGGTGATGCTGAAATAAGCATTTGCAGACACAGAGAGTGGCGTCAAGTTTCAGTTTCGAACAACTGGTGGTCTCTTCAATCATCAGCGCTTCAAAGCCAAGACCCACCTTCGTATGCAAATTATTCATTATTTGTTGTCTGCTGATGATGCGGCTCTTGTAGCGACACCCTTTGAGGAGGCCCAACATCTAATAAATCGTTTCTCTGTTGCAGGTAAAGCATTTGATCTTACACTTAGCATAAAGAAAACTAAAGTAGTGCACCAACCTTGTCCTACTCCGAAGCAATTGCGTGGTGAGAAACAAAAACCACCAGTCTAGAAATTTCCAGAGAGACCATTCAAAGTAGAAGACAAAGCCCTGAACTATGTAAAGTCTTTCACCTATCTTGGTAGCAAAGTCAATTACAGTGGAACTTTAGATGATGAAATCATGCATCGGATTGCTAAGGCTAACAGTGCTTTCGGCAAACTTCGCCATCGCTTGTGGAATAAGCGGGGTATTTGACTGGATAAGAAAATTCGGGTTTACAGAGCTGTTGTCCTTGCCATCCTTTTGTATGGCTCAGAGTCGTGGACTCCATACATGTACCATATACGCCAGATAGATGTTTTCCATAAAAGCTGTCTGCGTGCAATTTGTGGAGTTAACCTTCAAGATAGGACATCTAACTTAGACCTGTTTAACAGGTGTAATATTGGAGGAATCGAGACTTTTCTCATAGAGTCCCATTTACGGTGTACTGGTCATGTCTTGAGAATGACTGATGACAGGATACCCAAGATCCTAATGTACAGCCAGTTAGATCAGGGCTACAGGAATGTAGGACGCCCATGGCTAAGATACAAAGACAAGCTGAAAAGCAACTTGTCAGCAGTCAATATACCACATAACACCCTTGAGTGCTTAGCCTTGGAGTGGGTAGAATGAAGATCAACGTGTTTTAATGGACGTAGCAATTTTCATTTTTCTTGTCTGAATCATCTTCAAGAAGCGAGAGCAAGACCTAAAAGGTCAGCCAATCAGTGATCTCATCCTCACACTTGCTCCATATGCGGCCTCCTTTGTAAATCACTAGCGGGTCTTAAATGCCACTTAAGATTATCGCACAAAATTTCATAATTGAATCAACTAAGCTGTCAGATCCTCATACGTCGAAACCGACGAGAGAGTCCATTATATATATATACATACATACATACATATATATATATATATATATATATATATATATATATATATATATATATATATATAAGTCTCAAACACAAATATTCCATGGTCATAATTTATTACATTGGAATCATAATCACGATCCAATTCATCAGACCTACAAATTCAAAAAGAAATCGGAAAATATAAAACTTAAAATATAACGTGAGTTCTACCTGGATTCTGTCCTCTTGGAAATTAATGTAGACTGTGATGACTGAAACTTGATTGAAATGCTTGTCTTGGGTATTTCTTTGAAATAACTGACTTTGCATAAAATCCAATCTACCGTGGTGATACGAAATAAATATCTTAAAAACTATGGAAACGAAATCATGGCGAATGTCTGAGAAAAGCGTTAGCATTCAACACCTTCTTCATGTTAAACTTGCGGCAGGTGTATTGTGTTACTGCTCTTGTAGGTGTCAGTAAGTGAGCTGTTGAGGCAGTTATAAGAATAGAATGTAAGGATATTAAGATTTGTTCATCTGACCTTTTAAGATATAAAGGTAAATTCGAAAAACGTGCGTATAAGTGACAAATATTTTATTCACATCTTTACATAAAAATTTGATTTATTTTTTTTTATATTCGATTGAACTCTTTTCATAAGTATCCACGTTGACAGAAGTAATAAATGAAACCACAACCCAGAAACAACAATAATTTTGTTTTTAAAAACACTAAAGGAAACAAGAAACTTTAATAGTAATATAATCCGTTTCCTTATAGTAAACACTCGGCATTCGTTGACCGAAAAGCCACTGCTATTATCCGTATTACGCTTTTCTTCACTCTCTGATCATCGGGCTGAGATCAAACTACATTTTACCTCTCGACATTGTTTCAGTCTTCTGATAGAATGCAACAAATAAATGAGAGATGCCTGTTCCCGAGGATTCCAACCAAGCAGCATCATCTCCCTCATTGCAATCGAATAGGGAGAGTCAGTGGAATATCGACGCTAGCGCGACGTTGGTTGTAACGCCTAGGCAGTTTTTGGACTTAGCCAATAGACACACGCTAGGGCCTCCCACTTTAGATTGGCCTTGTGTCATATCCCGTCACCGTGTCAGGGTGGAGGGATAATTTTTTTTTTAAGCTTATCACCCCAAGCAAGGCTGGAGGCCACTAGCACGCAAGGGGTTATAGAAGGTTTGGAGGAAGAGCATATAGGAGTGGTAAAGGAGAGGATGTGGAGAAAGATAGTGGATCGATCAAGGCAAGGGAGTTACAGAAGATTTGGAGCGAGAGCCGATAGGAATGAAAGGTGAAAGGATGTGGAGAAGGGAAGTGGATAGATCAAGGCAACTGGAGATGTCGATTGATGTTACACTTAAATAGTTGGAAATTGTATTTGTCAGGGAAACAGTAATAGGGAAGGCAGTTCCACAGGCGAGATGTGCGAGACATGAAGCTATTGGAGTAGAAGAGACGTCTACATCTAACAGTTTCAACGGTGAAGGGGTGGGAACGGGATGCCAGCCTCGTAGGACGTTTAAATTCATGAGGCCTAGGGACCAGCGAAAGCAGCCCCTCGGAGCAATTACCGTGAAAGTATTTGTAAAAAAAACAGAGCTAGGCAACGTCGCGTCTGTGAGAGAGCGACTGCAGACGAGATGACATATCGAGGCCAATTACATTGCATATCCGTCTCTGGATCTTATCAAGAACCCTGAGGCCAACAGCAGGGGCTCCAGACCATATACGGCAGCAATACTCCATGCAAGGGCGAATGGTCGATTTATAGATTTGGAGGATCGATTCCGGGCAGAAAAATTTCCTGGGTCGGCACAGGGAGCCAACTTTCCGTGCGGTGGATGATGCAATTGACTCGATGTATTTGTTCCATCTCAGATCAGCGGCCAGCGTGAGACCGAGCAGCCGCAGAGAGGAGCTCTCGAGAAGTTGGTCTTCAGACATTCTAATGGGATGCAGGGATCAAGTGTAGTATCTCTTCTCATCATCTCCAACTGTAATTTTAGCCGTTTATTTATACGGAAATATTCAATATTAATTGACGGAGCAGACAGTACTATTCAAGTTATGCTTTTATTCACTCCACGGCCATTGGGCGGGTATCAAAATCTAGTCTCTATACTCTTCACCTCTAATGGTAATGGTAATATTAGCCGTTTCCTTATAAATAAATATTCGGCATTCACTGATCGAGTATCCAGTACTGGTTTCAGTTGAAATTTATAAAGTCTTTCTATTCAAACATTTTTTTAGAAAAATAGATTTGCCAAGTCCATTAACAGATATCGGTCTTTCTAATATTGATGGGGGTTTCCTTCCTAAACTTTTTGTTCAAAGTAGTGCGGAACGTCAGCATCTTTATTATGTAATTATTTTGTCTTCGAGTTACATATGTTATCCATTTTAGTTTTTGCTTGTTGAATGTCCTCAAGTGATGTGGTTTTCGTTATCTGCCACATTTCGTTGTTAGCGACTCGGTAGCGCCAGTCCACAAAATTCGAAGAAGGATTATCTCCCTCTAAGACCTATTTAGCTTCAATTGCTGGAAATAATTTCAATCATTGATGTGCAAAAGAAATTGTATACAGCTGAGAATTTAGATTTTTCTGAACAATGACATTCATATGAAAGTCTTCATCTGACGAGAAGAACGTGTTTTTTCAACGAATGTTCTGATCGTTAGGCGAGGAATCATCGAACTATTAACAAAATCACCTTTACTTGTTTGCTAATCGAACAGTGATTACTTGCAGTTATGCTTTGGGAGTTTTAAATATCATTATATCATTAAATTCCTTTATTTCTGATTTTATTTGTATTAGGTTGGTGCAAAAATAATGTCGTTTTCTCACATGAAGTTGAACGTCAAAAAACGACATTATTTTTGCACCAACCTAATAAATAAACAATAAAATTCCACGATATTAAAAGAAAAATATTTGTCAATATTCCATATAATAATTTGTATTAAAATCTGAAACTCGTGGATTGCGACCGGATTTATATGTGAATATGGTTTTTCCTGCAATTTACCTACCTACCAATGTCATGCGTAGTTTTACATTCTACATCCGAATTTTTCGTTTTGATCAACAACAAAAAAGCCGAACGTAAACATCAGGGAGCTTCAGCGTGGGATGAAGTTAGGATGATTGACCATTAATACAGAGTAGTGAGTTTGATCCTGTAATTGTGGCCTTGTGCCAAACTAGGTTAAGCATAATAAAATACGTCAAACGATCGACAAGTTTCAAAGAAACTTTTATTGCCCAATATTTAATCAGAGATATTTTTCTTAATTTCTTACCTTCCAAAAGCCAGGTAAAGTATTAAGAAACAGGAAAACGTCATTAGAAACAGAAGAAAAACAATACTTACTGTTGTGGAGTTATTTCCACAATAGAACTTGTAGTCGGACTAAATGCGTCCTAAATGGGGTAAACGTACAGAAACGTTTGGAACTTGTAATAAAGTGTTACGCAGAGTAATCGAGTTGTGGTCGCTAATCACTTCTTCTTCCTCGACTACCTACTGATTCCTACTTATAATAGGTGGGAGAGTCTATTACCTATAGACTAGGTGTCTTCCACTATAACACTTACCTCTTACGTAATATCAGTCTTCCTATTTGTTAGTGAATGCTGGACAATCTCTTCACAGATGAAGAAGAGACGAGAAGCAGCAGAAAATGGATTTACAGAAGAATGCTGAGAATACCATAAACTGAACATGTGAGCAACGACGAAGCTTTAAAGAAAATGGAAAACAAAAAGGACACTTATACTTAACATCAGGAAATACAGTTGAAATTTCTAAGGCACATTAATAACAAACAAGATTTAGGAGAGATAACAAAAAGACAAAATTTAGTACGAGCTACAAAGGACAGGAAATTATGGAAATTTATTCTGAGTACTCGGAATAAATGAATATATATTAAGATGGTAATTTTCTCTCTTCCTTTAATAAGGATACTAAGAAGCTTTTCCGTGTATATGAGAAGATCCTATTGAAAATAAGTAGACAAAACTTGTCTAAATTACTCAATGATACACGTCTTAATGAAAACATATTGCCAAAATATACACAATTTAATTACATATATGTGTGTGTGTGTGTGCGCGCGCATGCGTGTGTGTGTTGTATTATCACAACCTAACGTTTAGAATACTACAATAGACGTAGCTAACCATAATGTACCATTGGCAAGCATATATAAACAGATGAGCCAAAATACAGCGGACATGGCCTGAATATTGCGTTCACACATGAAACAGATTTTCGCCGATCCGTGCTGAACTCAGTATCGACTCTTATATTTACATACGCTCTATCCCTGATATTGAGCACTTTTAGACATAAATATATCATACCTTATAACTATATTTTATCTCTCTCTCTCTCTCTCTCTCTCACACACACACACACACACACACACACACATATATATATATATGTATATAATATTATTAAAATATTTTATTACAATATATTGCAATAAAACGTTTTATTCGCTACAGAAAAACTTTCATGTTTCGGAACTATAATCGTTCCTCGTCGGGCGATGTTAGTTAACATATGATAAAAATGATTTATTTGGGAAATTTGAAAACGAATAGTTACCTCTTTTGAAAGTGAAAAAAAGTGCGGCGTGGGTGGGTGGGGGTCTAATGTCAGAATTAAAAATATACTTGTGGGCATGTCTGGATTAAACAAGTAAAAGTAGATCTAAGCTAAAATAGAAAAATGAAAAATAAGTTCAGAGGGTGGATAGAGGTGGGTTATTAATTCATAACTTGCTAAATTGGAACTCTAGACATGTCAGCGTCGAACATATTGTAGCGAAATCCAGAGTTCGGATTTGTCGAAGTAGACAAGGATTTACCTTGAACAAATTTTTTTTTCAGAATTTTTTATTTTTTTTATACTATGGAAACTTCTTAAAGGGACCAAATAGGTAAAGTTAAAAGAAGTTTTTATGGAACTTTAATGTACGATGCTAATTATATTGAAAGGGCAGTAAAACAAGGCAATATTAAAGTTGAAAAAATCAAATAAAAATTGTGTGAACCATTATATACTTATAGAATAAAATAATGGCGATGTATTTGTAATGGGTAAAATATTTATGACAAATATTTTAACTATATTTTAATGTAAAATTTATATAATGCCTACATAAAATTATAAATTCACTTCTTTGGTTTAGCAGAACTTTATTTTAGGAAACTTTATAATATGCAGCTTTTCTTGTAAACACAGGGGACATGGGTCATATAAGGATTTACAGATTCTCGTTTTGTTTTTGTTTAATATTTTCCATTTTACCATAGGAGTTTTACTAATTTCTTTTAAATTCCAAAAATATTTAGAATGGGGTGTTCGGTTTCGGTAGGCATTGTTGTTGAAAGAAGATATGTGCTGATACCACATCAGTTTAAATTAATTTTTTTGTACTTCCAATATAAAATTTCTTAACTGTTGTATTTTTACTAGATTAAATGGTACACTGATAAACAATAGAATCAGTAAGACACCTATTTTGTAATGAGCTTTCGTTAGGATTTCTACAATTACACAATTTTTATCATTATTGTTTTCTGTTTTGGAATAACTAATGTTACTTTGGTTTAAGTGTAGATTTAAAATGTTATTATTATTTTTTAATATTTTTTCTAGATTATCTGTACAACTGTAACTTAGATTAAGTGTATTTTTATTTAAAAAATCTTGCTTAGAGGATTATTGGTGGGGAAATGTTTCTCAATTAAATTGAGAAACTTCTGCCCTAACTTAGTGCTAACCATTTGATTAAACGTGTGTGTGTGTGTGTGTGTGTGTGTGTGTGTGTGTGTGTGTGCTAAATGATATTTTTATTTCTATTTTTCCTGCTATCACTATTATGTTTTTCTGTATTTACTGTTATAACCACTATTTTTAAGACATTGTTGTAAAAATTGCTATGTTTATAAAATACATCTTCATGGCAAGAGTTATTACTAATTCTATATTCTATAGATGAGGGTATGTGTTTGATTATAAATAGAGGGTGATTAGATTTTTGGTGGATATATAGTGGATTTGCATTAGTTTTCATGTATGGTTGGTATATATTATTGACTAAGTCTAGTGTTATATCAATGAAGTTTACTTCTTTAAATTGTGTTGATTATAAATTTCAGGTTTAAATTTGTAAGCTCCCTATAGATTAATTTTCTGATTTTATCAGTTTTCAAATTTGCACAATTTTACCACCATAAGACCATCATTCCTATATAACCCCACATCCTCTATGTTGATGTCATGGTGGGCAGTAAGGTTATATAAAATGAATAAACAAACGAGGTCGGAAGAATCGGCAGAGTCTAACGATCCCATTGTAATGTCAAATTGGTCTCCTGAATTATTTTTTTATTCATTGTTCTTTGTTGTGAATAAGGACAGATTTTCTAGCGTTCATAATAATATCCAGTTCCTCCTTGGATATATCAGAATATTTGGTAGTGAATTCCAAAGCTAATGTAAAGAGTTCCCTTGAAATGGATGGGTAGTAATCCACGCTGTTAAAATGAATCAAAGAACAAATAGTCTTATCATTTACAACCTGGTCGAGGTGTCTCTGAATATGATTTTACGCTTGTAAAAGGAGATATAGTTAACTATTTTCAATAAGTCATTTTCAAAAATTAATAACCTTTCGATGAATGGTGCAGTCTTTAAGACTTTCAATATATATATATATATATATATATATATATATATATATATATATATATATATATATATACTGGTTTACCAATAATGCCAACATTTTTGTTAAGTTTTTATTATACTTAGAAGGTTTTTATACGCGAGTCTTTAAATCTATTTTTAACATTTACCTATTTCTTTCGGCTTCATGAACAGTTCGTCATTGAAATAACAATAAACACTGCCACCTGGTTTCCTCACCAACAAGGAGATAACTTTCAAACAGCAAATAGTAACAAACATTGC
>OZ038478.1:61408896-61411396 GCA_964036315.1 Acanthosepion esculentum
ATGGCCTTTGGTCCCATGAAAGGAATCATTCGCCCTTTGACAGGTCTTGTCATTATTCCTGCCACCCTCTACACACATATGTGATGGCTGTCGACTCGTTAGACGAAGGAGTCTATTGCTGACAAGCGATGCCCGGGATGAGGTTATAGTTGTGTATTGTTTGCACAACATCACAACGACTTATAGCAACAATATGAATCCCAGTAACAAGCAGATGAGAGATATCCCGATTGGTATTGAGGTGGGTGTTTCGTTCTCTTAGACAAGTTTCGAACCAATGCTGAAAAGCCCAGTCTGCCCTACTATTTAACACATAGCTAGTGAGAGAAGGCAGAGATGGACTAATATCTTTCCCAAGGGTATTTGCGCATGAGTGAATATAAAGAACACGACAAGAATTTGAACTCGGCACTCATTCTGAGCCGATATACATTACATCACCCGTACATACATACATTATGTCATTATGTGAGAATATAAGTTTTAATTCTGGAAGTAAATGCTTTCACAATAGAATTAGTATTAAGCTACCGATTTTGGTAAAATTTTCTGAAAAAACTAAATATATATATATGAGCAATATATTATGTAAGTTTCAACGGAAACATCTATCATAACTGAAAACGTCTTTGTCGGATATCAGGTTTCAATCTGCAGGTGTTTACCTAAAACCATGAAATGATTTTGGGAACTCTTTTTCGATACTCTCCTAAACAGGACATAAGATATGCTCATCCGCAGGAAGCCTAAAACAGACCAACAGATAAAGGTAACATGCACTTTTGATTAACAAAATATCTCGTCTGAATTAATTATCTTTTTTATTGTGCACATGATTAGAGGTTCTTGAAATGCTGCAACCATCAATCCTTCGGCTTTTAATATTGATAACATTACCTATGTTTAGAATTTAACTTGGAAGTATTTACAGTTTCCCAGAGATTTTATTTCCTTAAATATTGTTTTCGGCTCTAATTGTTTATTTTTTGTTTCTTGTTTTTTTATATTTTTTTCATTTTATTTTTTATAATGTTGGACGATAACTATTTGTATTAGATTAATAACTGGAGAGTCTGGTGAACATTCGATTCGATTTAATGCATTTTACTTTTGGCAATGTTGACAATAGTTAGCTTTGCAGAATGCCACACACACACATTGAGTCACTGTCGGTCACTGTGTGTTTATCTAAATCTAAAAATAAACACGCTAAAATTCACCTACGCCCTTGCCGTGCGCCGACGGCTTAGTGGTAGAGGTTCCGACTGACGCCAATTCAGTCGGGTTTCGATCCTGGCTGGGGGCAACCGGACGTCTGGCCACACTGATGGGCTGTGAAACAGCGAGGCAGTCTGTCTGTGGATTATATATATATATATATATATATATAGTACAGGTAATTGACCCGCTGGCATATAATCCTAGTAATAACAAATATTAAAACTGATCCAAAGACCATATATATATTTTTCTGATAACAGAGCATATATATTTTTTAAACCAAAAACCCAAATTATCTCAACATGAGTATAGTTTATTTCAATATATATAAATATATATTATCTCAAGAAAGAAAAACTTAATACATCATCGAAAAATTCGGTAATAAATGGATTTCGATAAATCTGCCACATCAGACCGAAATTGCAAAATGAATAAATTTATCCAGACAATTTAGTAAAAATTATTTTAAAATTAAATCACAAGAGAAAAGGAAGTAAATGTCTAAATTACTTCACCTAGAAATTTTTTTCCCTGGTGATTTACATTATTGAATAGTGGGAGATAGAAACGACGGCATTTTTCACAGTTAGCCTGAATAAAAATTTTTAAATATTCTGAAAACCTAATGATATTTTGTACTTCTATTTATCAATATTTTGTACTTCTATTTATCAATATTTTGTACTTCTATTTATCAATATTTTGTACTTCTATTTATCAATATTTTGTACTTCTATTTATCAATATTTTGTACTTCTATTTATCAATATTTTGTACTTCTATTTATCAATATTTTGTACTTCTATTTATCAATATTTGTTTCAAAATAAAATCCTCACATTTACTTACTTCTTCAAGTCCATCATAGTTACAATACGTGTCGGTAAAGAAAAGTTTTTGTTTTGTCTTTATTCATATTCACACACAAACACACACACTCACGCACACACAGACACGCACACACACACACATATATATATATATATATATATATATATATATATATATATGGATATCCGTATTTGAAAGAGACGTCCCATTTTTATTTTAAACAGTGTCTATTATATCTCTCGGCCTACGCACTCTTCAAATAGTAATAAAGAAAATGTGTTCTACGTATATATATATATATGTATGTGTGTGAGGGAGAGTGGGAGAGAGCGTGCGAGAGAAACACACAGTGTGAGAGAGTTATATATGTGTATTTTTGTTGTTCATCCATTTGCTTATACTCGTCAAGTAAGGAGTCTGTAGTTTCTCTGTGTTTTGTGAATGT
>OZ038478.1:61416396-61471396 GCA_964036315.1 Acanthosepion esculentum
CACACCGAACCGTGCAAATAGTTCATGCAAAAAAGTTGTTGTGGTATTGGACGTAGGCTTTTTGCAGCGTAGTACTTCCGGCCATTTTGTAAAGCTATCTACCACTATTAAGTAGTAATAATCTTCTACTGGACCAGCGAAATCAATGTGTAATCTTTCCCACGGATGATCCGTCTTTGGCCATGGTTTGTGTACTATAGGTGGTGCCTTAGCTGCTAACGCACACCCTTTACATCGATGAACCATGTTTTCGATATCCACATCCATTCCTTTTCAATATACAAAGCTTCGCATTAAGCTTTTTGTTCTATTAATCCCCGGGTGACCCATATGAAAGTCCCGTAGGATTCTTTTCTGCAACTTTTTTGGTACTACTACTTTCTCTACACTTGCGAAAGGCACGTTACGTTTCTTTTTAAATATAGGCATAGTATTTTCCTTTAATTCAAATTTAGCTTCAAACTTGTTACATCTTCCAAGACCAGGTGTGAAGGTTTCCGGAAACTTTTTCTTTAATTCATCTTTAATGTCCTGTCTTGTTTGCGTATTACTTTCTACTTTTCTGCAGAATGAGTTTAACGGTTTATCCCACAATTCGAATGTTTCAATAAAATCTGTACCCAACAAGTTTTCTCCATTTCTCAGAATGAAAACTTTCATTTTTTAACGATCCCATTCAATTTCATTGGAAGTACAACCTCGCCTTCGAAGTTAATTTGCTTTCCAGTTACCGTTCGAGCGAGTTTCGTTGACTTCCTTATTGTAGGCCTTTTTAAAATTTTCCATGTTTTATCGTTCATTATTGTTAAATCTGACCCCGAATCGAGTTGAAATTTGATATTCTTTTTGAATATTTCAGTCGTCACATATTTCCTCAAATCTCTATCTGATTTGATATTCGAATTTGTTTGTCTAATTCGGCTCTTGAATTTTATCGTTTTACAACACGATCCTTTGTGACCATTCTTTTGGCACACGAAACATTTCTTATTTCTATATGGGCAATTTACCTCCCAATGTCTTTCGTTACAACGTCTGTAATTATATGGTGGGACCTTTTTATTTTCGTTCTTTTTATTTTTTTGTCTATTATTAAAATACGCCGAATTTTTTCTCCAATTTTTCTCTAATGGGTACTTTGACTGCTTTTTTATTTTTTTAATATAAGCACTGCCAGCTTCTTCGATTTTTTTTCGACTCTTTCTTTAACTTTACGGCCCGTTGACACTCCTCTGCTAACTTTTGCAGGGTAAGGCCTTGTTCAGATTCGAGTTTAGACAAAACTCTACGTCTTATTTCGGCACTCTTACTGGATACCAGTCCTTGAGCAAAAATTAAGCACTTGAATTCTTCAACCGTAATCTCTGCCAATCTGAAATTGTCACAATGTCTATTCACTATAGATGCATATGTTAAGTAATCCTGATCGTCGGATTTAGAGACATTCATGCATAACCATCGCTTATGCCAAAGCGACATATTTGCTCCAAACAGCTCTTTTAGCAATTTCACTGTTTCCGAGAATTCCAATTCAGTTGTTTTTCTCGGTAGAATAAAATCTACAAATTTGCTATGTTCTGCTGTACCTAGCTTTCTTAGTAATAGACTGACTTTTCTTGAATTCGACCAGTTTTCACAGTCTGTGTAGAAAATATCTTCATATCGTTTAAAGTACGCTTCAAACGTTTTTTCTTCGTCTGGCACATAGTTGAAAGTTTCCAGCGAATTAAATATGGTGTTATTATCGTATGAAGAATTTCCCTCATTTGCCTGATAGTTGTTTAATTTCTCCAGTGTTAATTTTTGAATTTCTAAAAGTCTTTCATCTTGTTTTTCTTGATATTTTTATTGTCTTTCCTCTTGTTTTACTTGATATTTTTGCATCGCTATCAGTTGTTCTTGCTGTGCTATCTGTTGTTCTTGCTGACGTTGTTGACTCAACTGCTGGGATTTTAATAATTCAGATATGACTTTGGATAGTTCCTCCATTTTTAGCTGATAGTGTTCATGCAACAAGGAATATACTTTTAATTTGTGTATCCACGAATATCATATAAGCTGACCAAAAAAATCGAAACAACGTACGACTTTTATATTTTATGTCTTGCTTTTACATTCACGCCCGTGCTAATCAACTTTGGTATTTTTTTTTCGTGAACAGAGAGCGTCGGACTTTTTTTTTGTTTTCGACTTCTGTTCGCGTATTCCAATGACAACGTCTGATTTTCTTATCAGAGGTAATTCGTCACTATATTGTTGAACAAATAATTTTAAAAAAATAATTTTTTAAAGTTTGTTACCTTTCAAAGTCGACACGGTGTATTTGTGCTCCTTTTAATCCATGCATGTTTTTGTAGTCGGCCAATTTTTCTTTTTAGAGGGTGTCTCGTTGTAGATAATTTTTTAATTTAAAATTACCGTTATTCGTTTACGACACCTTTCAATTTTTCTGAGTGAACGTTCCTTTATGCTTAGTCGTCTTTTAACGAGTTCTACATATCCAGAAGTTCAGAATCCTTCGTCGTTACGTTAACGTTGGACTTTGAATTAATAGTTTTTTTTTTCAGCCTGGGTTCTTCAATGACTTGTCCCAATTGTTGAAAACTCTCACTATTAATTCTTTCTTCTTTCCGTATGGTTCGTTCTACTTCTTTGCCATTGTTAAAACTTGACGTATGGTTCGTTCTACTTCTTTGCCATTGTTGAAACTTGACGTATGGTTCGTTCTACTTTGTGGCCATTGTTGAAACTTGACGTATGGTTCGTTCTACTTCGTCGCCATTGTTGAGTCTTGACTCATTGTTGAATCTCGCCTATTGCATGGAATAATAATGCAACACAAAATGTACTTAGAACAAGAATGTATTATAACAAGAAAGTGTACACAATAAGTACATATAGTATTTCTGTATATTTCTGGGAAGACGTTCCTGGAGTATGAGTAGTCGCAGTCGATCAGAGTCTCTAGTTGGATCTCGTGATTCCTGAGATTCACAAGGTCGGAGTTTAACGTGGGAAGGGAGGGGGAATGGACCCGAGTTTTCACCCGGGTCGCAGTGCTTTGGCTTTAACTAGTCATAGCTGGTCTTGGCTGGTCTTAGCTGGTCATAGCTTGTCCAAGCTGGTCAGAGCCGGTCATAGCTAGTCAGACATAGCCACGATACTACCAGCGCAGGGACGAATCCCTGCCGCCGGCCTGTATCGGAGAAGGAATCCCGGCCCCATAGGCGATCATTCAGTGAGTAATCTGCGAACAGATACTACACTTTGATCTTAGCCTTGGGATTTACTTGACCTCCCACAAGGCCAGGTTGTGACACAAGGTCGGAGTTTAACGTGGGAAGGGAGGGGGAATGGACCCGAGTTTTCACCCGGGTCGCAGTGCTTTGGCTTTAGCTAGTCATAGCTGGTCTTGGCTGGTCTTAGCTGGTCATAGCTTGTCCAAGCTGGTCAGACGTAGCCACGATACCACCAGCGCAGGGACGAATCCCCGCCGCCGGCCCGTATCGGAGAGGGAATCCCGGCCCCATAGGCGATCATTCAGCGAGTAATCCGCGAACAGATACTACACTTTGATCTTAGCCTTGGGATTTACTTGACCTCCCACATGGCCAGGTTGTGACACAAGGTCGGAGTTTAACGTGGGAAGGGAGGGGGAATGGACCCGAGTTTTCACCCGGGTCGCAGTGCTTTGGCTTTAGCTAGTCATAGCTGGTCTTGGCTGGTCTTAGCTGGTCATAGCTTGTCCAAGCTGGTCAGACGTAGCCACGATACCACCAGCGCAGGGACGAATCCCCGCCGCCGGCCCGTATCGGAGAGGGAATCCCGGCCCCATAGGCGATCATTCAGCGAGTAATCCGCGAACAGATACTACACTTTGATCTTAGCCTTGGGATTTACTTGACCTCCCACATGGCCAGGTTGTGACACAAGGTCGGAGTTTAACGTGGGAAGGGAGGGGGAATGGACCCGAGTTTTCACCCGGGTCGCAGTGCTTTGGCTTTAGCTAGTCATAGCTGGTCTTGGCTGGTCTTAGCTGGTCATAGCTTGTCCAAGCTGGTCAGAGCTGGTCATAGCTAGTCAGACATAGCCACGATACTACCAGCGCAGGGACGAATCCCTGCCGCCGGCCTGTATCGGAGAAGGAATCCCGGCCCCATAGGCGATCATTCAGCGAGTAATCCGCGAACAGATACTACACTTTGATCTTAGCCTTGGGATTTACTTGACCTCCCACAAGGCCAGGTTGTGACACAAGGTCGGAGTTTAACGTGGGAAGGGAGGGGGAATGGACCCGAGTTTTCACCCGGGTCACAGTGCTTTGGCTTTAGCTAGTCATAGCTGGTCTTTGGCTGGTCTTAGCTGGTCTTAGCTGGTCATAGCTTGTCCAAGCTGGTCATAGCTAGTCAGACTTAGCCACGATACTACCAGCGCTGGGACGAATCCCAGCCGCCGGCCTGTATCGGAGAAGGAATCCCGGCCCCATAGGCGATCATTCAGAGAGTAATCTGCGAACAGATACTACACTTTGATCTTAGCCTTGGGATTTACTTGACCTCCCACAGGGCCAGGTTGTGACACAAGGTCGGAGTTTAACGTGGGAAGGGGAGGGGGAATGGACCCGAGTTTTCACCCGGGTCGCAGTGCTTTGGCTTTAGCTAGTCATAGCTGGTCTTGGCTGGTCTTGGCTGGTCATAGCTTGTCCAAGCTGGTCAGAGCTGGTCATAGCTAGTCAGACTTAGCCACGATACTACCAGCGCAGGGACGAATCCCTGCCGCCGGCCTGTATCGGAGAAGGAATCCCGGCCCCATAGGCGATCATTCAGCGAGTAATCCGCGAACAGATACTACACTTTGATCTTAGCCTTGGGATTTACTTGACCTCCCACAAGGCCAGGTTGTGACACAAGGTCGGAGTTTAACGTGGGAAGGGAGGGGGAATGGACCCGAGTTTTCACCCGGGTCACAGTGCTTTGGCTTTAGCTAGTCATAGCTGGTCTTTGGCTGGTCTTAGCTGGTCTTAGCTGGTCATAGCTTGTCCAAGCTGGTCATAGCTAGTCAGACTTAGCCACGATACTACCAGCGCTGGGACGAATCCCAGCCGCCGGCCTGTATCGGAGAAGGAATCCCGGCCCCATAGGCGATCATTCAGAGAGTAATCTGCGAACAGATACTACACTTTGATCTTAGCCTTGGGATTTACTTGACCTCCCACATGGCCAGGTTGTGACACAAGGTCGGAGTTTAACGTGGGAAGGGAGGGGGAATGGACCCGAGTTTTCACCCGGGTCGCAGTGCTTTGGCTTTAGCTAGTCATAGCTGGTCTTGGCTGGTCTTAGCTGGTCATAGCTTGTCCAAGCTGGTCAGAGCTGGTCAGAGCTGGTCTTAGCTAGTCAGACTTAGCCACGATACTACCAGCGCAGGGACGAATCCCTGCCGCCGGCCTGTATCGGAGAAGGAATCCCGGCCCCATAGGCGATCATTCAGCGAGCAATCCGCGAACAGATACTACACTTTGATCTTAGCCTTGGGGCCGCGTAGAGACCGAGATCGCGTGATTCCTCCCCCCGTTTTCCGGTACCAACCATTATTTATATAGTTGGTAGTCACCTATGCAGATTAGGTGGATCCTACCACAACAGAATCCTAGCTTGATGTGAAATTAATCTGAATCCAACAATCTCTTCCACTGAATTCTCTGTTCCTGGCTCTCTCCCTCACTCTCGGGAGGACTCTAGTGTGTACATGCATGGCTTTAATGTCGATGTTCATGAACATCTCCTACGGGAAGTATCTCTTGAGTTTTCCTACTGTTCTTATATGTGTCTCCGACTTTCACTACTAAAATTAGTCAGTTATCTCTTCTTCCTTTATCGTTCTCCTTCCTGTCATGACAGTTGCGTGCTAGATAGAATTTCCGATAATATAGCTACACCCGTTTGGAAATTTCTTTGTGTTCGGCGACTTCAATATCCATCATGTCAGGTGGCATAATCTTTTCAATGCCACTCACCTCATTGTCATCGGGACCCCCATGAACTTCTCTATTGCTTAATCCCTCACTCAAATAGTAGACTTTCCCACACGTATCCCCACTAATTCTGATAGACGCACTTCCCTACTTGATTTACTCCTTACCTCCACTCCGGACTCATGTCATGCTCTGCAACGCCGTCCTCTTGCCATCTTCGATAATGAGGTAGCGTCTATAAATATCTCTTTCGGCTCTCCCATTTTCCACGAACGGTCCTATTAATAGAACATCTTTCTGTTATCAACAAATTGACTCATTTCGGGATTTCTTTCGCATTATCCCTTCGTTTTATATTTTTACTCTTCCTGGGGAAAAGCCCGCATCAAAGCTTTCGTTCCAGCACGGAAATAGCAAGTGAAACCACCATCTTGTCATTCGTTCCGACCTGCCTGTTCAGCCGTTACAGACCACGGGAATCAATTCTTCCGACTACAACAGAGCGACACGTCTGATTGTAACTGACGTCACTCTGTCATTGCTCGTAATGAGTGCAAGCGTGTTCTCAAACAAGCAAAATCATTATTTGTTGAAAGATTGGCTCTAGAGATTACTGGCGGCTCGGCAAGAGTGTGCAGAACAATGACAAATCCTCAGCCTTTCCTCTCTTCAATCAATTTGAAACAATGACATATACTGCTTTGCTCGGAAGTTTTCTTCCAATTCTTTCGATTCATCTGGAAAATCTCTGCCATATATTTCCCCTAGAAACGATGCTCTCTTAAGTGATATGCGCATAACTCTCTCATTGTTTTTTGCTATCATCGCTAAATTAGATCACTACAGGTTATGCGGATTTGACGGAATCCCTGCAATCGTCCTAAAGAAATCTGCCCATGAGCTGGCCCCTGCAAGCTCCAAACTATACAACAAATGCCTTGCTTTCCAGCTTGTTCGAAGTACTCCTCTGTAGTTTCTGTTTTTAAGACTACAAGCAAAATTAAAAGCTCCTCAAACTATCGCCCTATTAGCCTCTTGCCTCCTTTTGACACGCTTCCATGTCATTTCATACTAACGTAGGGGTTCCCCAGGTGTCTATCCTTGGATCTAAACTGTTTCTTATCTTCCTCAATGACCGCCCAAATGCCATTAGTTGCCAATTAGGTATTTATGCAGATGATAAAACCATTTACCCCTGTCTTAGTAGCAAGACTGACAGATCCAACAAAGTAAAATTGGCAACTGCCATCGAAAATGACCTTCTATCAGTGATTAACTATGGCAAGAAATGGCTTATAGATTTTAACGACACCAAAAGAAAACTGCTTTTATTTAATCGCCTCAAAGAACCTTAGCTGATACTAGACTCCAGGAGTGTAACACTCTGCGGTTTCTTGGGCAACCATTTTTCACTGGCATAAAGTGAAACAACTATACTGAATCAATTGTTAAATCTACTGCTAGGAATGTTTGTCCACTCGTCACAGTTCATTTGGGACAGTTATAAATCTACAATTCGTCCTTGAATTGAATAGTATAGCCGTACCTGGTCTGGTGCTTCTGCTGTATATCTAGAGATTCTTGACAAGATCCCAAAAATAGTTTGTAATCTAACAGATCTTGACCAGATATATCGACTCCAGTCATTTTCTCACAGTATATGACGTGTCCTCTCTGTCTTTTTTTACAAATATTTCCATGACAACTATTCTGATAAGCTTTTTTTCCTAGTCTCTCGACGACATGAATTTAAGCGTGAAAATAGATTAGCAACTAGGTCTTACCGTTTGAATGTTGAACAAGCTAGATATAACCGTCACTTCTATTCTAACATATTATTTTTGGCACATCTTACCTGTGGAACTCCCTTCAGATTTCTTGGTTCTTTATCACCTTCAATGTTATCTTTCATTTTGGTCATTTAATCATGACTTTTGATCAGGTTTTGGTAATATATATATATATATATTTACATACATATATATATATATATATATATATATATATATATATATATATATTTAAAGATGTTTTTAAAGGTACAAAATTTTATCATAGCAATAAAAGTATTAAGCTTAATATTACTAGACATATTAAAAAACGCGCGAAGCAACCGGTTTCGCTCCCGCTCATCAGGCTTACAACGGGAGATTTAAATTTAAAAGACAGAAAATGTACAATAAAAGGAAATGTGGAGGGGGATAAACAACAAAAAAAAAGGAGCAAAAGGAGCTAGAGGCAAATGACAGAGAGCCCCAACAAACACTCACGTTGTTTACACAAGGAAGGCTTACGGGACCCGATGTAAAGTGCCTCCAGCACCTTCAGGTGAAATAACGAGTGTGACCGGGACAACACGGTGAACCGGTCAACGCTAAAATTAACTGCACACAATCTGCTATTTAATAAGTGCTCACAAATGGCGGACCCGTAGGTGTTTGGGACGAGTCCATTCAACGGCAAAGTGTGGTTCCTGATTTTGGTAGGAACGTGCTGTTTAATTCTCATGTCCAAGCGTTGTGTCGTCCTTCCTATGTAGTCAGCCCCGCAACTACAACCATATTTATAAATTATAGAGTTAATTTGATGAGGAGGGAGGACGTCTTTACACACTGGACGAACCATGGGCCGGGTTTGAAAAACAATCCAGACCTCAGCAGAGAAAAAACAGCGACGAACCTTTGATGAAATTTGTCTAACCATACTTTCACATTTGGTACCAACCCAAGGCAATCTTAGATAAACCGGGCACTTTTTAACGATACAGAGTTTGGCACTTCTGAACTCCTCAATTTTGTCACGGATGACCGAATGAACAGTATTAGGTGGATAACCTAAACCACATAGGGTATCCTTGACAAAATTGATCTCATCGTCCAAGAAGGACTCTGAACAGATTTTTAGTGCCCTATGCACGAGGGTTCTAATTATGTTTATCTTACGTTTGGAGGGGCAAAAGGAGTCCCAACGCGTATACAATCCCGCAAAAGTTGGTTTCCTGTAAATAGAAGTAAGAAAACGTGTTGCTGTTCGATGTACTAATACATCCAAGAAGGCCAATTGATGATTGGATTCCTTCTCAACAGTGAACCTTAGCGCTGGATGGATACCATTTAGAAACGAAAGAAACTGATCGGCCTCAACTTCATTGTTGAATAAACAGAAAGTATCATCAACATACCGAATGATATAGTTGAGGACAAAGTACATTATTCCGTATTCTTTCTTCGTGAAAGCCCACAAATATGTTGGCTAGAGCTGGACCCAAGGGGAACCCATAGCGAACGATCCTCAGTGGCCGAATCGGTTAAAACAGTACGTCAGGCTATATGACGGTTCCGTATAGGATACAGGTTCGAATCTGTGGAATTTTCTCGGACATTCAGGCCGGTAAATGATATTTAATACTGTTTATTATACACAGAGCATTTACTTAAATACTTGTAT
The DNA here is from genome assembly GCA_964036315.1 of Acanthosepion esculentum. Lineage (NCBI taxonomy): Eukaryota > Metazoa > Mollusca > Cephalopoda > Sepiida > Sepiidae > Acanthosepion > Acanthosepion esculentum. The sequence goes on from OZ038478.1 coordinate 61,425,815, forward strand.
CTATAAAAAGAATGTTAAACATAAAAATGTCTTATATATATATATATATATATATATATATATATATATATATATATATATATATATATATATATATATATATATTTCATTGATCCATGTTTCATTAAATAATATAGACAAGTTTTGTCTATTTATTTTAAGTAAGTTCCTTTTATATTGTCTGATAAGATTAATAACATTATCATTGAGAGTTGCGACGCGATTTTCACATCTGCGTCTCTGAGTTTGTCGTTGCTTTGAAATTTTTCATGCAACAAAAACAGACTATCATTATTGTTTCGTCCGTGTATTGTTTGATATATTGAAATGTAAGTGTCATCTTTGATAATGGCTTATGTAAGCCGAAACCTTAGATTAGATTTAAACATGTAACAATATGGTGATTTCCTTTCGTCTTTCAATGATAATGTTATTAATCTTATCAGACAATATGAAAGGAACTTACTTAAAATAAATAGACAAAACTTGTCTATATTATTTAATGAAACATGGATCAATGAAAAATTGCTGCCTAAATATACACAATATATATATATATATATATATATATATATATATATATATATATATATATATATATATATAATCATTTGGCTTTAGAATTTACTTTTTAAAAGCAATTTAATCATAATTTAATTATTCAAAAATTTAATATTTGTTAATTTAAATATACACTTTTTTATTAATAAAATTAGTTGTAATCATGTGTGTGTGTGTGTGTGTGTGTGTGTGTGTGTGTGTGCATTAAAAATGTCATTTGTTGAGCGTTTCAAAGCCAAAGGGAGATCACTATATTTACCAAAATAATATCAGAGTTATTTCCCTTGCAACTTGTTCCTATTCGCGGTTGAAATTTTGCACACATCTTCCAACTTAGTAATTCAACTATCAAAAAATTATATTTCTTTTAATTTTAAAATATATCTAATTAAAAATTATATTTAAAGTTTATAATTTATTTTACCTGGGACAATTTTTCTCTGCAAATTTTTGTGAATTTATTTTTTTCAACATTTTTCGATAAGTTTTTTAAATTAATGATGGATTAAATACATCATGATTCGGATTGATTTTAAATGTATTTAATCAAATTAAACTTAATTTTTATGCTTTACCTTTTCTATCACAACAATAATACGACGAAAGGTAAATTGTCAAAAATTAATAATAATGGAATTGCTTGGTAATTTGAACATATTATAACAGAATGTTTTCCATTAAAATATTTAATGTTGCCTGTTAATTAATTCTGTGCATTATGCACAGAATTAATTTTCATAGGAAAATTTGATCAAAATGACTTATTTATGTAAATTTAAAATTTTATTTTAAAATAAAATTACGAAGATATTCTACTGACAATTCCATTATCGGATTATAAATATGTAATAAAATATTTTTTTTACTTTTTTTTTTTTTTAATCAGTTCACTCCAAGCAAGGTGATAATGCCTCTAAGGTGAAAGGGCATACACGGAATGAAGGTGAATGAAAATACTTTAGACGGAACCGGAAACCAAATCCTACACAAGAAACAAGGAATAAATCTCTACTCCTGTTGAAATGACCGACGAGATGGGTGATCAGTGATATAGGGGAATCTATCTACTCGTATTAAAGAAAAATAAAAAAATAAAAATAAACAGTTAACATTTCAGAGTTTAGGCGGAAACGTTAAAAGTATAGAATTGAATTAAACTCTAGAAGGAAAAGGAAAGCCAGTCCTACGCAGAAAACTACTCCTGTTTAAAAACCGGGGAGGAGTGTGAACCAGACGATAGGCACATTCCACCAACCAAATATAATTATGGCTAACTTCTACGTTATTGATTTGCATTTTTTACAACTTACCAACCATTTGTGGATTATTTAAAGTCGAAATATTATTTTGGACTATAAGATTTTTTTTCTTTTTGTGAATTAAAATTGCATTAACAATGTTTTTAGAGAAAAAGATAATTGTTCCAGATGCAAGTCCTACTATTTAACCCCTATACGAGGGAGAAACGATGGATTCTTAAGTCTATTTTCACGTAATTGAATGTAACCAATTCGACTGCAATTTAGATTCGAGTCTCTGATTTGTCATTACAAGTCACTATCTATTAAAGCACACACACACGTCCCTCTAATTTTTATACGTGAGTTATCGCAAAAAATAAAGAGCAAAGATATAAAGGTCTAAGAAAGCATCCTTCCTACAAGTTTTCCTACAAGGTTTTATAGTTGAAAAGTAGAGTTAAAATTACTCGAGATTAAAAAGACATTCTTGTAAAATAAGTATAAGAACATATATCAATAGTATTTGCTGATTGGCAGAATTACGATCATATTTTCTAACATTTTTATGCTATTTTACATTAGCGGTATGTTTTTTATTACTTCAAGCATTATTTTAGTGGATATCCACGCTTGCAATAGACGCCACAGTTTTATTTTAAACAGTATGTATTATGTCTATCAGCCCTCGTACTCGAGAAGTCTTAATAAAGAAAATGAACTCTCCGGAAGGGTTCAAAGCTGCGGTAGCTATTATGGAAGAAACCACCGTTTGATCCGGCGTGTTTTAGACCGCTCGGCCACAGTGAGCGTTATAATCTAGCACGTTTCTATTTTACCTTCTAATGAATTTATACACCTTCGTTCAGATTTTTCTCGAAAATCCTTATCTGCTCAGTTTCGTATTCGAAGGGTAAGCAAAGCAATTTCTAAATAATTAATGGATTTATTTTTAATCCGACATTTTTATTACTTCAAAGTAATTAAAAACGTTGGATTAAAATCAATTAGAGGTATGTATAGACATTAACAAGAGATTGTGGAGTAATGTTTAACAAGCAATGTATGTCTTTTTACTATCCGTCCTACTCCCTGTCCTGCCATCTGTTGACACAAGCTCGTCAGGTAGGTTACTTGATGTTTCATACTAACCCTATTCCGCTTTAGTATGTCCTGTGGGAATCAAATTCTCATCGCCCTTTTTTTCTTTATATGTTTCAAAAATTTCAGCTGTTTCATTATGATTTTAATTTAAAAAAAAAGATGTTCTTTTGTTTCCATATTCTATAGAACTTCCTTGTTTCTCATATGTTCCTTCCACGTTATTCTGGGTATTATTCTATAAAACCACATCTTTGGCTCAAGTCTTCTCTTTATCTGTAAGGAAATTGTCCAGCATTCAACGCCATATAGGAGGATTGACATTATATAACCTAAGCTGAGTAGAGATATCATTTCAGACAATTTTTTTCCAATGCGTCTGAAAATGTAATTCATCTTATGCAGAAAGTGTACGAGGGTGGGCTGAAAAGTTCATAGGCTGACTATAAAGGAATGGTGCTAGAGCTGCGAAATCTTGTATTCATTAATTTCAACTGTTTTTATTAATAGCTGCACTGCTTCTTTCCAGGTGAACTAATATTTGACTGTTCAAAAAAGACTTTAAATGTATCTAGTACTAGTATCTAATAACGTCTTCCCTTGAAAATAGACAAAATATGGCATCGTAGTTTTATTAAGTACAAGAAAAAAAAACGAATTTAGCCCCCAAAGGCATTCATGCTGACATAGTTGCTATATTAGGTGGCGATGCTCCAGCTTTATCGACAAAGCAAAAGTGGATAGCTGAATTTAGGAGAGGAAGAAAGAGTCTTAAATATTACCCAATGTCTGGACGTCCTGCAACTGCCACAACCGAGGGAAACAATGATAATAGGCGATTGACTATCAACTAATGCGATTAGGATATCCCGTGAGAGAGTTAAGGATTTTCTGCACAATGAAGAAGGTTTATGCTCGGTAGGTTCTACGACTTCCACCAGGCTGATCACATCACGGGTAGATGCAGCTGGTTTCCTTGAACGTATCCAAGATGAGTGTTGGGTTCATCGGATTGCTAAAATATGCTGGGAGAATAGTTTGCTTATTCTACCGCTTCAGAAAGAACCTGACTCCTTGTGGTATTGCTGCCTTCATAACAAGTAGATTTTTTCCCGCTAAGGTGGCATTTCTCCTTTACATTCAGCCCATTCTGAAAAAGAAATGGATATGGATTTACCTTAAATTCATTACAGAAAAGGTTATATGAATCTTTTGCTTTCGAGAAAATGAGGTGAGGATTTACCTTAAAATCAACGCGGAAAAGCTGGGAGGTTGTACAAATAAATTTCAGCATGAACTAAAAATGATAAATAAAAGATACAGAATAAATATTAACGGCTTTATTAAAAGTTAGTCATTTTCATTCTTATCTTTCATCACAAGAAACGCCAGCTTAACGGAATAAGCACTAATGATTTATTATTTAAACATACACACACGTATTTCTTTCTTGCGTTTTGGACCTGTTGAAGACTAGAAAAGATGAAACGCGAAATCACATCTTGTTTCAATGAAACGGTTTTTCCATTTGATATACTTCTTCAAAACTGTCGAAATTCTGTATCCTATTTCACACACACACACACACACACACACACACACACACACACACACACATATATATATATATATATATATATATATGCACATTTCATTAAAAACGACTGACAAGGTGCTTTTATTTATTTTTTTATATAATTTCTCGTGCGATCTAATAAATTTATTTACTAATGTTCCCGTCTCCGAAACTATTGATATTATCATTAATTCGGTGTATAAAAATAATTCAATTCCACCTCCATCAATCCAACCCAATATTTTAAGAAAACTACTGCTTGCTTGCACCACTAGAGTACCTTTTTATAGCCATAATGGTACAATTTACACACAAACTGATGGAGTAAGTATGGGAAACCCTCTCGGGCCGTGCTTCTCTAATTATTATATGTCCTATGTTGAAAACAAGGTTTTTACTAAAGTTGTTAAACCTAAAATATATGTTCGTTATGTTGACGATATTTTTATTTTGGCTGAAAACAAGAAAGAAATAGAAAATCTGAAAACTACATTTCAACAAAATTCTGTCCTAAATTTTACTTGTGAAATTAGTGAAAAAAATAAACTTCCTTTCTTAGATGTTCTCGTCGATTTTAGTAATAATACTTTTAAAACTTCTGTTTATAAAAAAACAACTAGTAAAGACTCTTGTCATCTTAATTTCTCTAGCGAATGCCCTCTTAGATATAAAATAGCTGTTATTAAGAATTTCCTCACGCGAGCGCACGAGAACTCATCCTCTCGCACGCTTTTCTTTAATGAATTAAAAAATATAAAGCAAACGCTGATTAATAACGGATTTCCTAATGAATTGTTGGATTTCCACATTAGGCGTTTCTTGTCCAAAGTAACTAATAGCAAAAACACTCTTTCGGACTGCACAATCTTTCGATGTCGCATTACTACCCGGAATTTAACAAAAACACACTGAAATGTCTACCTGATGATGGTCGTTCGAAACGACTGAAAGCCCGGCTAGTAGAAAAAATAAGACCTGATAAAACCGGAATTTATAAACAAGGATCATACTATTCATTAACGGATTCGAAGTTGATTGTATTTTATTATTAAATATTGTTTGCGAGAGTGATTCTTGCCGTATAATTAGCTTCAGTATTTGTTTTTCGTATGAGTGATTTACGTTACATAAATTGAATACGCACTACATAATTGATATATATATATATATATATATATATATATATATATATATATATATATATATATATATATATATATATATATATATATAAATTTAATTTATTGTACTTAAAATTAATGAATAAAAATACTTGTTATATAATGAACTGTACACGGATGCCTAATATATATACATAGGAAACAGAAAAATATTTTCATTTAATAGAAATAAATTCGATTTATCCATTTTAATGGGTGAAAAATATTCATATAATACAAAAAGGATACATAATCTTCATTTAATACATTGTAGAATAGCCATTATTCACTTCTACAGCAACCAATATCTTGTAGTTCTCAATTAATGATTTGCAAATATTAGTTGTCATTTTTCTCCCATTCTTCTTTGCATATGGGCTTCAGATCCGGGATGTTTGTTGGAGCTCTTGATTGGATTTGAATTTTCAAATAACGCCACAGATTCTCGACTGGGTTTAAATCTGGGAACTAACTTGGCCATTTCAGGTTTTCACATTATTTTCAGCAAACCATTTCTTCGTAGATTTTGCAGTGTGCTTAGGATCATTATCTTCTTGCAAGATTCAATCAGGAGGAAGTTCAAGATTTTCAACCCAAATCATTAAATATATTCTTCCAAAATATTTTGATATGCCGCGGCATTCATTCTACCATCTATTACTGATACGTACCTTTTATCTTTATCCCCAAACCATGATGCTACCGCCACCAAATTTCACTGTTGGAACTGTGTTCCTTTGTTTGAAGGCATCGCCATCTTTCCTCCATACATGATTTCTAGAATTAGGCCCAAACAACTCAGTTTTGGTTTCGTCTGTCCATAATACTCTTTCCCAATACAATTTTCCCTCATCCTTATGTTCACGAACGAGTTTCAACCTGGCATTTCTCTGTCTTTTCAATAGCAGAGGAGGTTTTTGAGGGAAGTATGACGTTGGATTGCTCCTATGAATTCCATTGCTTATTGTCCGTTTAGTGACACAAACTCCTGATGAAAGCAAATCATCCTGCATCTCTTGCGAGTAACTATTGGATTTTTTTTAATTTGACGCATTAATTTCTTCGAAGATCTTGAATAAATCTTCCATGGAGCGCCTGTTCTTCTTTTGCTTTCAACAATTTTGAGAGTTTTATAACTTGCAATGAATGAACTAACAGCAGTAAATGGAATATTCAGGTTGTCTGAGAATTTCTTGTAACTTTTACCTTCTTTTTGCGAATTTGTCAATTCTTTATCTCTTGCCATGATGATAAACTTCAAATTTTTATGTGTATGAATATTTGCTCCTCCCTCTCTCTATCACTCTCTCTCTCTCTCTCTCTCTCTCTCTCTCTCCATATATATATATATATATATATATATATATATATACTATTTTTGTATATATATATACTATTTTTGTTCTACGGTTTTCAATTCCGAATTGCCCTATACTGATGGTAACTCAAAGCAAAAAGAAACGCTTTCGTTCCGTACTCAAACTCATTTGTTTGAAAGTGACCGTTGCAGACGATGCTGAAATTTGAACTCATCTTACGATAACGTTTAAGCTATCACCATATTCTTAAGGTTTGTTTTTTTAACATTGTTTAATTCCTGAACATTCTCATTTCATTAAATGCGCCTTTAACAAATTAAATTAAATTATTTGAGGGCATATCCTTCCCGATTAAGTAAAAGAACGGGGAAAATGGCCTAGTGGTTTAAAGCGTTGGTTTGTGAATGTAGTATCATAGTGATTGTGAGTTCAATTCCTGTGTCGGACAATGTGTACTTGTACTGTATGGAAACGGGCGAGCAGTACTAAAAATAAGAATTAGACGATATTCCTCGGCGGGAGAAAGAGAAAATTCTATCTAAGTATATTAAATAAAGAGTTCAGTTCATAAGTTCCTGTAGTTTACCTGGATCGATATTCACCTTCGGAAGGCTGGAGGACATGAAAAGTGATGACAAAAGAAAGTTGAGGAAAATAACCCGTATATAAAGAGTGGAAATAAAAGAAAAGACTATGAAATTTCTCAATATTAAGGAAAACATAATGTATTCAACTTGTTAATAAAGTAAATGAGTAGTTAAAAGAGAATGATTACAAGCTAAAAGAAGCTGTTAGATTTGTTTATCTGAAAGGAAATATGAACTCCGAAAAAGAGCCTTCATTTAGACAATAGAAAGGAACATAAAATTTCTTCGAGAAGGAAATGGAATGTGGCAAAGCAAAGTACAAGCAAAATGGTAAGGTTATAAAAGGAAAATATATTTGTTAATGACAGAATACATCAAAGAATCAGGACAGAAAATTCATGAAAAATCCTTCTTGAAGCTTTTTAGTTTTAATTTCAAGCTAATAAATTAAATTTAATATTTCCAATTAGCAAAATACTTTACTGTATTTCAAAAACTAATTTAAATTGACTGGAAATTTTTTGTTGATAAATAGCTCGTTAGCGCCCTTTTCGGTCGTCGTTCACCGCAATGTAATTCAAGATTTTAAAATGTTGGCTTTAAATTTGCTATAGTTATCGCTCTTATTTTCTGAGAATGTTTTGTATGGTCTCCTGTACTTACAAAATTAGGCACGTTTATATATATATATACAAAAAATTCAAAATTCTTTTCAAAATATTGGTGTTTGATGATTAAACTTACGCTCTTCCATTTATGATTATTAAGTATAGTTTTCACTAGTTAAAATTAAAGAACGTTTGATTTTTTCAAGAATTTCCAAAATAATGTGTTTTAACGTAAAAAAAGATGCTAAAATTACCCATTCTAATTTATGCCCCACCAGCTGACGCAAGAAAATCTAGATTTTTTAATGAAAATTTTGTACGTGCTAAAAAGGATTAAAAATTTTAATAAAATAATCAAGAAATACATTGGTCTTTCTTCTTAATAATAACATAAACATTTTGACGATAAAACTTTGTTTTTATCAAGTTTGGGGACTTTTTTCACCATAGTATGCTCTTTTTTCGAAAGTCTTTGGAGGTACCTATGCAGAGCTATTTGAGAATGCTAAAGCCAGCTTCATGGCGAATATTTTTTGTTTTATTGTTTCGTTTCTTCTTGTTTTTTTTTTGGAGGGTGCTTTTTTCATTAGTGAAGTCCACGCCTCAAATAAGTGTAACAAAATACTAGTTGTGATATTTTTTTTAAATTTCCATAATTTTTGTCCTCAAAACTAAGTGCCTTCTATAATATAATTCTGTTTGGCCAGAAAAAATATCTGCTTCATTAAAATAATTGTACTTAACCTGCGTTTCAGAACTCCAGAATTTTCAACTATTAAACAAAAATTGTTTTTATATCTGAATTTCTGGGATGAGAATTTATTATTTACACTATTCACATGTGAACTATCGTCCTCATCTTTTAACAGCTGTTAGCAAAACCAAAATGAGGACATTAATCTTCATGTAAATAGTGTAAATAAAATTGTTTTTAATCACATTTGTGGGTTTTCATTTGCTATGAGAGACAACTTTATTATGATCCCCTCAAGACAGTCAACTAAGAGATCCCCAAAAGAGAGGGAAGTATACAACATATACGTTATTTGGTGTCGTTAACCAGCTCCTTCCAACAAGAAAGGGGCGCAGAATGAGGGTTACAAAACAACGTGGAAAAATTCGGAGAATATTCGAAGGGAATATGAAAAAAGTAGTCTAGACATAGTGGACAGTCTGTAAGTACGATAATATTACTTTTTCCTACTGCCACACACAAACACAAACACACAAACACAAACACACACACACACACACACATACACACAGATTAGCAAACCAAAATAGGAAGTAATGATGAAAGAAAAACGAGAAAAAAGATAAAAGTAAACGTGCAGGTTTCGATGGGCAAAAAAAGTAAGGATGAATAGAGTAGAAAAAAAAAGACAATAAACACCCACACTCATGCATTCACACTGATGTGACAATGTCAATTTTTGTGAAAGAATTTAATTAGAGACTAATTTCGTTGTTTTGTCTTTTTACAAACGTTTACATCATGTGCGGAAATGTATTGTTTGATTTGGGCTTGATACGTTTAATGTTTTGGGGTGCCTCCAAATTTTGGCGTCCTGAATTTGCGTACGTAATGCAATGGAAAATGGTTTTGAAAAAAAAAAAAGACTGACGGGTGATGGGTCATTCCCACTGTGATTTCTGGTGAAAGTTAATGAGTTTAAAGTTGTTTTGATTTTTTGTGTGCATTCAAATGTTTTAAGTTTAGAAGTATTTTGTTAATTGTAATTAACTGACAAATGATTCTTTTTTCATTTTTGTAACAGAGTGTGGAAATTTTATTTTTATTTTAATAGCCGTGCGTGTCCTTTTGCCTTCATTGGTTGAATAATTAAGTTATTAATTGGTGAGTTTTGAGAATTCATTTTTTGTGGATAAAGTAAGTTAGCTAATTGTTGTGGGAATAAGTAAGTTCGGCCTGCATGGATTCGAATTTCTGAATGTGATTGGGGTCTGCGTCCTAAGTTGGAAATGGTCACACATAGCTATGTAGTTAGGGACCTGATGATTTATGGGGAATTGAATGGGGCCTGTGCAACATGAAATATTTATATCAAATAAATATACCCTAAGATACCCAAGGGGCCAAGTTTGGGGTCCCCGATGACCTAGTACAATTGGTCAGGTGGCTTGCGGGATGCCAATTTTCAATAGCGCCTAAAGGAGGAAGAAACCCTTGTAATCACGGTAGAGTCAGCAATTGATTAGTCAGGAGGCGCTGAGTGGGTGTGTTTTTCCCCCGTGTTGGGGGATCCAAGGGCAGGAGGAGATGGATATGGTGCGAGTGGAGTTTTGGGCACGCAGAGGCAGATGAGCAATAAGAGCAACTATATGAAATTAATGGTGGTAAAAATTGTGAAGATCTGTTCAAGTGAACCAAGTAATATGCAAGTAAAAAAGTAAGTAATTGGTTGTTTAAAAAAATAGTGTGATAATGATCTATGTGCTGTGTGACTGTTAGTTGGAAAAGAATGTAGATCATACCATATTTAACGTGTAAAAATTAGGTGGCAATGACGTGGATCAGTTATGGAATTTTTCTGACGCTGCGACGTGGGGCTTTTGGCATGTATTTTCTGTGTTTTGGACCAGTATATTTGTTTTTCAATGAACTGTATGTAAGTTTCGTGTAGTCTTAAGTGAAGAGGCAAAGAATTGTCTTCTCCCCAGGAATAGTGTACTGCAGGGGTGGTAGCTGCTGACCTCGGTAGAGCGGGTATTGGAGAGGTCAAAGTTTCCTGTTGCAGTGACTTGTATCCAGACTGTCGTTTGAGGCGTTGACCTTCGGTCACGGAAACTAGTGACCAAGAATGGACAAAAAATTGTCCGGTATTCGGTTTTTTGTTTTAGAAAAATGTTTGCGAAGCGTAAGAAAAAACTGGCCAGAATTTTGTTATGTTCATTCTTTTTCAGGATTTGTTTATGTGCATGCTGGAAGGGTCATGTCACCGAGGCCCAATAAAAAAGAATTAAAGGGGCACGCCTTGCATACACGAAATAATAGAGGGTATTTTAGAGTAAATAGTTTAAATAAAATTCATAAATGAATTTTTTTATGGTTGGGTGACGAATGTTAAATAATACTCTAGTAGACTATTATTTTTTAAAGAATTGTATTTCCTCTGACTTCATCATTTTGACCTTTGATCTCAGATACAGGAAAACAAAGGAAGTCGTTTTGATTGGCTGAGCCGAACGTGGGAATATTAGAGGTAGATAGCGTTTTCAGGGAGTTAAGTTTTTCATACACATTGGGCGTGGTTATTTCGTGTCTTGATGAACCTGGCCCCCAATGGGGGTGATAGATCGACCCCACTGGCGAGTTAAAAATGTATACGTCGACGTGTTAATAAGATAGGTAAGTTTAAAATCCATTTTATTGAAGTTCCCATTAGACCTCCAAACAAACCAACTAGCGATCACCTGGCCGGAAGATGACAGAAAGAAAGTAACATGTGAGTAAATCAAGACCGTCGTTCCAAGACTACCGTCGGTACGAGGGGGTTATACAACAATATATCAAACAGATAGAAAAGGATTAACATCTAGTATCGTGTCTAATCTGCATATACACAGGAATCTGTCTTCCTTTCCATGCATCAATATTAAACAAATAAAGATCGTCTTTGTATTGCAATTTTGTATATATATATATATATATATATATATATATATATATATATATATATAAATTATTGTCATCCACAGACAGGCTGTTTCGCTGTTTCACAGCTCATCAGTGTGGCTAGACGTCCGATTGCCTCTAGCTAGGATCGAAACCCGACTGAATTGGCGTCAGTCGGAACTACGACCACTAAGCCGTCGGCTCACGGCAGGGATGAAGGTGAATTTTTAGCGTGTTTATTTTTAGATTTAGATAAACACACAGTGACTGACAGTGACTCAATTCTGCCGAAGAGTCATGCTATATTAGCTTAAATAGTCACTGTTTACAAACTTACACCTCAAGCCAAAGAGCTCAACCGAAATTAATTTTTCAGGAGCCAATATTTTTGTCATCCACAGACAGACTGTTTCGCTGTTTCACAGCTCATCAGAGTGGCTAGACGTCTAGCTAGGATTGAAACCCGACTGAATTGGCGTCAGTCAGAACTTCTACCACTAAGCCGTCGGCTCACGGCAGGGATATATATATATATATATATATATATATATATATATATATATATATATATATATATATATATATATATATATATATATATATATATATATCGATTTTGTAGTGCGTATTCAATTTATGTAATGTAAATCATTCAAACGAAAAAGAAATACTGAAGCTAATTATATGGCGAGAATCACTCTCACAAACAATATTTACTAATAAAATACAATCAACTTCGAATCCGTTAATGAATGGTGTGATCCTTGTTCATAAATTCCGGGTTTATCAGGTCTTATTTTTTCTACGAGTCGGGCTTTCAGTCGTTCCGAACGACCATCTTCAGGTAGACATTTCAGTGTGTTTTTGTTAAATTCCGAGTAGTAATGCGACACTACAAAATCGATATTACAATAACCTGATCCTAAGTGCGAATTTCCTGATAATATCTGTGACATCTACTCTTAGTATTGAACAATTTAGTTCATGCCACTTTTCTTCAGTACAAGAACGCACATTTTTCAAATTTAAAAAAATTCAACCTCAGCGTTGCGTCTGCACGCTCCAAAATTATTCTTACATTTAGCAGTATCTCATTGCTAAAAAAAACACTCTTTCGATGTCGCATTACTACTCGGAATTTAACAAAAACACACTGAAATGTCTACCTGAAGATGGTCGTTCGGAACGACTGAAATCCCGGCTCGTAGAAAAAATAAGACCTGATAAAACCGGAATTTATGAACAAGGATCACACCATTCATTAACGGATTCGAAGTTGTTTGTATTTTATTAGTAAATATTGTTTGTGAGAGTGATTCTCACCATATAATTAGCTTCAGTATTTGTTTTTCGTTTGAATGATTTACGTTATATATATATATATATATATATATATATATATATATATATATATATGTATATATATATATATATTAAAGAAAAAACGGCTTATGTTTCGCTAGTTGTGCTCATCGGGCATAAAATATATCTTATAAAACATAAAATATACTTTGTGCCCAATGAGCTTGAAAACCAGCGAAAATTAAGTCGCACACCAAAACGTTGGTATATGTGTATTTATTAATATATATCTTAGCCCTGTCTAACCATATCGAGCACTGTTATGTTTACACCTCATGAATAAACTTGATGGTTATTTATTTACTTGCCTGTGTATGCACGCAATGTCACCCACACTTTCTGAAAGAGCCGAATAACGACAAATGGTGCGCAGTGTGCAACAAAGTCGGCAAACAACTTTCCTCAGATTTTGAATTCAGGTTTGATTTTCTCCTAGACCGGCTATTTACCCATGGCTGGAGAGAATAGACAGATTTAAAATTTCCCCCGGGGCATTTGCACATAAGTGAATGTAATGAACTCGACTGGAATTTAAGGTCGGCTGTTCTATTCATCAATTCATGCTGCTAATTTTTTTTTGTATTTTCTATGCATATTTAGTTATTATGCATCTGTGTACAGTTAATTATGTGAACAGTATGTTTATTCATTAGTTGGAAATACAATAAATTAAAAGTTTGTATGTGTACGAATATTTGTTTTCCCCCACTATATATATATATATATATATATATATATATATATATATATATATTATAATATTTTTAATATTAATAATAATAATACTTATAAACACGCGCAAACCACAAGATAGCTTATTCCTAAATTTTCGCTAGAGGATTAAGCGGGACTCGATACCTTAATTCAACTTAATTTTAATAATTATATTGAGGGTTTCTGGCTCTCGCTTTTGAAAGATGAGAACTCTTATGTAGCGAAGGAATCATTTTTTTTTTTTTTAATTTAAAAAAATATTATAATATAAGCTCTACTTCTGTATGGAGCACCGTCTTTTTAAAAATAAAAACAAAAATACTAAAGAACTCTGGATTATTTACCTAACGTGTTCTTTCCTATTTTTCTGCAAACCTTCACACACACACACACACACACACACACACACACACACACACACACATATATATATATATATATATATATATATATATATATACATTGGATATTGCTATAAGCGTTATATTTAGTGAATGCACGTGTTTGAGTAAACATCTCTGTTTACTCAAACATGTGCACTCATTACGTGCACCAGTTCACTGTATTTAGTTCTTCCGAAAAGTGTGGGTGGTTATGGGAAAGACTTTACCACGCTAATCAAATCATATTTAAGACTAGACTTACTGTTCTGTTCTAGAAGCTGGATTGTTAAACCCTTGTCAGACAAGAGAGTCCAGAACGTTTACAAATACACACACAAAAAAAATCATAATTATTTTTTAAAATACTGGTAGTTTCTGAATTGCAGTAAGCGTTTCCATTTATGTTTAATAAATATATTTTTTACTTTATAACAATGTCACCTTTCCGGTACAAATTAATGCAGTTTTTAATACAGAAATTAATATAGAATGAAAACAATTATTGTATAAATTCATTATTCTTTGAAAATATTTTTCTCAAGACAATAGTAATAAATCTTAATTATAATAGAAGTTAAAAGCTTTTCTAATTGTCTTAGTTTTATCGCATTTTTATTTTATGATGCAGAATTGATTTTCTGTAAATGGGGGTCCTGTTTTACAAAAGAAATTGATGATTTAAATTCTCCATTGTGTGTGCTTGTGACTAATATAAACATTAAGTCTTGCAAAAATGAATTTTCCGAAATTTGATAAAATTAAACAACTGGAGGTTAACAGATGTAAAAAAAATACCAAGAGTTTCTAAAAAGAAAAAGGTTTTTAAAATAATTCCACTTATTTGTGAATAAGTATTGAATGTTTCATTAACATCTGACAAATATTTCATTTTTACAATCAGTCTGTTTTTCACCGCTTAAATTTCCTATACTAATTCATGTTCATCTATTGACACCAGAAAAAAAGTTAATCAAAATGTTGAAGGTTCTAAAAAGGATTAAAAAAATATAATTTTATAATTAAAAAATCATTTGGTCTTTCCTCTTAATAATAGCATAAAGATTTTGACAATAATTTTTTTTGTTTTTACTACGTTTGGACCGTTTCTTCATCATGTATATTAATTTTTGCGCGTATCTTATCGAGTTTTGTCATTAACTCCTCTGATATTTGTTTTTCTGTTCGTGTGTTCGTTACTGTAGAATGGAATATCGAGCTGACTTGCAACAAAATTGTGTCTTATCTTCCCAATAATAAACAAACGAAGCAATCCACTGAGTGTATTTCCCCATAAACCTTTTGATTAAGTTATCTTGCTTCACTTTGACTTTACTATAAAAAATCTCAGTATTCAACTCCTCAATTTCTCTTTCATTTTTAATATAATATTGAATTATTTTTCTTTAGATAACATTTTTCTCAATGAGCACAAATTAAAAATAAATAATTAAATTTTATATTTACTAGAGACACAAAAACACAACTGAGATAAATTTGAATAGAAATCAGTTTTTATCACCGTCCTCCCCCACTACCACCAAAACAAGGGGGTGACACATCCATCACGTATCCTTTAAATATGTGTTTAAAGTAATAAGAAATAATATCGGATTATAAATAAAATTAAATAATTCATTAGGAATATATATACATATATATATATATATATATATATATATATATATATATATATATATATATATATATATATATATATATGTGTGTGTGTGTGTGTGTGTGTGTGTGTGTGTGTGTGTGTGTGTGTGTGTGTGTATTTCATTTAACTCATTTCGCAATTAAATTTAATGCTCATTCTCGTATCGTAATGATGTTAATTATCCACCAAAATAATTTTTAAAATACGCTTCTACCTGAAAAAGGGTTTGGTTTTTTTTTTTTTTTCAAAGCCGTGGGGTAAATCACTTTCCGCATTTAAATGTAATAAAATTTTCAGCGGATATTATCACTTTACGCGGCAAAAGGGTTAAATACATTTGGTTAAATGCCGATGTTATTTCCTTGTTAATTATTTTTTTAATAATTTCACCCCAAGCAAGGCAGCAGTGCCACTAGAATTCAAGGTGAAAATTCAGTGAGTGAAAATGAATGAGAGAATTTAAAACGAGCAATATTGAGGAAAGCCAAAAAAAAAAGCAACTTGCATCAAGAAGATGGCGATTGACGTTGCATTTAAATTTTTGAAGATTGTAGTTATCAGGGGAAGGGTGAAGTAATCGATAGCGGCTCGGATTGAGTTCGAATTCCAGTCAAATCCCATTCAATTATGTGCTAATACCCTTGGAAAAGGTATGAATCATCTTCTCACCCTCCCAGCTAGATCGGGTACCATATAACTATAGATTTACCCAGCTATGGGTTAATAGCAGGACAGACTGGGTTCTATAGCCTTGGATGGCGACTGGTCTGCTGCAAAAAGAAATGGCAATCTACTGCTGGAAAAAAAAGTTTGCCTCGTCAGTCATGTATCGAAAGATACATGATCGTCTAAGCATGTATCACGCATGGTGCATAATTGATTGACTGAGTTATCAGGGAAGCAAGAAACGGGAATTCCACCAGTGGAATGTGCGAAAAAACTGTTAGAGTAGAAATGACGGTTGCATCTAGCTAGTAAAGCGGTGAGAACTAGTTGGCACTTTCGTAGTTGGGGTACCAAGATTAAAGGTACGTCTGAACAGTTAGAATGAAAACATTTGTAGAACAGGCAGAGATAAAAACACATCGCGACGGTGAGAAAGTGACTGGAGACGAGCTGCCTGGTCAGGATATATTCTATGGCAGACACTTCTCTGGATTTTGTCAATAACGTTGAGGTTCACAGTAGGAGCACCAGGCCAGATATGACAACATAATTCAATATACAGACGAATGTTAGAAGGATTCAGACGACGAGAAAAAATATTTTTCATGTTTCTGATTATTATATATAATATATTATTACATATATATATATATATATATATAGAGAGAGAGAGATAGATAGATAGATAGATAGATAGATAGATAGATAGATAGATAGATAGATAGATAGATAGATAGAAAGAGAGAGAGATAGAGAGACCTACAACACTCCTTGTAACAACAAAGATGAACTGAAGGCAACGATTATGACAGTATTCAGCAACTTCAACAGGGAGACCGTTGCAGAAGATTCCAAAGTCGTCTGGAGGCCGCGGTTGAAACCAATGGTGATTATATTCGAAACATTTTACACTTCAGAATTTCATGATATTTTTGTGTAATTTTGGTAAATATATTTGTTAAAATGGGATGTCAGTACCATTTTCATCTTTGCGTAATTTAGATGACAATTATCCATCGCACCCTGTGATTATGTGTGTGTGCGTATATATATATATATATATATATATATATATATATATATATATATATATATATATATAATTTTTTCATATAGGCAAAAACAATTTACTCACAACAAAGATGCAGCTTCGTTTCGGTGCATTTAGTTGCACCTCGACTGGCGAGAACCAAAATAGTTATGAACAATTTTGTTTGTAAGCAGACCGCAAGTGGAACATCACTTCCTTTTTTCTATTTGTTTGAAATAAAATAGGTACATTTTAAGAGGGGACGTATAAGGATAAAGGGAAAATAGGAGAGGCAAGAGGTTGAGAGAGTGAAACAAGAGTGTTTGTTGATATCAGTTTGTTGAACGCTTGTTGAGGCGTTAAATTGATGACTCGACCCGAATTTTTTTTTTAAATCGACAACAACGGTCAAGGCCTTCTAAGAGTGAGGGGTGAAGATGGAAAGGTGAGAATAGAAGAGAGTAAGACGAGGAAAGAGGAAGTAGGGATGGTTATAGTAGTAATTGTAAATGTTTTTGGTAACTTCAAAACAAAGCCAGAGCTGAATTGTGTATATTTAGACTGGAATTATTGCTACTAGTTTTGTAATCAATGAATATATTTTGTAAATTAATAAATTAACAGGTGGAGATTTTTTTTCTTGGTATGTTGAATACATAATTTATTTGTTTTTTTTTTTAACCATAAGTTTTATTTCGGAATTCAAGATATGAGTAGAAAGGTATATAAAAGTATGGGGTACTAATATAAAATTTATAAGCAAATTTGGGCCTATTGTCCGACTGTATAACTTGTAGAATAAGTATGGATGTAAATTAATTTATCTGATACTATTGCTAGTATTATATATGTGCAAAAAACATTTTAAGAATCATCATCCAAGATAGATTAGTAGAAAGGTAAGAGGATAGAATGTATATCAAAGGAGGGGAGTTATAATTTTAAATGCTTAGGGCTATGGATTTGGAAGTTTAGCAAGATTGTAATGTTAGATCTTTAATATGCCTACAAAAAAGGTGGTAAAAATGTAATAATTGGCTGTTGTCCAAAAGTTTAATAATACATATTTTTCCTGCAAACATAAAAAACAAGGTTCGTTCAAAGATTTGCAAGTTCTGTCTTGTTTTAGGATTTTCCATTTAACCTTAGGTGTTTTGCTTTCCTCCTTCAGTTTCCAAATGTATTTAGATGTCATGTTGCGTTTGCTTGTATTAGTAAAAGAGGACATGTGATTGTAATATCGATCCTTCTTCTAGTGCATCCCACACAGAATTTAATATCCTTGGGCTTTTCATTTGATGAGATGTAGCACATATATACAATGGATTTCATTAGGCACCTGTTTGATAATGGTCATTGATCGGGGATTCTGCAATTATATAGTTCGGTTAGCTGGGGTATATTAGAAACTTTGTTTGGGTTGCGTTTATTCTCGTTTTAAAATGTCAGTATTATATTGTTGTCTGATTTAATAATTATATCTAGATTTCTAGAACAGCTATAACTGATTTTTAGGGTATTTCGAGTGAAGATTTGACTTAATTTGCTCTTCGTAGGAAAGTGCTTGTTAATTAGATTTAAGAATGTGTGTCCTAATCTTGTACGAACTAATTTGTTGAAGGGAGGTGTATACCAAATTATACTCCTTCCTCTATTGTTTTTCTAGAGTAACTATAATTTTCACTATACTTAGTTTCAGTAAGGATTTTGTTATAAACAATTTTGTTTTTATCGAATATTTCTTTGATAGAAGAGTGCTGGTTGATACGGTGTTCAACGGATGATGGGATATGCTTAATAACCGGTGGTGATTAAGTGGGATTAGGATTTATATAAATGGGGTTAGCGTTATATTCTAAGAAACGTTGGACATTATCAATGGCTAAGTTTAAGATTACATCTAAGAAATCCATTTGTTTAATGTTAGAATTAATTTTAACTTTGAGGTGTAAAGAATTAAATACTCTATGAATTCATTTCCTCAACTTGCCTACCTTTCTCCCGGTAGAATTATTTCCTACCATCAGACCATCGTCCCTATAAATCCCTATATTATTTAAGCTAATTTCATTATGTGCAGTGAGATTATACAAAATAAATAGTCCGACTGATTCAGATGACTCAGCAGAATGCAGCGATCCATTGTTCATTGTTGTGGATTATTATTGATTTTCAACAATCTAGGGTGATACCGATTTCATCCTCAGAGATATCGGAATAAAATTCGATAATCTCCAAAGCCATTTCGGAAAGGTATTTGGACATGGATGGATAGAAGTCCATAATGTCAAATTGAATGAAGGTACTTTTTTTTTTGTTATTGAGGACTTTAAACCAATATAGCACTTCTGTAGTGCCGAGCCATTGGATGAGGCCGAGCTGGTTCTTAATGTCTTTGTTTACACGTTCTAGGATCGTTTTGCTGATTCTCCCGATTTCAGATTTAGTAGGGGTTGATAGTCCTTGCAGGTAGTTTGTTTATGAAATCAGGTTTATAGTCTTTGAGTAGGTTTCTCTAGTCGAAAGTTTTGGGCACTCTATCGCTGATTTTCAGCTTATCGGTAATCTTCTTGTCCGAAGAGTTGATGATGCTTACATAGTTATAATTATCCGTATCAATCTTCTTATAACTCTTTGTTAAATCCTTTTAAACCAGGGTATTGTAATCCTTTGGATCGAGTTTATAAAACTTTACAAATATTTGGTTTGAGTGATTTGTCTGAACACCGTGTCTAAGCGTTTTTGAAAGTTGTCCTCGTTTTTGTGGAAGCTAATATTATTTATGATACCAAAAAGATCCATTTCAAATTTTTGTAGTTAGTCGACGGGGGGGTGCTGTTTTTACATTTTAAAATTCATATATATC
Organism: Acanthosepion esculentum; assembly: GCA_964036315.1. Taxonomy (NCBI): domain Eukaryota; kingdom Metazoa; phylum Mollusca; class Cephalopoda; order Sepiida; family Sepiidae; genus Acanthosepion; species Acanthosepion esculentum. Next base: position 61,446,280 of record OZ038478.1, read on the forward strand.
CATTTTTTGGAGATTTTTTGTTATTTTTTAAGGAAGATGTAGGCTCTCCATCTCATTCTCCTGATTAAGTCTGCAGTTTTTGCGACTAGATTTTAAAGGTAGTCCCGTTAGCTTGGGATGGGAATATTCTTCAGCGAAATGCCGAAATCGATTTTGTCCATGTTTTTAGTTCGAACTGTTAGCAACAGTGATCCACATTAATATGAGCGGAATATCCGAATGTAATTAGAACGAAAATAATATATAAATTATAACGTTCACAGCATAATTTCAAAAGATAGTAGAACAATAATTATTTATTATAATTTTTTCATATAGACAAAAACAATTTAATCACGACAAAGATGCAACTTTGTTTCGGTGCATTTAGTTGCGCCTCGACTGGTGAGAACCAAAATGGTTATGAAGAATTTTGTCTGTAAGCGGGCCGCACATATATATATATATATATATATATATATATATATATATATATATATATATATATATATATATTATAATAATATATATATATATATGTGTGTGTGTGTGTGTGTGTGTGTGTGTGTGTGTGTGTGCAAACATATAGAAAAATAGGAAAGAACACGTTAGGTAAATAATCCGACGTTCTTTATAATTTTTGTTTTTATTTTTAAAAAACAGTACTCAATACAAAAGTAGAGCCTAAATTATAATTATTTTTTAAAAATATGATTCCTTCGCTACATAGAATATTATATGGACACAAAAAGGATTTTTAACAAAAACAATACACTCAGTGCAATGTTTCTCTCCGTCATGAGTCGGAACGTAATTTTGATTTAAAATGCTACTTTTGTTAAAAGAAAAGGCAATTTACTTAGATGAAAATTTATAGAAAGTGATTTAATCGCGAGATCATCCAATTTGCATCCAACATTTTGCCTTTCCTGGCAGATCTTCTTTCATCCCATTGTAGGATATTTAATAAGTCAGTAATGTGCGATGCGTGATACATGACTGACGAGGCAGATTTGTTTTTCTGCAGTAGACCAGTTGTGATCCAAGGCTACAGAACCCGGTCTGTCCTGCTATTTACCCACAGCTGGAGGGAGAAAAAAAAGGATACATACCTTTGCACGTAAGTGAAGGCAATGCACTTGACTGGAATTCGAACACAGCTCTCTGATTCCTTGATTACGAGCCGCTATCCATTACACCACAGTGTCTCATCACTCCGCCTTACATAAGAAAAGTTATAAAAATGTAAACAAACTAAATTAAATTATCTAGACTATAGTGATTTGGCACCAGGCCGAAAGTAAGAGGCACCCAGTGAGGAACGAACTCACTACTCAGACGTAATTGTTCTAGCGAGACAAGCTTGCTATCCATTACACCACCTCGAGGTGCCGAATGATTTTCCAAGCTTAGCTTATATGTGGCACACGGCCGAAAGTACCATTACACCGACCATTAAAATAACCATTACACCGACTCGAGGTGCCCAATTATCTAGACTATATACCCAAACACATATTTAAAAAAAAATAAATATAAAAATTTCAGCGTTCCTGCTCCTTCGTGCGTATGAGTAGTTACATCAACGTAAAAATGACTTTAGTCCGATGAAGACTTAAAGAACAAAACGTACCACACGGAATTTTTTTTCCAATTTGTCATTAATTTTCCTAAATCCAATGTTCTGGTATATACAAATTTATATATGGTCTTCATATATATATATATATATATATATATATATATATATATATATATATATATATATATATATATATATATATATATATATATGCTTCATATATAGAATCTAACTCACTACTCAGTAGTAACGGTCAACTCGTTGAACATTGTTCCGTCGAGACGCTTAAAATGTGTGAGTCTATGCGTATGTGTGTGTGCGTGTGTGTGCGCCTGGTAATGAGTATGCGTTAGTGCATGAATGTTTATCTGTAGACTGTGTTTTGCAAGTGCGTGAATACATGCAACTGCTCGTTCGCGCGCGTGCGCATGTTTGTGTGTATGTGTGTGTGCGTGTGTGTATGTGTGTGTGTGTGTGTATACATTTGTACGTGCTTGAATGTATGTTATTTGTACGTAAGAATGTGAGCGCTTGCATATCCGTGCATTTGTGAGGCTGTGTAAGTGTATGCGTCTGTAATTGTAGGATTGTATGTGTCTGTGTGTGTATGTATAGTTGAATAATAATAATAATAATAATAATAAGAAGAAGAAGAAGAAGAAGAAGAAGAAGAAGAAGAAGAAGAAGAATTTACTTCTTTATTTATCAAATTCGTCCAAGCATCGTTTCTAAGATATTACTATTATTTCTAATACGACGCATCATGTGCGTGTGTGTATGTGTGTGTGTGTGTGTGTGTGTGTGTGTTAATTGGTGGAAAATGCCATGATGCCATTTCTAGTCTTAGGTCTCTGGGTGGGACCCGGAAAGAAATGTGTCCACACCAGAATTCGAATGAAATAATAATAATAATAATAATAAATATTCTGATACTACACAAGGCATGGTCTTTGATCTTAACTGATTGAAGGTGGTAACCTCTACTTTTTTTCTTGGGGAATTTAGATGCACGGCTGTAAACACACCCGTCCATCAGCACAAAGCTGCTTGCCAATACAGTGACCATAACCGGTTGGGGATGTCTTCTCGTGGATGGCGCACTATGCTTCTCCCTTCACGAGTGGAAGCGGGGAGAAAGCATCATAGCCGGGTATCGAGAGAATTGTTTTTTTGTTTTTTTTTTTAAGTTTGACGGATGAGGCAGCCAAGGTAACTTGGGAGTTACATTTCAGTCCTTGTGAACAACCTCTATCGTCGACCGTCTAAGCGGGCTGGGTTACCTGACCTGAAGTTATTTCTAACTAGATACCGCGTACATGGTTATGTGCTGCTTTTTCGATAACCAGTAACTATTTCGTGTGTATTTGACTCTGATGCATGTACCAGTTATACTCTTATTTGATTGAAGTTGCATGATGGCTATCTTGGGCTTCATATATTTGTACCCTATCGTTGCTTTTTGCCATGCTGTCCTCTCATTAAATAATAATAATCATAATAATAATAGCATCGAAATGAATTGATCATTATCATTTCATAAAGTATTGTCTTTTGCATTTATTTTAGGTGCCTCAAAAATGTCTTCTTTCCATTAATTGTAATAGATAATTCATTTTCAGTAACTGTCTTCTTCTGCTTCTTCTTAAACCCAGACGAAGACAGGTCAGAACAGATGTGTCAATCTGATAATGTCTGTCTATACGATACAATTTCTATCTTCTATTTCCGATTAGGCGGTAATTGTACCGGAGAGACCTGCATCTCGACCAGGCGCAAGAGTTAAGCGCCATTTAATAATCCATTCAACAGAGACTAATATTAATGAATGAACCGAAAATATCATCTATTGACTTCCTTGAAAAGTGCCATTCACGTATAGCCACTTCATCTTCACCTTTCGTTCGGGAAGAATCGAAGACGTGTCTGAATCTAATGGGAATGGAGTAGTTTTCAGAAAAGATAGATCAGGAAGCGAATAGCGACTGAGTAAGATAAGTAACAGTAGAAATTAAGCAACAAAGAAGCGGGCAAGACTAAAGCTACTTTCCTAAAGCAGGAGAACGGATCAGATCGTGGCCGATCGGATAAAGGCCAGTTGAAGATAAGATCGTTAATAAGAGCAAGAAGGTATAATGGCATAAAAAAGAAAACAAGAATAGATCAAGAAGGACAAAGATGAGCACAAAGGGAGATAACAAATACGTGAATAAAAGAAAAGTAGATGAAAGTAATCAGGGATTTTTTTTACAGAATTTTGATGATTTCATATGAATATTAACATTACGTTCGGTTCATTTATATATGTTCAACAAATCAATCTTCAGTATCGATTAGTTATGTATTTCTATTCATTAGTCTTGGAGAAAAGGACATATAAGATAAAATCGCCTGTAACAGCAGCAATTCAGATATGATTTCATAAATCGTTCGAACTATTTTTATCGTGAATTTAAGAACAGCTGAAGTCGATGCGCTTGAAAATCATCGGCGTTTACCTCTTCTTCCAGTTTATGTTTTCCTACTAAATCAATCACATCTCAAAACGTAATAAAAGTATAGATAACAGAGTCATCAAATATTCTTGTCAAGTCAGCTGAAGATGAGAAGCGAACTAACTGATCAAAACTATTTAAATACAGAAAAAATCAGACAGCCTAATAACATTTGTCTGAATTTCTGGGATGAATTTCTTGACGTGATCAGCGGAACGAGAACAATCTTCACCCGTAGATTAAATAAAGGGTTTGAAATTCCCTGAAGGATACCTAGATCGACAAGAACCTGATGAAGGCCGGAGAGCATGACGGCTTAAACGCTATGATAACAAAAAAAGATGAGGATAATAGTCACCGTGTAAATAATATAAGTAACCTAATAATATAAAGAAATCACTAAGGACTATATTTATTAAGTTCTCTAGTCCCCGAGACACCCAAAATAATGATATATGATTTCTATCTATTACATTTGAGTTTTATATAAACGGTATGGCCGAATTAAAAAAAGATGATCGGAATGTTTTGTTATATATTTTTCGTTTAAATAATTTTTTTAATAATTATCATCAATGAAACGATTTGTCTTAGAAGGCGTGAAGTTTAAATTAAAGTACACGGAGACATTTTTCTTGTATATTTAGTAAAAAGTGCGATTGGGATAAAGATGTCACAAGTGGATTTTTTAAAATAAACAAAGGCAGAATAACATTGAAATAACGGGCTACATTTTCATGGACCACAGTTAAAATGAATAAGATCCGTGATATAAATGAGAGATAAGGTGGTAGGATGTGAATGTTATAAGCTTTAAGAGGATATATAACGATTGACCCTTGACTTAAAGAAATTAAGATTAATGTGTTCATGAAAGCATGCGTGCTCGAGTCGCTTCTTAAATTTAAATTTCTAAGCAATAAAAGAGTCAAGGAAACTTAAAAAAAAACACTGATAAGATTTCTTTAATATTTTATAAAAGATAGCCCTATGAACATACATCGACATACAAGCACCAATGCACACACAGACACACACACACATACACACACATTCTCTCTCCTTCTCTCACACAAACATACACATATATATATATGTGTGTAATTTGGCAGCAACTTTTCTTTTAAACATGTAGTATTGAATGTTAAAGACAACATAGTCTTGCATATTTTCTTTTGAATTTTCTCATATTCTCTAATGAGACTTTTTATTTGAAAATGGTTTCGAAATAAGTATTGTCCGTACGATGACCTAGCGCTTTCGAACATCATTGTTCATCTTCAGGGTCAATATTTTTTAGTCAAAATTTTTTTAAACAAACATTTGCCAATTATCTTGTAGCGTAATCATGTTGCTACTTTTTTACAAACTAAATAAACGTTCTTTGTCTTTGAGGCCAGTTCTGTTTGTAGCAATTTGGTGCCGCAGATGACGAAGGCTGAACAATATGTGTTCTTTTGCGTGCTATGTGTTATGAGAGTCATGATTTGGACGACGCGTCAAAAGGGATTCTATGGAGGCGAGAAGTTCACTTCTTCCCAACTGATCTTGTTCTTTAAGCATCAGCTTAAAATCAAGATTAGAACGGAAAAGCGGCGGCTCACTTCATCAAAATTTGGCAAAAGTTCGGTGTATCTTGCGCGTTTGTGTCGAGTGAAAGGGGCTGACTTGGAGTGGCACTTTCATGCCGGTTAGGCATCAGGATATTATTCTTCCTGTGTTAAACATAGGCTAATCCTGCCCAGATTTAGGCTAGTTTAGATTTTCGTTTTTGTCCTTATTTTTCTCTCTATAGGTTAACTTAGCTAGAGGATATTTGCTCATTGGCGCCTTTTATTTTTGTCCCTATTTTTCTTTGGTTTATTCCCTATCCACTCCACCATTAGGTGGTCAGTGGTCAGTTGTCTGGTAGGTGTGGGGTGCCTTTTGCTTCGGGTGTGTTGATGTTTCTGAATGAGTGCATGTTTGTGTGAGTGATTGGATGAATGATTGTTTTTATATTATTAAAGTCCCGCATTAATTTTGTCCAGTTAGCTGATGTTTCTGTCACATTTAGAGACTGTGGGTGTTTTATGACTGTTATGGGAACTTACCCATAATAGTAATGGACTATTCCGGACATCATAAATACTGCTCCTCAAGAGGAAGGGCAGACAGAGTCAGAGACTGAGTCGCGTCAGACGATTACTGTAAGACATTGGAATAGTGATACTTGTCGAGACAGCATAGTTCACTCTAACCAAATCTGATAGTCATTACTAATACTTCTACTTCTTTGTATATATTTCTGTTTGTAATATATCTGTGTTCTACCATACCTGTGTTCGAGTTATACTTCATTGGTTCTACCTTGGACCATCACCATGGTACAAGGAACTTGGACTATAACAATTACTAACATTATTTTGTTTAGTTTCTTGTAAATAGTTTTGTACATCTTTGTAAATAATAATTGGGGCAAACATTTTTAAATTTGTGTTTTATTCCCCTTCCCCCACAGACAATTAATTGTACATATGGCGTCTAGTTAGGACTTTCATAGAGACAATGTGGTATTATTGCGGCTGTAGTAAGAAAAGAAAGTAAGGATATGTTGTTTTGGTGTAAGGATTATTGTTGTCTGTTTGGGTCAATGCTTGGGGCTAATTAAGTTTAAAGTTAAGACAGATGAAGACCCTTTTCTCATCCCCCGTTTGGCCTTGTGCCACATTCTGCATATATTTTACACAAATAAATATTTTATTGTTCGAAGGCGTTACTATTGTTGTATCTGTGACTTACAAAGTCTCTCCTACAAACGGCTATTACAAAACGTTTTAACAAGTTTTCTAAGAGTTCTTTCAGTTTTCTTTCTAGGTCTTTTCTGCCTGGTGGCAAACTGTTAATATTTTTTGAAACTAGTAGGCTAATAATTTCACTATGTATGATGTGTGTCTATTACTAGCATAAAAATAAAAATGTGCCTTTTCTGTGCTTTCAAGATTAATTAATAGAAACTGACACTGGTTCAATTGTTTTGCAATGCATATCTATGCTCGGACGTAATGATTTTCAAGCGAAATTAAGTTACATCTTCAAAATATACTGTTTAGAATCTATAAGAATAAAGGTTTTACATAAATAACTATAATGTCAATGTAGTATTTTTATTTAAAGCTTTCGGATATGAAAACAAAAATAACCGACTTTTGCTGGTCAATACTACAAATATGATTTCTAATAACAATTTACTGTATGAGAAGGTTAAATTAATTGAACATTTACCAAGGAGATGTTGATTTCCTTGCATCAATGAATCCGGAATATATTTAATGCCAAGTACCTTCAGAATTTAAGGGTCAAGGCCGTCAAATGGTATTTCTTCATGAATATCTGTGAATTACCATGCTTCCTGTTGTCTTCTCAATTAAAAATTACGAACAAGAGAACCTCGTTTATTTAAACTTGTTTTTTTTTTTTTCATCCAAGTTTTATGCTGATGCAGAAAAAATATGATTTATTTTTACTTTATTTTCAGATGCGCAAACAGACTATAAAGGCAGCAAAACTGTTACCAGCGCGAAAAGTTGAGCCAGCGAGCCGAGTTCAAATTCCCGCCTAGTTTGTTGCGTTCACTTTCGCATAAATGTTCTTTTCCCCAGCTCCTAATCTGGGTTAAATAGTAGGATCGACTCAGCTCTCTAGCCTTACGTGTAGTCCAAGTCCAAGAGAAGGAGTACTCTGTTTTCTAAAGCGCGGGGAAAACGGGGAACCACTATTTCCCAAGAGACCATGAAAATTCACAATTATTAAACGAAAAAAGAAACCGAGAAAAACTATTACTGCCTAAAAGGACACGTCATTTAAAAAATAAACAAATAAGTGTTCCAAACTCTATTCTTTGCGTTTAGCTGAAAAGTAAATTTCAGGACATTCCTTGATGCGTGTCGTCTTTATCGCATATCAAAAAGTGTTCAGAGGAAAGCTATTGTATAAAAAGACCTAGTGAACCGTTAGAAAGTATTCGAACTCGATGAATTTCTTAGCTATTGAATGTCTAGAAAACAATTTCAACCATATTTTATCATTAATAACGAGCTGCCTATGCCACTTATCTCAGGTCAGTCTATGAGTGGTAGCGGTACCATGTAATCCAGTACTAAGTGTTAGTTACTCAGGTTATTGACGACTAAAATGACACCCTTACTAAAAACTAAAACCTTACTAAAATGACGCCCTCTGGTACAATGGAGTAAACTGGGCTGTGACCAAGACGAGCTTTCAAGCTGGAGGACATCGGATGCAATTGGACCTAGTGAAGTATGGACACTGTCAGGTCTACTGTCCAAGACACGTTACGCATAAAGGAAGGCTTTCAATACGGATATGTGAGGGTGAAAGTGGTACTCGGCTACACAGAGACCCTTCGACCACATTTGATCATAGGACAGATGATGATGATGATGATGACGATGATATACTGCCCGTGATATCACAAACAAAACAATACTGTCAATCACTAATGATTACGCATATAACGACACAATGAATTCTGAGTGTATTAAATATTAAACAATACATGCATATAAAAAGGGATAGGTGTTCGATTCCTATCGGGGGACACATTTTTCTTTAGTAGGGTTTCTTGATTTATGTCAGTTGCTATTAATTTCACTGTAAAAAAACTAAAAAAAAACAGAAAGAGCAACTCAATGCCAACTAAAAATAACGCATATTATAAAATATCCACATATATAAATTTTCGCTCGATACAAGACCTAAGAGCCACTGAAGTGAAATTTTGTTCCAATCGGCGTTCAAAGCAAGAATCCTCAATGGGAGTACAACTGCTTGTCACGACTGGAGAAAATTCTTCTCGGTGTTGATGAAATGTTACTAGCTTGGATTTGGAGGTGTTGAAAGTTACAAACCAGTTTTCTTTTCCTATTGAGCTGTTAGAACTAGATCAGAGAAGAGATCAGTTATCAGGTTCAGTTCATCCTAATTTTTAAAGGTGCACTTATAAACTGTAGTATCATCCATGTAGATATTTACTAACGATCTGAGAATATTCCTGGGCAGCAGCAAGTTTTGTGTGTGGATGCTTTTGTGCATACCGACCGCAAAGAAGGGAACCGATAAAGAAATGTAAGTCTTAATAAGGCACAAAATAATCAGCAAGGAAGTTGTTTTAATTATTTATTTCTAAATGACGTGTGGAAAATAAAAATAAAAATAAAATCTTAAATTGATTTTCTTTGTTTATATTATCCAATTAGGTCTATAAAAAATTCTAATTGAATGCCAAGAAGTCAAAATTTAACAGAATAAAACGTTAAATTTCCGACGCTTTTGAATATTTGACTGCGCATGCGTGTACGCATGCCTTCTCATGCATCAGCTTCAAAATGAAACTCTTAGTGCTTGTGGCGTCGATGTATGCTTGTAAAGATTTCTAGATGCGTATTTCTCCTTGTGCGGACGAGTGTGTTGCCTGCGTCATGATCTGGTGTTTGTCTGCATTGTTTGTGGGGTTTTCGTTCGGTTATTTTATTACGTCATTTTTGTTTTTATTGTTCCCGTTACAGTGCAGATCATGTTTATTTGATGTTCCCAATTCAAATGTTTGTGTACATATTTTTAAATCATTTTTTCAGAATTCCCTTTTGACGTTCTTCTTGCCTCTTCCGCTTCTTCCTCTTACAAACTCCATCTTTCTACTCTCTTTCATTTCCTCCACATTCTTTATTTTCTCTTTGTTTACTCTTTTTCTATCTATCTATCTATCTATCTATCTATCTATCTATCTATCTCCTTCGTTTTCATTTTTACATTTTTTGTGTCTTTATCTATATGAATAACGAAATTTTTTAATCCCTCACTTTTCCTCGATGTTTGTCATTCTCTCTCACTCTCTTTCTCTCTTCCCCTGTCTCTTTCTCACTCGGTTCCTCTTTTTATCTCCCAATTTATCTTTTAATCACTCGCATTCTGATTATTCCTTCCACACCCTTTAATCAATTTTGGAATATATAATTGCTTCTGAAAGCTAAAATTTGCCTCTTTTTACCGATAAATATTATATTATATAATTCTGCTTCTTCCTTTGTTAGTAAGTTAGTTAACACGAGCGCTTTGGCCGGACTATACCGTAGATAAAGAGTCGGAAACCATTTGGAGAGAGCAGACCGGACAGCTAGGCAGTGTTTCGGAGGAAAGCCATGATATCAAATGTACTATAATAAATTGTCTCGACCTCAGACCGCTCTGCCCAGAAGGCTGTCTTGTCCTAGAGATTTTTAAAAAGAACGAAGTTAATGTTATATTATTTAAACAAGGTTCGTTAATTTACTGCAAGTATAACAGAGTAACAACATAATCAACGAAAAATGCAAATTCCTTACTACGGTTAAGTTGGCGGGCGAGCAAAAATTCTTCGTGGGCCGGATGTATCCTGGGGACCCGGAGGTTGCCGACTCCTGCCGTACATAAATAATGGGACAGTTCGTTTCGATTGCGAGGTCAGACAGAAGAAAAAGATATGACATATGTGCCGCCTTGTTTTAGTGAGAAAAAGAAAACTTAAATAATAAGAAAGAAAGAAAGAAAGAAAGAAAGAAAGAAAGAAAGAAAGAAAGAAAGAAAGAATAAACGGGAAAGAAAGCAAGAAAACAATAAAAGACAGAGAAAGAAAGCAATCAAAGTCGAAGAAAGAAAGAAATAAAAAGAAAAAAGAAACGGGAAAGAAAGCAAGAAAACAATAAAAGACAAATAAAGAAAGCAGTCAAAGACAAAGAAAGAAAGAAAGAAAGAAAGAACATTCTATTCCTTTATCTCTGTTTACACGTCTTCTCTTCCTCAACTTCTTTCTTTCTCTCCTTCTGTATCTTCCTCTTTCTCACTATTTTCACGCCAGCTTCTCTCTGTCTCCCTCTCACTCGATTTCTCATTTGCTTTTGCTTTTTTATCTGGAAAATTGTTTTTTATTTTCTCTTTATTTCCTTTTCAAATTTTATTTTACTTAAGGAATCAACCATAATTCCATAATTTCTCTCATCGAATACTTACACAAACCCTTCTAATTTATCATCCACCAATCTTTGATGCTTACCGTTGAGATATATTGTGAAAATGCTACAATTCCTTGGACACAAATTTGCTGCAGACCAACTCTTCTACATGAAAGCAGACTGATACGAGACTCTGATTCCAAGTTTCATTACTTGCGCCTTATCCAGACGAAAAACAAAAATGAAATAACTTCGGAAAAAAATGTTACAGCAAACAATCTTTCTTTCTTTCATTTTCTCATAATTTTCGTCCTTAAGGCATCCAGGCAGTTGCTACCTGCAAAGTTCAAAATCTCGTCTATCGATACAGACCATCACCTGGGAGAGGTAGCTAGTCTTAGAGAATGAGACAACTCTAAACTTAAAACCGTTGTAAAGATATTACCCTTCTCAAGAAACCATGGCAATTAGGCAGATAATGAAGAAAAAGGTTTTTGCGAAGAGTAACGATCGCCGATGTTTTGAAGGAACATAACGTTAAAACAAAAACACAAACAAAATATTTTAATGATATCTGCCGATAAAAAGAGGTAACGTAATTTAAAACAAAATAAGGTAGGGAAATCAATAAATCTTTAATCTCATGATGATGTAAGAGTTTATTTTAAATTTAAAATATCTATTTCTCAACATAAGCTAATCCCTTGTCTATGCACCCATTTGAATTGTTGTGGAGTAAATGGTACACGCCCGGTGACTATATGAACACGTCCATAAATATAAATAAAGAACACCGAGTCAGAGATAGGAAAAAAAAGAAGCCATTTTGAGTTCGTCTTCAGACCAATTAATACAGGCATCACGGAAAATAACCGAAGAATTCTTTCCATGTACCGTGTCCTTCAGGAAGTAGGCGATAATAGCTCTCCACCTCCCTCTATCCTTTGCAGCTCTCAACAAATTCTTTCCCTCTCCCATCTCACTCTCCCCCAGGTCACATTCTGTCATCCACTTGCTTAAGGCCGCTAGGTATGTTATGCGTTGTTTTCCCTTGTCTCACTTTCCCTCTATTCGACTCCTGAGTATCAGATTTTTCCAGGCCCTCTTTCCTCATCATGTGTCCCAGGAACCTCAGCTGCCTCTTCCTGATGTTAAGCATAAGCTCCCTCCTTGTTTGCATCCTCGCTATGACCTCATCATTGCTCACACGCTCGGTCCATGTTATCCTTAGCATCCTTCTGTAGAACCACATCTCCGTCGCCTCGAGTCATATCTTCATCTTTGAGGAAATCGTCCAATATTCGCTACCGTAAAGAAGGACAAATGTCACGTAAGAGCTCAGTATTCTTTTCTTCGTTACCAAAGAAATCATCCTGTCACGCAATACTCTGCCCAGTGTTTGGAATGCGTACTTGACATGCCAATACTTCTACAGATTTCAGTGTCACATTTACTGTCCTCTGTAAGATATTTAAACTTCCGCGCCTGCTTGATTCTAGTGATCCCAACCTGCAAATCGCATTTTGGGCTCATCCTTTTACTATGCTTTCTGTTTTCTTATAGTTTATGCTTAGTCCCCTCTTCACACTCTCCGTCGCTACCTTCTGTAGGAGATTTTATAATTCCTTTTCCGTGTCTGCTATCAGTACTGTGTCATTTGTGTATCTGATGTTCTTAAGATTGTGGCCGCCAATGCTAATTCCTAGTAGGGTTTCCTATTCTCTCAGAATTTCCTCGCTGTATAGGTTGAATAGGTCTGGTGAGAAGACGCATCCTTGCCTTTCGCCCCTTTCTATTTTTGTATATTCGCTAAACTCGTAATCTATGCGCATGCATGCTGTTTGCTGCCAGCATATGTTCTTGATTATTCTGATATCTTTCCTGAATATATCAAAGTTGCTGAACAGTTCCAGCAGATCCTTATTAGTCTACTTTGTCGAAGGCCTTTGCATAGTCTATGAAGCCTAGATATACGTCTTTCTGTATTTGTATCGTGCTTTCTGATAACATTCTGAGTATGAATATCGCGTTCCTTGTTCCGGTGTCTTTAATGAACCCGCACTGTTCTTGTCCTATCTCTGGTCTGATTCTGCTGCGCGCTCTATTCATCAGAATACGGATGATGGGTTTCGTCACATGGCTCATTAGGCTTCTTGTTCGGTGGAATACGCATTCGTTTGCGCCTGGGTTCTTAGGCATAGCTATGAAAATAGATTTGCTGAGGTCTTCCGGTATATCCCCACTATTGTAGATTTCATTAGTTATTTCGGAGATCTTGTCTATGTCAAAGTCTTCTAAGTCTGTCAGAATTTCCGTTACAATTCCTGCCTTGTTTCCCTTCAATTTGGCCAGTTCTGCTTTTTCTTCGGTTTTCAGAATTCCAGGTCCGTCAATACTTCTGTGTATTGTTGGTTGTTCTCTTTCGTCGTGGAAGAGTTCTTCAATATACTCGCTCCAGCGTTGAAGAATTTTTCCTTCTCTAATATGAGCGTTCCATCCTTTGATTTTAAGCATCCTGCTGACGAGCATGTCTTCTGTCCTTTTAGTTGCTTTATTTGTTTGTATGTATTTCTTTTGTTGGTAGTACTTAATCTTTCTATTTCTGCACATTTTTCATTTAGCCACTCTTCTTTAGCTTACCGACATTTGATCCTTATTTCATTGTGTAATTTTCTGTACTGCGTTTCGAATCTTGGCAAAGTTTTCTGTCTTTCCATCATGTCGAGAATCTCATCAGTCATCCATTCGTTTTTTCTTCTTGGTCCCTTCTCCTTTGGGGTGATATCGTTTGCTGATGTCACTAAAGCATCTCTTACTGCGTCCCATTTCGAGTTTCCACTGTGTGCCTCGTATCTTCTTTTCACATTGTCCATATATTTTTCATTCCGGTTAGGGTCGGTCAAGAGTTTGTGGTATTGCAGTTTAGGTGCTGCGTTAGGCTTCTTCAATTTCTGCAGTTTCACTCTTATGACCGCTTCCGATGTTGGCACTTGAGTAGGTTTTGCAGTGAATCATTGCGTTCTTGAATTTTTTCTTGACGGTTATATAATCAATTTGGTTTTTAGTTTTTTCTTCTGGGTTTCTTCATGCCCATATTCGTCTCTGATTCTCTTGGAACCACGTGTTGGCTATTATATGGTCATTGGCTGTGCACCATTTTTCTCCGCGTTCGTTGCGCGTTCCTAATCCGAATCTTCCTGCAATATCCCCTGCCCTTTACCTGCCTACTTTAGCGTTTAGTCTCCTATGATAATGATGACTTCCTGTGGGTTGTATACAGCCTTGGCACTGCCCAGCACGCAGTAGAAAGATTCGATGTCCTCTTCCTTGCTTTGTGCCGTCGGTGCACACACTACTATAATAGCCACGTTGAAGGGCTTCCCTTTCAGCTTCACTACCAGAATTCTTTCGGAAAGTTGGTGGTATCCTAGAACGCATTTCTCAAACGCACTATCTAGTATTAATCCTATTCCTTTGGCGTTCTTCTCATCGCCTGCATAAATTATCCTGCATTTGTTGCTGACAAAGTCGCCGTTGTTTGGCCATCTGGTTTCACATACACCTAGAATATTGATGTTAAGTCTCTTCATCACTTGTTTAATAGTATCAAACTGGCCGCAGTTGTTCAATGTCCGGACGTTCCATGTCCAGAGAGTTATAAAAACAAAAGGGAAGAGAAAGACGAAGAAATGTTCCCCCATTTAAACCCAATTTCGTTTACATCGAAAGGAATCACTCCACCACTGTGTCCGGGTATTCGTTTACTGGCCACCTTATATTCAACAAACTTCTCAATAGAAAACTTAAAATAGTAAGACGAGGTGGATTAAATTCAATACTATTAGAAAGAGAGAACTGTTATGAAAACTAAAACAATGAGTAATAGCGAGAGGAAAAATTAATACTTAACTAAATTAATAATTTAGAAACAAAAAAAGCTTTACTTATAAGCGCTACGAAGCTATAACAGTGGCGACGAGGGAATCTAAACTCAGGCGATTTATAACCGTTGCGACGAGGGCTCGGAACTTTTACGACTTATATCAGTAAGAAGGATTCAGGAACTCATACGAGATGTAAGTGGAGTTACAAGTATTTTGGAAAGTCATACTTAGTGAACAAGTACGGAAAAATATACTTGTTGCTTTGGGAACAAGGATGCGGGTGACAAGAATTTTAACCACCTTGGTTTAAAAAGGAATTTTTTGTTGGGTAGAAGAAAAAATTCTTTTGAGTGTAGAAAAACATATTCTTGAAAATATGGAGCAAAGTTTCACTTCGAAACAACTTTTGAAATTCAACAACAACAGCACCAACAAATTCAACACTTACTAGAACTACAAAATCAGCAACAGGAGTTAGAATTCTGAAGTAAACAAAAAATTCCTCAACGTCTTTTACGCTAGACGCTGTCCAAAACACCATATCAGATTTTGTGTACAATCCTGATGAGAAACTCACTTTTTCTGCATATTAAATATTACGTCAGGAATGCAGTGGCTGGAAAAATGAGAAAAGAAACAAGATTTTTGTTGATGAAAATAGTTTTGATACAGTATGAAAAATACGGCAACTACATATTAACAAAAAAACAGGCGAAATCGGGTTTGAAGACACGGTACACATTCTGAAAAAAATCTTTAGTGACAAGAGCTTTCTGTTTAATGCTCGGCAGAGGTGCATGAATCTAACCAAAAAAGAAAGGACGAAGATCTTGTCATGCATGCTAGTGTCGCCAACAAAGAAAAATTTAAAATAAAGAAAAAGACTGCAGGTATGTTCAAATGTTAATTTTTGTTCAAGGTTTCACAGCTAAAAAGATGCTGAAATACAAGAAAATGTTATAACGAAAATTGAACAAAACAGTAATATTACACCGCAAGAAATAGTGGACGATTTCCAAACAATTCTAAGTCTGAAACACGATATTGAAGGAATTCAGAAAAAAAGACTCTGCATTGATACAAGCAAAGGACAAATGTGCAAAAAAGGGGATTAACCATTGTTTCAGATGTGTTAAATTACATCTTAGAAGTGACTGTCCATTTTAAAATGCAGAATGTTACAATTGTTGTAAAGGACATATAAAGTCATACTGCAAAATCAAACCAAGAAAAAATTCTCACGGGAAGAAATTCTTACACGGAAAAATCTTCATAGAAAACAAAAGGAAATTTATGAATGTGAAAAGGAATAATGGGGTGTGAAAATGGTACTGGACTCTGGTAGTGTGTTATATACCGTACCTATGAACACTAATGGGTATATCCCAATCCCCATAATTACGTTGGACATAGTATAAGTAGAGGTAACTAAGCTAAGGGGTCCACCACTTGCAGTGTTTTACCAAGTTCACGACGCTAGCAAGTATTTTATTTTGTTGACGTTATAAACATTGCCATTTCATTTCCAACCTCCGTTTTGGTTTTTCCTCATTCAGTATCACTTCCTAGGTTACAACATAGTAATATTTCAATAATCAGTGAAAACACATGGGAAGAAACTAAAAAGGACTTCTAAAGTCGCGATTTCAGTTTCTGGTTAGAATGTATTTTTTTAATTTTTTATTTATTTTTTTGAGAAATGTCTTGCAATGTCTCACTCCGTAATAAGTATGTAAAAACTAAAACTTATATATGAAAAATTGATACGAATTTATACGGTGCTAACTGGATGGAACTATATGAACTTTGGGATTTGCCGATAAACATTTATTGTAAAAACGTAAGTGAACAAGCGACCAATTTAAAAGGTCAGAGCGAAAATCTTAAGGAAAAATTAAATGTTTTCCAAATGTTCTGTCGAATGGACTGGGTCGGTGTTCAAAATTCAAGGCGGATTTCCAAGTAAAAGAAAAGGTTCGACGCCAGTATTTAAGCCGAAACAGAGCGTACCATTCACAGCATTGGAACAAGTCAACGGAGAGTTGGACAGACTCAAAAGAATTGGTGTAATAGAAGAAATTAACCATTTAAAATGGGCTGCACCAGCGGTGTATGTAAAGAACAAAAATAAAATTCGTGTTTGCGCTGATTTCTCGACAGGATTAGAAACGCATGACTACCCATTACAAAGTCCAAAGGAAATATTTTCGAGGTTAACCGACAGAAGAATATTTTCAAAGCTGTATCTCTCTGAAGCGTATTTGCAAATTCAAATTGCAAATGAATCTTTAGAATTATCGACTATAAATACGCATAGAGGTTATATAAATTTAGCCGACATCCTTTTGGTATAAAGGTGGCACAAGCTATTTTTCAACAAGCTATGGATACCATGCTTGCGGATTACGATTTAGCAGTAACGTATCTGGACGACAAGTGTATCTAAAAAACAAGCTTTTCTAGGATTGGCTAATTACTATCAAATATATTTACATAATATGCATAATTTGAGAACTTCACTGAACGATCTACTTAAAAAAGAAGTAAAGTGGAACTGGAATGATAACTGTCAGGAGTCATTTGACGAAATAAAAACGTTAGATTTATCATTAGCACACTACGATCCAAAAGCAGAAATTGTAGTAGCGTCAGATGCTAGTGAGTACTGTATTGGAACGGTGATTTTTACACAATGGCAGTAAAATGAAAGCCTTTTCTCATGATTCCCGCTCGCTTCTACCAGCAGAGAAAAATGACAGCCAGATAGAAAAAGAGGTAATTATATTTCCCTCTATATTATAATTATATATCTAGCAATTCTATTTGCTGTGAATGAATTTCATAAATTTATTCATGGAAAACATTTTAAGTTATAAACAGACCACAGACTTCTATTAACAACTAGCAGGCTTCGCCCGCTCGCTCAAAGAACAGGGTCGCAACTGAGGAAAATTATACTGAGAGGTTCCCAGCCCTGGGGAACAGCTGCCCGAGACCGCGCCCTTTCATTCCAGAAGGGGGAGGGATCTGTGCTCGCACTGTATCTAGCACATACCACGGGGTTGCGGGGGCTGCGAGGATTATTATTTTTCCTCGCCCGGGTGTACACGCTCCGGCTCACCACATTAAACCGACCTTGTGTCACAACGCGACTTTGTGGCGGGTCGATTAAAAACCAAATTTCTATAGAGTTGGGGATTTTTAACCCCAGAATTCGTTGGATAATTGTGCTCCAATTTCGCATTTATTCATATAGATTCCATCATATAGGTTTTACTTAATTAGCTATTATGTTTCTCTAACTCTTCAAATGTTGAATGTATAACTAATTCTAATTTCTATTTTCCCATCTTAACACTATATTAATTTTATCTTATAAATCGTCTCCTATTCTGTCACCCATGAAATAAAAACAATGATCTACGTTCACCAAATCGTCTTTAAGTGGCATCAGAAGAATTATCGTTGAACTTTTAAAAGGTAAGCGTAAACATTAATTCAGTATTTAAATGCAGCGATTAATTTTGTAGTTTATTGTTACATATCGCATCTACACCTCCCTAGCTATTGTGATGATGGCCAAACCAAGAGTCCTCCAGCAGAGCTAGGTTAAATGTCGTCCGTTAGGGCGGCTTTTAAGCTATTTTATAATCAAACGTGCACTACAGTTTTGGATACAAAAGGAAAATAAGAGTTATTCCTCTTGAAACCATGAAAGCAACGATAATGTCTAGTATAATATATTAATATATATTTTTAACCTCGCATAATCTATCAACCCTGAATCTGACCTCAACCAAAACCGTTCCCTGCGCCTAACTTTTTTAGGCCTTTTGAATAATCTACAAATCATTGAAATTAGACCAGTAGGAGCGAAAGGATTGCTTGGACACACACACGCACAAACACACACACATACATACACTGCACTTTGTATATAAGATATATGGATCAAAGAAAGGAAGACATACGCATACAGCTAATAGACCACAATACTGGGGTACTATCTTATTAAACTATGATTTTACGATGGATTACCAGTCGTGTAAAAAGTTGAAAAAAAATAAACAAAATCTAGACTTAAACACTTAATCGCTACGCAATGGTGTAGTAATGTTCGGGAAAAGGATTGTAATACCTAGTGTGTTACAGAAACGAATATTGAATAATTTTCATGGCGGACATCCTGGTATTTCAAGAATGAAATCTCAGATGAGAAGTTTCGTATATTGGACCAGAATTGACCAAGATATTGAAAATATAGTGAAAGCTTGCAGAGTTTGTGCTCTGGCAGCCAAACTAACTATCTCAAAGATAGAACCTTGGCTAAAGACAGACACACTGTGGTCAAGACTGTATATAGATTGTGCAGGTCCTATGAATGGATCTTATTATCATGTGGTAGTTGATAGTTTGTCTAAATGGCCAGAAATTTATAAGTACAACATCTTCCAAATCTAACATCTTCAGTTTCAGTGAATTTCTTGCATGAACTATTTGCGAGTTATGGCATACCAGGTACCATAGTCTCTGATAACCGAACACAATTCATGGGTAAAGAATTCGAAGACTTTTGTGGGATGTTCCCCATTGAACATATTATGACCCCTCCGTATCAACCAAGGTCGAACGGACAAGCTGAACTGTTTGGGAAAACGTTAAAAAGAGCGTTGAATAAATCAAGTTTTGAGAAAGTAACTGTGGAAGCACTTCAAAATTTTATGAGCGTTTCTGTGTAACACCTAAGTCCGATACACGATCAGGCATGTCGCCAGCGAAATTAATGTTAGCTGGAAATGTAAAATCGGTGTTCGATAAGTTATTACCAAGTCGAAAAACTCGAACAGATAACAAAAAACGACACCAAAAGTTTCAAGGTCGGCGATAAAGTGTTCTTAACAGTATATAAGTTTGGCAAAGAAACGTTGAAAGATGGCATAATATAAGCAAGAATCGGGAAAGTGATTTACATGGTGAAAGGGGAAAGATTTGAACATAAAAGGCACCTTAATCAGCTGAAAAAAAGGTTCATCGATTAAAGTCCTGAAACATTGGAAGAACCAATAAAAATGCTATATGATATTTCTGTGCCATCGCTAGTGGGCCATTCACCCAGTGGGAGAAGGCTGGGTTTATTGCCCGGCGCCTAAGACGTCCCCAAAAGGTATTTCTATCCCTTTATACTGATCTTGTGTTACATTCGGTAGTGATGTGGGCGCATTGAAAAAATACACGTTGATTCACCCTCCAATATATATAAGAGAGGTGATGAAAAGTTCTCAAATGGACAGTTTCCAAAGATCTGACCAGAGGACCAAATATAAGTTGTTTTTTTTTTGTTTTCTTTTTAGTTGAGCTTCTTTGTTGAGATTATAACTTTTCAACCACCTAATTCTCAACTTTAAAACTGGTTTAGATAGGATTTTTATACGATTGTACCCTTTAAAAACATATTTTTTTTAATTTATGAATCACATAGAGCTTTTTTGAGGCATCGGGTGTGCATGCAAGGTCAAAGTTACAGTTACGTATTTAAAAATAAAATGAATCTAATCATAAAAATGTAAACGATGTCATTTTTATCTATCTACATTTTTCAAGAGGCGACATTAAAATTATATACTTCCACTGAAGTATTTTTTTCTTACAAAAGATCTTCACCTTGTGCGTTCTGTTAAAATGGCAAACAGCTATTTGGAAATGTTCAACCAGATCTTTGCATGTTATCTTTCGCACTGCGACTGTAACTGTCATCTCAGAGATTTTTGGTGATTTAAAAAAAATATTGGCAGTTTGAAGCAGTTTGAATGAGTCGCAGTTTTGTTTAGATTTTTACCGTGAAATAAATTTTTGAGAATTTATTTTTACTCCGCTTCTTTCAAAATACGGCAAACAACATATTTTGGTTATTTTCTTAATGAAAAACAGATATCTAGTTCGAAATACTTTAATGAATTTCGAAATATATCATTAATTTTTAAACAGAACACTTCCATTTGCTGTCTTAAAAGACAGCAAATGGTAGTGTTCTATTTAAAAATACGATAAAAATTATTAAAAAATAAATAATAAAAATTATTAACCATAATTCAACCTGTACCACCGATGGTCACTATATTAGTAAGTTAGCGTTACACGCTACTATTACGTCGGATACATCATGGGCCACTTTGTTTCCACTGCGGGGACAGACTGGAGATGAAAATTTATCGGAGACGTTTGGCTTCAAAGAAAGAAAGTAAGAAAGAAAGACAGATGTCGTTATCAAGCGCTTAACGTCTGCTTCGGTGAAATGGAAATAAAGGAGGAAAATGAAGGAAATAGAAAGAAACGGAATGCAGAAAAGGAAAAAATAAATTGTTCTTAACGGTAAAATGGACATTTTCGTGTTTTATAGTCTTATGTATCTAATGTATCTTCTTCCATATTATTCAAGTTTCATTTATAATTGTCCTTCATTAATGCAATAGGCTTTAGTCGGTTGTCAAGAGAGAAAAAGGGAATTGACAAAAATAGGATTTAAAGTAATAAAAACATTTGTTCCCAATGTTTTGTTAAGCTGAATGTTTAACGATATAATTTTCTAGTTGTTGGAATCACCAGGGACGTATTCACTTGTTAAATTAAGAATTATGAGTCATTAGAAAATTCAAAACAAGAAAACCGTGAATTTTTCACGGGTAAGGCTAGTAAATATAATTGAAATATTCCGCCAGTAACGCTTGAATTAATTCCTGACATTCGACAATTCTTTTCTGTTTGATTTTCTAAATACAACAGAAAGATTGAATACAGAAATTTCCCAAAACAACTCTTATGTAAAAACGAATGTTATTGGGTGCTTTTTTTCCTATAGCGAAATTTAGAGACATACTCCTGATTCGTACACACTTTCATAGCAGATTCTATTTTACCATATTTCTGCGCCTTTGACAAGGCAAAACAATTTGAATGATTTCTTCTTTTTCATCGTCCACATTTTAATTGTCGTTGTTCAGAATCATAACAAATGCATGATACATCACTTTTTGTTCCGTATAAAACTATTGTCTTGAAAGATCCATTTAATATTTTTAAATTAAAAATATATTTTAATCTTCTAATATATTTTTCGTTTTCATTGTCTTTCTCTGATAATGACATCGTTTATAGGAATCTAAGTTACATCTGACACCCCATAGTTCCTTTATTCCCAGGAATATGTTCCAAGTTTCTAATGGATGCACAATCTTTATTGCAATGGTGAGATTAATCTTTTCTACACAGGAAACATGTTTAAAAAGTAGACTTCTCAAGTCCAGTAGCTGTTATGTCTCTTACAAGTGTTGATGGCATTTTACTTCCTAACATCTTGCTTAATATAGTGCGGAACGTCAACAATTTGATTACATCATTATTTTCCATGCCAGATGCATGTGCAGCCCATTTTATGTTCTTGTTACTGTCGAATGTCTTCAAGTGATGTTTTATTTATTTAATCATTCACCCCAGGCAAGGCAGCAAAGTCACTAACAGACAGGGGACTACTGAGTTCAAAAGAATATAAGAAAAGAAAACATGATCAAACAGCAAAACGATTAACACTGCATTCAATTTTTTGAAGATGAATCTTGACTGGAAAGCAAGAAATCGGAAGAGAGTTCCACAGGTGAAAAGTTAGCATAGAACTTAATTCAATTGTAAAATCTTTCCGCTATCTAGTACTGCCCTCAAATTCATAAATGTACGTACTATAGAATATAGATATAACAATTACCATGAGAGTATTAATAGAAAAAGTCACATGGAAGCTACATTACGGCGATGGGAAAGTGACTAAAGCCGAGATTCCAGGTCAGGACCAATAGTATTGCAGATTCTTCTTTGTTTTTTTTTTTCAAGGATCTCTATGGTAGGAGCACTAGACCAGATGTGGTAGCAATATTCTAATTATAGACGAATGGTAGACTTATAGATATGTAAAATAGATTCTGGGGAGAAAAATAAAAATTGCCTAGCACGAAAGAGTGAACCAACTTTCCTACCAGCAGTTCTAGTGACTTATTCAATATAATCTTTCCACTTCATTTATGAAGGGGTTGGACACAGTGAATGACATTCATATGATAGTCTAGATCCTAGAAGACTATTTAAGAACAGGATTCGTGCTCTCAGGTTCTTATTTCGGCTTTGTAGCATCTTATCCAGTGTTGGGCAAAACTATCGCTAGCGCAACCTTCTCTATGTCCAAATCCCATATGCTAACTTTGTTATAATTTATAAGGTACTTGAAATGTTTAGAATTTATTCATTCGTCATATGTCTTTGTATCTTTACTATACAATTTATTTCATAATTAGGCATAATAATATATTAACAATAATAACCAATAATAAAATAGAACAAGTATATCAATATATGTTATATGTCGGGTATATGATCTTAACAACCTCAGTATCCATTTTTTCTCTTTTTGATTTAAGTTGAGAACTTTCATGTTTTCACTTGAAACGGGTGGATTCTCTCTGTCGTCGTTAAAACCAGCATTCGAAGCCCTGGCTTTTATCTGAGCTTTAATTCTAATTTTGAGCATCGATATGAATCAACTATTCCAGATAGGTGTTTTTCTTTTAGCATTTCACCCCAAGCAAGACGATAATGCCACTAGGACGCAGTAAGTTGCAAGGATTGAAAAGCGAATGTGAAGACTTCAGTGAGCAGAGGTGAGGAAAAAACAATAATGGAACGGGATTCGAGAATACAGGAGAAAATGATTGACGTTGCATTTAAATTTCTGCAGATTGGTGGTGGTGGGGAAACAAGAAATTGGAAGGGTGTTCCACAGATGGAAAGTGCGAGAAAAACACTGTTAGAATAGAAACGACCGGTGCATTTAATTAGTCCAACAGTAAAGCGATGAAACCTAGTTTCTAAACTAGTAGCACGCATAAATTCATTCAGTCAAGACATTCGAGGCGACAACTCATCAGAATAATTGTCATGAAAATATTTGTAGAAAGAAGTCACGTCACCTCGGTGGAAAAGTGACTGAAAAGAAGATGCCAGGTCAGAATCGATTACAGTATAGAAACTTCTTTGAATTTTGTCACGAATCTCGAGATATGTATGGTGCACCCAGTGAGATTCGAATTCACTACTCAGTAGTAATAGTTTATCATACCAGATAAACATTATCCAATGCTAAATCTTAAATGAGTTGGATTAATAAAATGATACTATTTCTTTCAATAATTTACATATCAATTGACTGAAGGATCTCGCTTTCTACAGTTCAATGAGAAATAGATATAATTAATTACATGATAAGTATAACATAAAGAATTATTGGAACTGCTCGTTGATCTACACATATTTGGAAGGATAATAGAATAATCCAGAAATTATACTGGCAGCGAACTGCCTGCTTACTAATAGAAAATGAATTCAGTAAATATGCACAAATAGAAAGGGGTGTAAAACAAGGATGTGTCTTCTCTCCGGACTTTTTCAACCTTATACAGTGAGTGGGGCGATGCTGAGATAATTAGAAGTCCTACCCTACCGTGATTTATTATTGGCGGCCACATTCTTAACAACATAAGTGTTATGGGAACTTACCCATAATAGTAATGGACTATTCCGTACCTCATAAATACTGCACCTCAAGAGGAAGCAACAGTGCAGTCACAGTCAGTCAGAGACAGAGTCGCGTTCAGACGATTACTGTAAGACATTGGAATAGTGATACTGGTCGAGGCAACATAGTTCTCTCTTACCTAACCTGATTGTTATTACTAACACTTCTACTTCTAATATATCTGTGTTTATTCCATACCTGTGTTCGAGTTATTCTTCATTGGTTCTACCTTGGAACATCACTGTGGTACAAGGAACCTGGACCATAACAATAAGATAGGCAGATGATACAATACACAGAAAGGAAACTACCTGAACTCCTACAAAGTGTAGTGAAGGAAAGTGAGAAAAAAACGGACTAAACATGAATTGAAAGAAGACAGAATGTATGGTTGTAAGCAAAAGAAAAAGCCCAATTTGTAAATTACAAAATGGAGTTACCAAAAATTTAAATATCTGGGAAGTCTTTTAACAGAGCATGGAAAGCGCGACACTGAAATCCGAAGCCGCATTGGGATAGCGAAAGATGTCTTCCAAAAGCTAAACAAAGTATTAAGAAACGGAAAGATTTCGTTA
>OZ038478.1:61476396-61551396 GCA_964036315.1 Acanthosepion esculentum
TTCCCCCCGTAAAATCCCTTTCCCACAGACAAAATTATTTTCTTTTAGCATGTCATTTCGCCCTTTTATGTGCTTGTGCTTTAATATACCGCTTGTAGTATAAGATCTGACCAACGATATAAAACCAACATACCTATTTCTGTATTCCTGCATCAATTGAGGCAATTTCTTATAAATGGATTCTCTGATATGATACTGCACGCAGAGGAAAGTTTCCACAGTACTCTTCTCAGTTTTGAAATGTTTGAGACAAGAAGGTCTCCACATGAGTATAAAAAAATATATGAATGAATGTAATTATTTTTTCATGCCTAGTCCTTTTCATGGCTCTCCAAAGACTCCTTTCTTTATTAAGTATGAATTACTATGACTTCTTATAGGAGATAGTGAAGGGGGTTTCTCCTTGCCGTCTCTACGTTATCTTTAAAATTCAGAATAGTCATTTTCGTAGAGTGGATGCCACACAAAGCTAGAGAATCCAGTCTTTTTTTTGTACTAATGTTCACACACTACAAGACCCAAGAGCCACTCAAAGTAGATTGTTATTGTGCGGTGCTGTACAAGCGTAAGAAAAGGCAAGAGGTAAGGTTCGTAATTTTTTGCGAGAATGGTGCTAATAAGGGGTAAATGTGGTCATAGTTGACTTGCGAAAAGCGTATCTTTAATTACGCGTCCATGAGTCACTGTGGCCATATAAAACCGTGATGATCAAAGGGAAGCTGTTTTGCCTAACGTGCTTGAGGTTTGGCACCTCTAGTGATGAATTCCATTAATAACACCGTGCGGTACAGGAGGAGTCAGTTGGGAAAGCGACTTCAGCGTAAGTAGACGATGTGTATGTCAATGAGGGCATCATGTCTACAAGATATGTCAGGTCAAAATTGGCCCAGTATGGGCTGATGTACAAAGACCCATAACGTTTGAAGGATGGGGCTCGCGTGCTTCGTCCTTAAGTCTGGGGGGTGGTAACACCCTGCAATGGCCGCAAGAAAGTGTGCTCCCAAATGTTCCTGATGTTATGACTCGGCGGAATGTATTTTCGCTGTGAGGGAAGCTGGTGGAACATCTCCCCGTGTGTGGATGGTTGCGTGTGGCGTCCGGGTTCATCAAGCAGCGGTCAAATGCAGTTACGATGGGATGGGACGACTAAGGTGAAGACATTTCCCTCAAGCGGATGGTTAAAGAAATTGTGGACAGAGTGGGACAAGAAGATCCTGTCTGGGGCGATTGGAGTGTAAACAGATCAGAAATCAGCGTATGCAAGCTCCCTAGCAACAGGAGTGATACTGGGAAAAGATGGAGCTACGTTGGAGCACGCATGCAGGTTTCGGCCAACAAACTTGCCTGAAGTGGATGCTGCAATCAAATGCCTCATTTTGACCCTCCAGTAGCAAACAAAGAATCTGCACATAAAAACCGATTCATGTTTTTTCCAAACGCTGTTGTCTGATACCCTTATGAGCAAAGCTAGGGTATGTACCAAAGCAGCGAGGGAGATGCTGGTGCGAAGATGGTTGAGCACGATGAAGGAACTGGTCCAAGAATATAAGTTGTCTCTCGACGTGATGCTGGTCAAATCAAACCAGAACTTGGCAGACAAAATGGCCCGCGTACCCCAACGGTGGCCCGATATGGACAAAAATGAGTCTTAACCTGTGCGTGCTTCCATCGACACCATGAGTTTCTCTCGAATAATTGAAGTATATCAACGCAGAGGGCATCCAGGTGTAGCACGTACCACATATTTTGTAAGGAGAATGTGTCCTTCCGCCTATTGAAACCTGTGTAGAGTGCACATGAATAGATCCTGCGCTAATCCATGGGAAAAAGGGCAGACTGCGAGTGAACAGTACTCGGCATGTATATCACTCACTACCGCATCAGTCATTACCTGACACTAACTGATTGTGACCAGTCACCTTTTTTTCCTGTGGCGGCCGTTACACCGCCAAGACTCATTGAGTATCATACGTCAGCTGGAGTCTGTGTTCTGTGAGAGGGGACCACCACGTATGATACTCACACAAAATGACACCGCGTTCCGTAACAAGGAGTTCTGGGTCTTTGCCCACGGATGGGACATGCATTTGCGATTCCGTCAGGAAATGGAATAACGAAGTGTTGTCACTGGAGTGTCAAAAGGAGTGCGTTCAAGATGAAATATATTACTGAAGTGGCCACCTAGTGGTACAATATAACCCCCAAAGATGACACCTCATCACTGACTGAGCCGGCAAATCAAGTCGACAGATACGTGGTTCAGCTTAAATGGATTGATTCAGTCCCTCCAGCGATGTCTGCGGAGGGTTACAACGTGTAAAAGATAGGAGACCCTGTATGCGTAAAGGCCCCACACAACAGATGTACAACAATTTTCGGAAAGGGACGAATTACTGGACTTGATAGTCCGCAATCAATCTTAGTGGACGGAATACCCCGCCATGTCAGGGACCTTCATCCTTCCCTAAGTTCAGGATCTTCAAGATGATATGTCTGAAAGTGAGGATGAAATCCTCCTGAAGGTTAATAAGCCAGATGATCTCATGAAGGAAAAATCACATAGGGACGAGGTGAAGAAACACGAACTTCGGAAAAGCACTTGACAAAAGAGTCCCGCTCCAAGCACAGACTCGGAAGAGGCCTCGGATCGGATGCGGACATATTTGTCAACACCGGTTTTACATCCGGATTCTTTTCCCGTTATGTGCAAGACTACGGAAAAACGCCCGTGAGTCGATGTGAGTTGTGTTTAAACGTACATTACCCTCTTGTGATGTAAAAGCAAGAAACTACGAGAAAAACAAGTGACTTTCTCGGAGAACCGTTGTCACTCAGGATTAACCCCATTACAAAATTTGCTCAAATTTGAACTACAACAACGAAGGTGGAAAAATATTTGAAAACAATCATAATAATTAATTGCATATCCCTGGTTGGCCATTAATGGTTTTCAGCCACAGTCACCTAAAATCGTGGTCCATTCTTCTTTGCAAACGACATTCAAATTATTAGTGTTTATTAGGTTCCTCTTATATATCCGAACTTTCAAGTTTCGCCATAAATTTCCAATTGGATTCAAGTCAGGAGACTGACTTAGCCACTGAAACAATTGTATATTGATTTAAACCGTTTGTTAGTTAATTTAGCTGTATGCTTCTGATAATTCAGTCAGTTATTTAAGTGCCATACGTGATACACACTTTGGCGATCATGTCTCTTTCGATTCATGATTGACTAGCCGGAATATTTGCCCACAGTATTTTGCCATTTCTTTCTTCGGTAGACTACTTGCCAACCAAGGCTATAGGATACAGTCTGTTCGGCTATTCAACCTATAGCTGGGGGAGAGAGGAGATGGACTCATACCTTTCACAAAGTTATTTCCGTATAAGTGAATGTAACTAACCCGACTGGAATTCGAACACGGCTCCCTTTGCTGAAAGATCGAACCCTTATTCAAATTCCAGCTGTTGCACAAAAAGAACAAATTAACTTCCAAAATAATCTGATACATTACTTTATACATTGTTCCTTCAATCACATTGAAAGAGCACACCTCCTCGAAACCATGATTCTTCAACCTCCGTGAGTTACAGCTTGAATAGTCTCATTATTTTGGGTTATAGGTGCATCTGTGACTCGCGGGTTTGTGGCCCAAAGTTACATTTTCCTCTTGTGCAACCAAGGGATATTCTTCTGCAAATTATTAGGCTCCTATAACTTCTCACGTGTGAATTTCATTCAAGAATACCAATATACCAATGCCATTTATCCACTAAAATTGTTTTCTTTGGGTTACGTGATTTTAAACCATTCTTACGAAATTCAGTTCTAACATTTCTTTCAGTAACAAATATTCCAGCGTCTCTTAAACCCTTTGGATGGCCTTTCCAGTTACCACTGAATTCGTTTTTACTTTTCTTACGATTTTGCAAATGAAAAACGTTTCCATAGAGCGCCAATATTAGAAAAGTTTATTAATGGTGTCAAAGATCTTTCTCTTTAGAATAATCGATCCTGGGATATTTCGCAACTTGGCAATAGCCCTGTAACTCAAATTTCCAGTATTTAGCTTAATTACGCGATTCTTCTCTTTGGTTTATTTTAATTGAACCACGACCTTGAAAAAAATTTTTAAAAAACGGTTGTTTACACTAAAGTATTTCCTGGAGATTCAAAAAATTCTAGATTTTTTTATCCCAGTCCCTTCAAAACGTAGGGTATCATAACTCTCCATAAACTCCTTTTATTTCTTATCTGTGAATTGCTATGGAATGATGGTGGAGTGGTTTCTCCTTACTTCTCCCACGATTTTGAATTCCCTCTTCTAGACTGAATGTCACCCATTTATTTAACCTATTGTTGGGAAAGAAGAGAAGAGATAAGATTCATGCCCTTCCAAACGGCATTAGTGTTAAACTGAACGCAACAGATTAAGCCATAATTTAAACTCGATTCGCCCATTTCACTTTCAGTGCCAAAAAGCGTTACACTAACTATAAATCCTGAATTTTAATTGTAGATTGTGATATGATCCATCTCCCCCATTAATGGATCTGTCCTGAACATTTATATTCAAGAGAACTCTGCTGATATGCAGAGTATCCCAAAGCTTTGCGTTTGAGATATGCTGCTTGTCGACCTCGAGGTCTACTGTGAATTTTGCCCGAGCCTACGGGCTCTGAACGCCCGCTTTGTAGGGAGGATTGGACAAATACTGAGTATCCCAAACCTTTGAGTTTGAGATACACTGCTTGTAGACCTCTCTGCCTTAGCACAGGGAGAAGCCCAGACGAGGCTATATCGAAGAGCAGAGACTCGTCTGTGGAGGCAAACTGCTACCCGACCCCATGTATACGGGGTATACGTGGAATTTTTGCCCAAGCCTACGGGCTCGGAACGCCACATCTAAAAAAAACCGCGACATCTAAAAAAAAAAAAAAAAGCCGCATATCAAACCTCTGAGTTTGAAATACACTGCTGGTCGACCTCTCAGTCTTTAGGCAGTAAGTGAGGCTTTTTATGTTTTGGTGCTGTTTTTAGCACATATTGTTTTTGTTATCTGCATTGTTCTTTAGCTAATTGTGGACGTGGTTTGGTGTGGGGGCTCTCCTCTCAAACATTATGGAGGAGTCGCCCCACTGGCCAGATAATAAGGTGCCGGAATATTACAACACCCTAAAAGAGATGTATAAAGAATTTATTATCGGAAATGAACTGCTGTCAATACAGTCTGTTCTGGAGGTGGTTTCGACACAAACAATCTCTTTGCTGACCTCAGACGTTGTCTCGGAAACTAATCGGCGTCAGCCGGGAAATAATGAAGGAGGCTCAATATAATCCTAAAAGAGCTGGCCAATAGGTCAAACGCCATGTGGGATAACAGAGGAGGAAGCCAAAATTCTCGCTGGAAGTATTCTCACCATAAAATCGGTGAGGTTACAAACGAATACTTGGGCACCTGCAAGACTAGGATTACATTGCATGGGATGCCCATGGACATATCTGAGGATACTTTAAGGGCCCTTTTGCCCAATACGTACAGGTTGCCGAGGTCACACCGGCCAAAACGAAGACAGGCATTTCCACCGGAGATGTCGTTGTACAAGTGAATCTAACTAGGAAAAGCTTTAACGACATCCCCAATATCCTGACTTGTGGTTGAAGGAGAATTTTTGCAGTGCTACAGGGCCGTCGGCCCCACTGCTGTGCCTGTGTTGCCGCGGGGCATATGGCTAAAGAATGTCCTGGCAAGAACCCGGGCCACCAACTCAACAACGGACAGCCCAACAACCAGAAGTCCAACAACAGTTAGCAGTAAGAAAACAATGATCCAGGTCCCCAAGGATGCCAGTGAGTGGCAGCAAGTAACGAGGAGGGGACACAAGGCGACAGCGCCCTCTCCCCCCCCCCCAGCGGGAATGAAAACAACAGAAGACTTCACAGCAGCGACAACAACAGACACAGCAACATCAACAACAGAGACAGCAGCAACAAAAACCGACATAGCAACAATAACAGACACAGCCGCAACAGCTGGAGGTGTCGCTACAACTAGATCAAGAGCAGCAACAATGTGAACAACTACAGCAGCATGACCTACAAGATATCGGTGTAGAGGTGGAGGTTATGCTTCCACCTATATCTTCTTTAAAAGTGGGGAGGGAGGAGGAGGATGTCGAGGACAATGTGTTTAAAAAAAATAAAAATGTCTGGCTGTAGCAGAACGGAAAGGACTATAAAATATCCTAAGGCCCAGTCAGCCTCCGTCTCCCCAAGAAGGAAAGAAGACCCCGACGCAAATAAGACTAAGATCCTACCCGCTTCTCCTACTAAAGTTTCGCCTTCTCCATCCCCCACAGCAGCCCCCTCACCAGTCTCCAAACACCCCCAAGAAAAAGAAATCTTTCCCTAAGGTGAAGGCTGTCAGATGGACAGAAAGGCACTTGAAAGGGACCTGTCGTCACAGAGGAAGACCCTCGAAGGCTTTTGTTTAAATTCACCCCCGTGGACGTTAAGTCTACGCAGGATCCCAGAAACTTCCTCAATGCACATGGTATAACTACCCTAATCTGGAATACGGGGTGAGGAAACTTGAAAGTGTGGGACCACTTGGCTGAAGGCAGGTAGGCATTCTCCAACATAAAAATGATCCGACTAGGGTCCCCAGAACCGAACAAGCTGTCTCAAGTGTGTGTGGTAAGGGTCCCGGTTATTCTCCATCCTTGATTATATAGGACCGTAAAAATAATTTACCCTAGGGACGTCGGCGGTATTGTCTTTTGGAAGAACGAATTACGTCCGATATCAGTACAGGGAGCCTAGAAAAATCCGTTGGAGTCCCAACTGCAGAATATTTCCGTCCAGTATATGAATAAGGGAATAATATTGTTTTTAAGATTTTAAAAATGCCTATCAGTTTAAATGTGAAGGGCCTGAGAGATCGGGGTAAGGAGGCCCGCCTATTTTGTGATCTCTTGTCGTTCAGCGTAGATGGCAGCCTTCCAGGAGAAACTTTGTTGCTCGTGTGCTGTCTAGCGAATTTGTTGTCTATTCAGCATACGACCAGAGGTGTTTCCTTGCTGGTTAAATTTGTCACGGGGATAAGGGTGTCCACGTCCACGTCGATGCTGGTTGATTGTGGCCGATATTGCCGTGAACAGTCGTTCGCTTCGGATAGTTGCGGTTTATGCGCCCAACGATCAGGAGAAGCGTGCCTCTTTTCTCCGTTAGACATGTGACGGGGAGCTAGCCGGATGATCGTAGCAGGGTCGATCTGATTGGCGAGTTTGGTCTCATCGATAGATACCGGGTCGATCATCCGGTGGCGGGGGAGATATGAACGTAAACTCGTAAGTGGCCGTCTACCCGTGTAACCAGTTACATGGACAGAATGTTAGTGTGAAAGGTCTATCTAGATCTGCTAGATTGTCACACCTTCCACTGATTAGGCTACTCGGACCACAGACTTGTCTGTGCCCGGATGGCGTTAGATGGCTGGACACTGGAAGTTCAATCTGTCTTTACTGGACAGAAGGGGCTTCTGACAACAGCTAAGTAGATTATTGCAGCGGAAAATAGTGGAACGGTTATTGGGAATGGGTGATGCGAGTGGCTTAAGAATAGCATTAGGTCCTTCACCACCAAATACATCCAGCGACTCGCCCTAGATAAGGCTCTGTCCTGGGCAGAGGCTAAGGGGAAAATTTCCTAGAGATAGGTGTAGCTAGGCAGTAGGTGTAGCGCTACCAGGGTCATGTAGTTAAGCATAAGTTAAACAAGATATCTAGCGAAGCCATGAACATTGTCGCAGAACTGCGCAAGGAAGTGATCCCTAGGTTTGGGAGGTCGATAACCCGGAGGTGGGGCGTACTCTGAGGTCGATCCGCGAGGTGTTTAGGCGGCATTTCTGGAGCCGGTTTTCCAAGGACCCTGGTCCCTGTGGCAAAGAATTTGCACGGCTTTTGCCGAATGAAACGGCTATCTGCGAGGGTGAGACCACAGAGGGCGAAGTCTACTTGGTATTGAAGATGGTCAGCAGTGGCAAATCTCCAGGTCTTGATGGTCTGCTCTACGAACTGTACTTGAGGATGTTGCACATATTTATTCCAATTTTAACAGTCGTGTTCAACAACTGGTTCCGGCAGGGATCCGTCTCGAACGGATATCCAGGGGTGTGATCACGTTGTTAGGAAAGAGCAAAGATGGTGGGCGTGATTTTCATGACTATAGGCCCATAACTCTGCTAAACACAGAGTTAAAGATTTTGGTTAAAATCTTCACAGAACGTTTGCAGTCAGTTGCCGAGATTCTGTTGGGCAGACTTGTGCTGTGAAGGACGGAACAATTCAGAGTAACCTGCACGATCGTAGAATGTGTAGAAGACGACGAAGAAGCGGCGCTGATCAATTTGGATCAGTTCAAGGCTAAAGTGCCTGGCTGCCGTCTTACAAGCCGCCGGATTCAAACCCGATTTCTGCATGTGGATCAGCGTCCTGTATTACTACCCCAGTGCTGTGGTGCACGTGAACGCGTATCGCTGTCACGGCCGGTTTGTCAGGTAGCCTGCTCTCGCCCCTACTTTGTGCTTTGGCG
Source organism: Acanthosepion esculentum (assembly GCA_964036315.1). Classification (NCBI taxonomy): domain Eukaryota; kingdom Metazoa; phylum Mollusca; class Cephalopoda; order Sepiida; family Sepiidae; genus Acanthosepion; species Acanthosepion esculentum. The sequence continues at coordinate 61,484,992 of OZ038478.1, forward strand.
TTGGTGCCTCTCCTTCGCCGGCTGAGGGACAGGGTATTGCAGCCTGGCCCTATGTGGAATCGCTGTCCCTGCTGGGACTCAAGCCAAGGTTTCCGCGTATCATTTTTTGTTTCGTGCCACAGCGACACTGAGGTGGTACAGAAGGCGCTTGAACGATACAAGAAGGTCACGGAGACCAACATTAATAGCAAGAAGTCTTCCAGCTTTCGGTTAGGCACCTAGAAGGAAGTCGCCTTTCCGAGGCCCTTCAGTTGGACAGTGTGGTTTGGACCCGTGCTTCAGCTGGATAAGCACCAGTTAAGTTTCTCCCCTCATACTTTACGGATTGCCTGTACTGCCTCTCTGTAAAAACCATATAAAGACGATCGAGCGCTTGCATCAGGTTTGCAGAGAGGTTTGTTTCCAGCGTCCGTTTCATGAGGTTGGGCTGGGATTGCCACATTTGGCGAGTCATCGACATCCCTCGAGGTTGGCTTTCTTCGCGGTGACAGACGACTTGATCTTGGAAGGGAGTGTTAGGGACGCCTTACCTAGCCTTACCACCACTTCTCCCGTTTCTGAAGATGAGCGCTGTCGTAGTCCCCGGAATCAATTGAGTTTCATCGGAGCGTGTCAGGCAGCCTTGCGCATCATTCCTCGGACCACAGACATTTCACGGCCTTTGAGACTGTTTTATCGAGAATTAATGAATGGGGTCACAACGGATTTCTCTCTGTGGGCAGCTCGGCTTGTCGACGTCTGAGTTGCAATCTTTCTGATTACTTCAGCAACTCTGAGTTTTTGCTTACCTGGAGATTGATTCGGAACGGACTATCTCTCAATGAAATAGCCTTCAGATAGGGCGGGACGTATTTACCAGACTGTCATCGGTGTGGCCTTGGTCTAGAAGAAAATGCTTTGCAAGCCTTCTACCATTAGTCTCAGGTGCGCTGGTTCTGGGACTATGTTGGCAAGTTGACGGCGCGTATTGATCCGAAACATCTTGTGTCCATCGATCTCGCAACGCGTGAGATAATGTGCCGCGTCCCTGTTTTCTGGACTGAAACAAATTGTGTTTGCAAGAATCGCGACATGGACGTTGCGAATGGAGTGAATCTTGCAATACGAACGCTATTCTCGTCAGGTTCTGGCTGGATTCTTTCGGCATCAGCTCAAGATGAATTTCAGAACTGATAGAAAGCGTTTGTTATCGACAGATTTCAACGAAAGGTGGGTAAAAGTGGCGAATTTGTTGCGAGTAAATGGGGCCAGCTTTGATTTTTTGAATTACTGTTTGACGCAACGGGTTGGTTTCCCGTGAACCCTCCCCTGGTTAGTCACTGTTTACCTAATTAATGTAAGTAAATGTACCTGCCCCTCTCTCTCTCTCTCTCTCTCTCTCTATATATATATATATATATATATATATATATATATATATATATATATATATATCGTTTTTATCCATGTCAAGATTCCCAATCTCCCCAGTTTGTTTTTGTCCTTTTTAAAAAATCTCGCCTTTGTTTTTCCACTCAGTAATTTATTTATGTTTTATCCTCCCCTCTCCGTTAGTGAACGTGCTACTTGTTTCTGTCCAAAGCAGAATACGGCAGACACTCTTATTATTTTTGTGGGGTGGTTGGGTCCTACTAACATCTGTTATGTTTAATTTGAACGCTTTGTTATAATTTAGTTTCGTTTTCTGGATACATACACTTTCCTCTCATTCCATGAGCATATATTTATATACATTTGAAAAAAATACATTTGAACTATTTGTACATATTGGCATTTTATATCATGTTTTTTTTAGCTTCCCTGTGAATTTGTGGTATTGTAGTATATGTAGTTTTGAATGATGAAGGGTGAGTCTTTGTGGTGAACATGCAAATTGTAATCAATGAATGAGCTGTGAATCTGATTAGCTAGATCTAGAATAGACAGTGTCGACCAGCCTTACCCCACTTCCCCTTTGGCCTTGTGCTGCAATTGTTTCAATTAAGCAATAAATTAAAGTTTATTAAACCGATGAAGTTGCAAATACGCTACTTGTCGACCTCTCTACCTATGTGCAGAGTTTCGTCTACGGAGGTAGACAGCCACCCGACCCCGATTCCTACAAGGAATTTTTACCCTAGCGTACGCGCTCGGAAAGTTCCATGTTAAACTGGCCTTGTGCTACATCCCGCCTTGTGCCACATCCCGCCTTGTGCCACATCCCGCCTTGTGGGGAGGACTTGGGTATATAACGAGTTTATCACACCTCTGAGTTTGCCTCTGCATTCGATTGGGGAGGAACTCACACGAGGCTTTGCCTATGGGCATAGTCTCGTCTGGGGAGGTAGACAGCCACCCGACCCAGTGTATGCGAAGTCTGCGGAAAATTTTGCCCTAGTGTACGCGTTCGGAAAGTTCCACGTTAGACTGACCTTGTACCACATCCCGCACTGTGGGGAGCTCTGGTAAATACCGAGTTTATCAAAACTCGTCGAAGTCAGACGGTCCGCTACCTGGCCGTGGTTGTCAAGCTCTGTGACTTCGGACAGATGGATAGTCAGTCGGGACTCCGTATAGCGGCGGAGACACCACAGCAACAAAAAAAAACAGACAAAAATTGTACCCATTCCCGTGAGGGCTGAGTATATTTTGACCATTGTCCAGCGACGGAGATACGACTGGGAAAAACAAACAAGAATTGTACCCGATCCAGCGAATGCACAGGTTGTGCATATTATGAGCATTAGCCCACGTGGAAAAGATCGTGTTCCTCACAGAAATCAAGACCTTGTCGAAGTTTGGGGGTAAGCTGCCTGGATCTGATTGGCAGGCTCTCTGTTTTCGGGCAAAGGGAGACTCCGTCGGTGTTCCGTCTTGCGATGGAGACACCACTTGATAAAAACAGATGAGAATTGTACCCGATCCCGTGAATGCGGGGGCTGGGTATATTTTGACCATTAACGCGGGTGGAAACGTTCGTGATCCCCACAGAAATCTAGTCCTTCTGACGCATCTCATCTCAGTGGGTGGGGGACTGGGTAAATACCGAGTATATCAAACCACGTTGGAGTCAGGCAGATTGCTGTCTAGGTTTGGTGGTGGCTTTGTCTCGCTACTCTCAAGAGCTCTGTCTTTGGGCAGAGTGTGACTCAGCCGGGACTCTGTCTAGCGACGGATACCCGACCGGGAAAAAAACAGACAACAATTGATCCCGATCCCCTGAACATGCCCTGAATGGAAACGCTCGTGCCCCCCACAGAAATCTAGACCCCCCCCCCCCCGGCGTCATATCTCATCTAGGTGTATGCGTGGGGGGCTGGGTAAATAGCGAGTTTATCAAAGTTCGTCGGCGTCAAGCGGTTTGCAGTCTGTCTCCGATTGTCACGCTCTCTTTCTTCAGGATCTCCGTCTGGCGACAGCAACACGACTAAGAAAAACAGGCAGAAATTTTGTCCCGGTGCCGCAACTAAGAGGGCTGGTAATTCTTGATCATTAGCCCGGTGGAAACATTCTGATCCCTCACATAAATCTCAACCTTCTGTCATATCTCATCTCATTGGTGGGAATTGGGGAAAAAACCGAGCTTATCAAAGCTTGTCGGAGTCAAACGGTCCGCAGCCCGGCTCCGGTGGTCATGGCTCTCTGTCTTGAGGCAGAGGGAGATTCAGTCGGGGCTCTGTCTACAGACGGAAACTCTGTTCAGAAAAACAGACAAGAAATGTACCCGAGTCTGCTCTTGCGTGGCTGGGCAAATTTTGTCAATTGGCCCGAATGAAAACGCATAGGGGTTCCCCACAGAAATCGCGACCTTGTGTCACATCTCATCTCAGTGGGGAGAGTGGGTAAATACCGAGTTTATTAAAGGTTACTAATAAGCAATACATATTGTCTTGAACAATTCTACTGCACAGCTCTAGAAATTTCTTGACTTCTAATCGTTTTTAAATAAGATTTTTATAAATTTTTAACAGTATCATAATATAAGTATCTGCTATTACTTTTTGTGTTGATCTTTTTTCATCGTCGTATGTTAGATATACGTATACTTTTTAAGTATTTTTTATTTCACAACGGATTACTTCAGCTGTGTAAATTTAAAGTAGACGGAAATATATAAAAAAAAATTTCAAGCGTCTAAATAATTTTTTCCGCATTACCGCCATACACTGTAAATTTTAGAAATAATTTTTAATCTTACATGAGATCGCTAAAAAAGAGCATAGCAGGAATAAAAAGGATCTTAAACTTCATGAAAATAATTATTATTTTCTAAATGTTTATGTTATTGTTAAGCGGTAAGATCGAAGTATTTTGGGGTAGTTTTTACATTTTTTTAATCTTTCCTAGCACGTCCGAAATTCTCGTTAAAAATCTTGTTTTTTTTTTTGAGTCAGCAAAATTGACAGATAATCGGTCATGTCAATCATTTCTTTCTATTTTATAAAGAAAATAAAAATCCCCGTTTAAATTTTTTTTAATAATCAATTATATTTTTTTCAAAATTTATTTTAAGAAAATTAGAAATTATAAAGTTTATTTAAAATATTTTGAAACAAATATTACTTACTTTCTGCGCTGAAAAAATGTAGTTTAAATTAAGACAAAGCAGGTATTAACATTTGGTGTGACCTGATGAGTAATGATTTCATCACGTATTGACAGCTTACATAAGGGTAAGTCACCGTACGGAAGGGCAGAAGTGACGTAATTATTTAGTTTTAAGTGAACCAACTTATTTACCTCGTTATTTTCAAGGAAAACTTTCAGCGCTATAATTTTTTTTATATTTAACGTTTGCGATGCTTTATAGAAAATATAAAAAAAAATTAAAATAAGACTGTTGAGGGTGAGATTAAATTTCCTAAGATCTAATTAATTTATAGGTAGTTACCTTTCTTATGAAATTTTATCAGAAGTGTCCATAAAATACTATTTATTACATTTTACTGTGTTATTTTATTTCCATTCACTTTATTAATTTTGATATTTCATTCTTGGAAAAATATCATAACTAAGATAATATAAAAATAAGATCATATCAATTTCATAAAATGATACTAATACTTGTTGGTAGCCTTCTCAGTTGAAATTGAAAAACTTGTTTCGCACGAATAATTCGCAAAAATAAAGGCCGTAACAGCGGAGAACAACGCATAACTCAAATAACGCAACTTTTTATTGTATTCTTGCTGGTCTTCCGTACATTTGAATTACAGTCGATTTATGGGCTCAAAAGCCATCTGAAATATTGTTGTTATATACAGTGTACGTCTTCTGATTGTTATAAGCTATACAATTTATAATGCTAAAAGATAGATTTATTTAATAACGCCATTGTCTAAACTGAACACTGTTTTCAATAATTTTATAATATTTAACAATTTTAATGTAAAAATAATAAAATAATTTAAGAAATAACAAATAAATCTTTTAAAAATTCATTTTTCATCGAAAAGAATTTTTGCTTTCAGACAATATTATTCATATTCGTAAAAACAGCTAAAAGCAACTAAAAGCATTTGAAATTAAATATCTTTATTTTATCGAGTTTTGTATTCTACAATTCAGAGCTGATTTTCAGGTAGAGGAGGCCGAATAAAAAAAATATTTGTTTTCCTCAAAGCCTTGTGCTTTTAACTAATATAATCACTAAACTGACCAGTATTGAATTTCTAGAGTTTTCATTAAAATAGTTGAGGTGGGGGGGGGTAATAAATATAAAAAGTATTTTTGCCATGATTTTAAAGGAAGAAGACATATTTATAATAATCTCCACCATTTTTTAATAGTTTCTGAAAGTTTCATTAACATCCGACAATTATTTTTATTTTTGCAAGATTTTCCAAATTAATGTCTGTCATACAAAACAATAAAAAAAAAGAACGCGTTAAAATTTTGTTATTTAGTAGTTCCGATGATACAAAGAGAAAAAAAAATTAATCAAAAATTAGAATGTTCTAAAAAGAAAGGAATTTTTTTTTAAAAATAATCAAAAAATACTTTGTTCTTTCCTCTTAAAAATAACCTAAACATTTATACGATAAAATTTTGTTTTCATCGAGTTTTGGGTCTTTTTCATCATGCTATGCCCTTTTTCTTTTAGGATCAAGACAATAAAAATTTATCTTCATTTTTTTTCATTTTTGCTCTCTATCGCTCGCGCTTTTGTCTTGTAAAATTTTCAGATGAAAATGTTTTGCTTGTGAAAAAATTAAACGATAATATTTCGTTATTAAATTTAAATTCATAGAAATCCAACATAGCGTACATAATAGGATTTGAGTGTTACGCAAATTACAAACTAGGTATTTTGAATTTTACTGTGCGATTAAAATCCGAGCACAGTTGAAATGTTTAAGAGAGACAAGTGACACTAATTAAGGCATTGTGCTGAGACTGGCGCCGGGCAGTTTTGTAGTCTGCATGTCTTGAGTTCTGGCGGATAATAAAACATCTCGGCTGACACTACGAAACTCTTTGAAATTGGAATAATTAGAAATAAAATTTAGAAAACAGTTACAAAGTGAGAAACATTATAACGAGTGGTTGAAAAAAATACTATAAATAAAAAACAAAACGAAACGAAAAACAAAAACGGAGATAAAAGAAAAGAAGTACAAATCAAACACTCACATTTATTTATTTATTTTTATTTATTGCCGTTGGGGGAGGAGTGCATGCGAATGAATAACGTTAAATAATGGCACTCCGCCTGACATTTGTGGCACTTCCACAGAAGACAAAAGGAATTTCCTCGTTTCGATTCGTTTTTTTTTTATTCTATTTTATTTTCATCGCGATTGCAAATAGCAACACGTGTGACACGATCGAATTGCATTTGCTTATGAATACACCGGATACAATTCTATAGATTTCGCTAAATATACTTGTGGGGGTGGGGATAGTAAGAGAGGAGATTGAAGACAAGGAAGAATCGACATCGGATTAGAAAGATGAAATGTTAATTTCAGGTATTGTACACAGAAAATGATATTCTTATTAAGTATACAATGCATCGTTTCCCAAATAAGAAAAACATTTACTTCCCAGAATTTGAATCTTGTCTCTGTTATTACAGCTTTGCATATAAAATAAAAAGCACATTCCACACACAAATGTAATTCTCGACATATATACATGTGTGTGGGGGGTGTTGGTAGTATATAAAAACCCGAACAAAATTTTTGATAAATCAGACAAAATGGAAAACTGTTTTATAGATTACGAGTACTGACTTCGTCAGATAGGCTTCTTCGGCAATTAAAGAAACCTGTGTTTGTGTATCTGTGAGTGTGTGCGTATGTATGTGTGGGTACGTGTCTGTGTATGTGAAAGTGTGTGCGTGTGTGTGTGAGAGAGTGTGTGTGTTTGTGCGAAAGTGTGTATGTGTGTGTATGTTCTCATATTAAATCGTTAATATCTATTTGCTAGGCTAGAGCCTTTCGGTCGGAAAAGAACACGAAATCTGTGTAATTTTTGTACTAAAGCACTTAATATATATTTGTTATGTGTCTTTCAGTCGGAATGAAAGAAGAAAAGAGTTATTTTTTGACTAAAGCCAAAAATTGATGTTTGCTAAGCAGGCGTATTTCCGTCAAAGAGAAAGATGAAAACTGTAATTTTTGTATAATAGCCGTTGTAGGTACCTCCACTTTTTCGCGAGAAAACAGATTAGCGTAATGAAAAAGGCCACAAACTTAATAAAAAATAAAGTATTATTGTCAAAATGTTTATGTTATTATTAAGATAAAAGATCAAAGTATTTTTTTTTCTGAAATTTTTTAATCCTTTCTAAAACGTTCGAAATTTTAGTTAAAATCTGGTTTTGTTTACATCACCGGGGTGGCATAATAATAACATTTTCAAACTTGCACTATTCTAACGGAAAATCTGCTCTGAATTTGAAAATAATGAATTCAATAAAAGTATGACATTATTTAATTAGAAAAGCTTTTAATTGTTTTTATAAATACGTTATTTTAAGGACATTATTGTCTGAAGAAATAAAAAAATTTCCGAAGAATAATGAATTTTTACAAGATATTTTTTCATTTTTGTTTTTAAATTTTAATTACAATAATTCATAATAGTGTAAAATCGTGTAAAATTCTGTACAGGGATATTTCCTGGATGTGATATAGTAATTAAGTGGAAACGAAATTTACGAATCCAAAATTGAAAAGATTAATAAACGTAGTTACACTATTATATTTGTTAAATAATTTTTATATTTCTTATTTTTTACTTACTTTGTTCCCTATTTTCATCTATGAAAAGCTAAACCTGACATTATTATGAAGAGGTCACGTGATCTAAGAGTTTTGTCTCTTTACAGAGAAATTAAAAAAATTAAGAAAATTTAATGGTATTTTTTATTTTTTTTTATTTTTGCATAAAGCAACTCCGGGTCATTTCGCGTCAGCCATCGCTTCGTCACTCAATCGTCCATCCATTATCGCCTCAGATAAGCTATAAGCACGACCAATCATTAAATAAATGGTTGTATATTACTATATTATGCTATAAGTAAGTAATATTTATTTCAAATCGGATAAATCTATCTTTACATTTTCCAGTTTTATTCAATTAACTTGTCAGAAATATATATATTTTTACATAACAGTGTGATTTTTGTACTAAAACTGAAAATGCATCTTTGTCAGGCTGGAAACTTTCGGTCGGAATGAAGACCCAAAACTATGTGATTTTGTACAAAAGTAATAATTGCATAATTCTTAGGCGTCTTTCGGCCGGAAAGAAAGAAGAAAACTGGGTATTTTTGTACTAGATCCATTAATGCATGTTTGTTACGCGTCTTTCCGTTGTAACAAGAGATAAATGTATTGTTTTGGTAGAGAAGTCTTCAATGCATGTTTGTTGGGAGTCTATAGGTCGAAAAAGGGAAGAAAACCGTGTGATATTTGTATTAGTGAAGTTAATACCTGCTTGTTAGGTGTCTTTCGGCCGGAATGAAAGATGATAACAGTGTGATTTTTGTGCTAAAACCCAAAATGAATGTTTGTGAGGCTGGAAAATTTCGGTCGGAAAGAAAACTGAAAACTATGTCCGTATTTCCGTCGTAACAAGAGATAAAAAGTATAGTTTTGGTAGAGCTTTTAATGCATGTTTGTCAGGAGTCTTTCGGTGGAAAAGGGAAGAAAACTGTGTGATTTTTATACTAGTGAAGTTAATAAATGTTTATTAGGTGTCTTTAGGTCGTAATGAAAGATGATAACAGTGTGATTTTTGTACTAAAACCGAAAATGCATGTTTGTGAGCCTGGAAATTTTCGGTCGGAAAGAAAACTGAAAAATATGTGATTTTTTAGATCATTTAATGCAAGTTTGTTACGCGTCTTTCCTCCGTAACAACAGATAAAAGTATTGTTTTGGTTTTTAAGAGTCTTTGGTCGGAAGGACAGTTGAAAACTGTGATTTTTCTACGAAAGATCTTAATACATGTATCTTAGACGTCTTTCGATCGTAAAGAAAGAAGAAAACAGTGTGATTTTTCTACGAAAGACCTTAATGCAAATTTGTTTGTCATCTTTCGATCGTAAAGAAAGAAGAAAACAGTGTGATTTTTCTACGAAAGACCTTAATGCAAATTTGTTTGTCATCTTTCGTTCGAACAGAAAGAAGAAAACAGTGTGATTTTTCTACGAAAGACCTTAATGCAAATTTGTTTGTCATCTTTCGATCGTAAAGAAAGAAGAAAACAGTGTGATTTTTCTACGAAAGACCTTAATGCAAATTTGTTTGTCATCTTTCGTTCGAACAGAAAGAAGAAAACAGTGTGATTTTTCTACGAAAGACCTTAATGCAAATTTGTTTGTCATCTTTCGTTCGAACAGAAAGAAGAAAACAGTGTGATTTTTCTACGAAAGACCTTAATGCAAATTTGTTTGTCATCTTTCGTTCGAACAGAAAGAAGAAAACAGTGTGATTTTTCTACGAAAGACCTTAATGCAAATTTGTTTGTCATCTTTCGTTCGAACAGAAAGAAGAAAACAGTGTGATTTTTCTACGAAAGACCTTAATGCAAATTTGTTTGTCATCTTTCGTTCGAACAGAAAGAAGAAAACAGTGTGATTTTTCTACGAAAGACCTTAATGCAAATTTGTTTGTCATCTTTCGTTCGAACAGAAAGAAGAAAACAGTGTGATTTTTCTACGAAAGACCTTAATGCAAATTTGTTTGTCATCTTTCGTTCGAACAGAAAGAAGAAAACAGTGTGATTTTTCTACGAAAGACCTTAATGCAAATTTGTTTGTCATCTTTCGTTCGAACAGAAAGAAGAAAACAGTGTGATTTTTCTACGAAAGACCTTAATGCAAATTTGTTTGTCATCTTTCGTTCGAACAGAAAGAAGAAAACAGTGTGATTTTTCTACGAAAGACCTTAATGCAAATTTGTTTGTCATCTTTCGTTCGAACAGAAAGAAGAAAACAGTGTGATTTTTCTACGAAAGACCTTAATGCAAATTTGTTTGTCATCTTTCGTTCGAACAGAAAGAAGAAAACAGTGTGATTTTTCTACGAAAGACCTTAATGCAAATTTGTTTGTCATCTTTCGTTCGAACAGAAAGAAGAAAACAGTGTGATTTTTCTACGAAAGACCTTAATGCAAATTTGTTTGTCATCTTTCGTTCGAACAGAAAGAAGAAAACAGTGTGATTTTTCTACGAAAGACCTTAATGCAAATTTGTTTGTCATCTTTCGTTCGAACAGAAAGAAGAAAACAGTGTGATTTTTCTACGAAAGACCTTAATGCAAATTTGTTTGTCATCTTTCGTTCGAACAGAAAGAAGAAAACAGTGTGATTTTTCTACGAAAGACCTTAATGCAAATTTGTTTGTCATCTTTCGTTCGAACAGAAAGAAGAAAACAGTGTGATTTTTCTACGAAAGACCTTAATGCAAATTTGTTTGTCATCTTTCGTTCGAACAGAAAGAAGAAAACAGTGTGATTTTTCTACGAAAGACCTTAATGCAAATTTGTTTGTCATCTTTCGTTCGAACAGAAAGAAGAAAACAGTGTGATTTTTCTACGAAAGACCTTAATGCAAATTTGTTTGTCATCTTTCGTTCGAACAGAAAGAAGAAAACAGTGTGATTTTTCTACGAAAGACCTTAATGCAAATTTGTTTGTCATCTTTCGTTCGAACAGAAAGAAGAAAACAGTGTGATTTTTCTACGAAAGACCTTAATGCAAATTTGTTTGTCATCTTTCGTTCGAACAGAAAGAAGAAAACAGTGTGATTTTTCTACGAAAGACCTTAATGCAAATTTGTTTGTCATCTTTCGTTCGAACAGAAAGAAGAAAACAGTGTGATTTTTCTACGAAAGACCTTAATGCAAATTTGTTTGTCATCTTTCGTTCGAACAGAAAGAAGAAAACAGTGTGATTTTTCTACGAAAGACCTTAATGCAAATTTGTTTGTCATCTTTCGTTCGAACAGAAAGAAGAAAACAGTGTGATTTTTCTACGAAAGACCTTAATGCAAATTTGTTTGTCATCTTTCGTTCGAACAGAAAGAAGAAAACAGTGTGATTTTTCTACGAAAGACCTTAATGCAAATTTGTTTGTCATCTTTCGTTCGAACAGAAAGAAGAAAACAGTGTGATTTTTCTACGAAAGACCTTAATGCAAATTTGTTTGTCATCTTTCGTTCGAACAGAAAGAAGAAAACAGTGTGATTTTTCTACGAAAGACCTTAATGCAAATTTGTTTGTCATCTTTCGTTCGAACAGAAAGAAGAAAACAGTGTGATTTTTCTACGAAAGACCTTAATGCAAATTTGTTTGTCATCTTTCGTTCGAACAGAAAGAAGAAAACAGTGTGATTTTTCTACGAAAGACCTTAATGCAAATTTGTTTGTCATCTTTCGTTCGAACAGAAAGAAGAAAACAGTGTGATTTTTCTACGAAAGACCTTAATGCAAATTTGTTTGTCATCTTTCGTTCGAACAGAAAGAAGAAAACAGTGTGATTTTTCTACGAAAGACCTTAATGCAAATTTGTTTGTCATCTTTCGTTCGAACAGAAAGAAGAAAACAGTGTGATTTTTCTACGAAAGACCTTAATGCAAATTTGTTTGTCATCTTTCGTTCGAACAGAAAGAAGAAAACAGTGTGATTTTTCTACGAAAGACCTTAATGCAAATTTGTTTGTCATCTTTCGTTCGAACAGAAAGAAGAAAACAGTGTGATTTTTCTACGAAAGACCTTAATGCAAATTTGTTTGTCATCTTTCGTTCGAACAGAAAGAAGAAAACAGTGTGATTTTTCTACGAAAGACCTTAATGCAAATTTGTTTGTCATCTTTCGTTCGAACAGAAAGAAGAAAACAGTGTGATTTTTCTACGAAAGACCTTAATGCAAATTTGTTTGTCATCTTTCGTTCGAACAGAAAGAAGAAAACAGTGTGATTTTTCTACGAAAGACCTTAATGCAAATTTGTTTGTCATCTTTCGTTCGAACAGAAAGAAGAAAACAGTGTGATTTTTCTACGAAAGACCTTAATGCAAATTTGTTTGTCATCTTTCGTTCGAACAGAAAGAAGAAAACAGTGTGATTTTTCTACGAAAGACCTTAATGCAAATTTGTTTGTCATCTTTCGTTCGAACAGAAAGAAGAAAACAGTGTGATTTTTCTACGAAAGACCTTAATGCAAATTTGTTTGTCATCTTTCGTTCGAACAGAAAGAAGAAAACAGTGTGATTTTTCTACGAAAGACCTTAATGCAAATTTGTTTGTCATCTTTCGTTCGAACAGAAAGAAGAAAACAGTGTGATTTTTCTACGAAAGACCTTAATGCAAATTTGTTTGTCATCTTTCGATCGTAAAGAAAGAAGAAAACAGTGTGATTTTTCTACGAAAGACCTTAATGCAAATTTGTTTGTCATCTTTCGTTCGAACAGAAAGAAGAAAACAGTGTGATTTTTCTACGAAAGACCTTAATGCAAATTTGTTTGTCATCTTTCGTTCGAACAGAAAGAAGAAAACAGTGTGATTTTTCTACGAAAGACCTTAATGCAAATTTGTTTGTCATCTTTCGTTCGAACAGAAAGAAGAAAACAGTGTGATTTTTCTACGAAAGACCTTAATGCAAATTTGTTTGTCATCTTTCGTTCGAACAGAAAGAAGAAAACAGTGTGATTTTTCTACGAAAGACCTTAATGCAAATTTGTTTGTCATCTTTCGTTCGAACAGAAAGAAGAAAACAGTGTGATTTTTCTACGAAAGACCTTAATGCAAATTTGTTTGTCATCTTTCGATCGTAAAGAAAGAAGAAAACAGTGTGATTTTTCTACGAAAGACCTTAATGCAAATTTGTTTGTCATCTTTCGTTCGAACAGAAAGAAGAAAACAGTGTGATTTTTCTACGAAAGACCTTAATGCAAATTTGTTTGTCATCTTTCGTTCGAACAGAAAGAAGAAAACAGTGTGATTTTTCTACGAAAGACCTTAATGCAAATTTGTTTGTCATCTTTCGTTCGAACAGAAAGAAGAAAACAGTGTGATTTTTCTACGAAAGACCTTAATGCAAATTTGTTTGTCATCTTTCGTTCGAACAGAAAGAAGAAAACAGTGTGATTTCTATATTAAACAGCTTAATGCATTTTTGTCACGCGTCTTTTAATAGGAAAGAAAGTAGAAAACGTTGATTTTTGTACGAAAGCCGTTAATGCGTATTTGTTACGCGTCTTTATGTCGGAAAGAAAGTTGAAATCCTGTCTAATTTTTGTACTGATTAAGTTAATGCATGTTTTTCATACGTCTATCTGTCGGAATTGAAGAACAAACTGAAATTTTTGTACAAAAGCCGTTAATGATTGTTTGTTAGAAGTGTTTCGGTCGGAAAAAAAAAGAAAATATTGCAATTTTCGTACTAGAATGGTTAAGGCTTTTTTGTTAGACGTGTTTCGTTCGGAAAGAATAAAGTAAACTGTCTGATTTTTGTACGAAAGCCGTTCATGTATGATTTTCAGGCATCTTTCGAGTGGAATGAATAAAGTAAACTGTCCGATTTTTGTACGAAAGCCATTAATGTATAATTGTGAAGCGTCTTTCGATCGGAAAGAAAAAAGAAAACCTTTTGATTTTTGTACGAAAGCCGTTAATACATGTTTGTTAGATATCTTTCGCTCAGAAAGAAGAGCGAAAGCTGTGTGATTTTTGTTCAAAAGTCGTTAATGCATGTTCGATACCTTTCGATCGGAAAGAATAAAGAAAACAGTCTAATTATTGTACTAAACCTGTTAATGCATTTTTGTTAGGCATCTTTCGATCGGGAAGAAGAAAGAAAACTGTGTGATTTTTGTACAAAAGCCGTTTCGATCTGAAAGACTAAAACAATGTGTGATTTTGGTATGAAACCCGTTAAGACACAATTGTTTCGCATCTTTCGATAGGAAAGAATAAAGAAAACAGCCTGAATTTTGTTCGAAAGCCGTTAATGTGTTTTTTAGACATATTTCGATCGTAAAAAATAAAGAAATCGGTCTGATATTTGAACTAATCTAATATTTGTTTGGCATCTTTCCAGCAGAAAGAAAAAGAAAACCGTCTGATTTTTGTACGAAAGTCGTTATTGCATTGATTTTAGGTATTTCTTGGTCGGATAGAAGAAAGAAAACTATGTGATATTTGTACGAATGCCATTAATGTATGTTTGTTAGGCATCTTTCTATCGGAAACAGTAAAGAAAACCGTCTGTTGTTTGTACGAAAGCCGTTAATGTATGCTTGTTTGCACTCTTTCTATCGGAAAGAATAAAGAAAACTCTCTGATGTTTGTACGAAATCCGTTATTGCATTTTTGTTAGGCATTTTTCGATCGGGAAGAAGAAAGAAAACTATGTGCTTTTTGTACGAAAGCCGTTAATGTATGTTTGTTTGGCATCTTTCTATCGGAAACAATAAAGAAAACTGTCAGATGTTTGTACGAAAGCTGTTAATGTATCTTTGTTTGGCATCTTATCATCGGAAAGAATAAAGAAAACTGTTTGATTTTCGTACGAAAGCCGTTAATGTATGTTTGTTAGGCATCTTTCGATCGGAAAGAATAAGAAAACCGTCTGATTTTTGTACGGAAGCAGTTATTGCATTTTTATTAGGCATCTTTCGATCGGAAAGCATGATGAAAACTGAGATTATTGTACGAAAGCCGTTAATGCATGATTTTTAGGCATCTTTTGATCAGAATGAATAAAGAAATCTGTCTGATTTTTGTGCGAAAGCCGTTAATGCTTGTTTGTTATGCATTTTCAATCGAAATGAATAAAGAAAACTGATTGATTTTCGTTCGAAAGCAGGTTAATGTATGTTTGTTAGGCATCTTTCTATAGGAAACAATAAAGAAAACTGACTCATTTTTGTACGAAAGCCGTTAATGTATGTTTGTTAGGCATCTTTCGTTCGGAATGAATAAAGAAATCACTCTGATTTTGCACTAAACCTGTTAATGCGTGTTTCTTACGAATCTTTCAATCGGAAAGTACAAAGAAAACTGACTTTTGTACGAACGCCGTTAATGCATGTTTGATAACCAAATTTCCATCGGAAAGAATAAAGAAAACAGTCTGATTTCTGTACGAAAGCCGTTAATGTATGTTTTTAGGCTTCTTTCGTTCGGAAAGAATAAAGAAAATTGTCTGATTTTTGTACTGAACCTATTAATGCATTTTGTTAGGCATCTTTCGATCGGAAAGAATAAAGTAAACTGTCTGATTTTTCTACGAAAGCCGTTAATGTATGTTTGTTAGGCATCTTTCGATTGTAAAGAATAATGAAAACTGATTTTTCTACGAAAGCCTTTAATGTATGTTTGTTAGGCATCTTTCGATCGGAAAGAATATAAGAAAACATTTTGATTTTTGTACAAAAGCCGTTAATGCATGTTTGTTAGATATCTTTCGCTCAGAAAGAAGAACGAAAGCTGGATGATTTTTGTTCAAAAGTCGTTAATGTATGTTTGATATCTTTCGATCGGTAAATAATAAAGAAAACAGTCTGATTATTGTACTAAACCGGTTAATGCATTATTGTTAGGCATCTTTCGATCGGAAAGACTAAAAAAATGTATGATTTTGGTACGAAACCCGTTAATTCACAATTGTTTGGCATCTTTCGATAGGAAAGAAAAAGAAAACCGTCTGAATTTTGTACGAAAGCCGTTACTGTATATTTGTTAGGCATCTTTCGATCGTAAAGAATAAAGAAATCGGTTTGATATTTGTAATAATCCAGTGAATGCATGTTTGTTTGGCTTCTTTCGATCGGAAAGAAAACGAAAACTGTCTGATGTTTATACGGAAGCCGTTAATATATGTTTGTTTTGCATCTTTCCATCGGAAAGAATAAAGAAAACTTTCTGATGTTTGTACGAAATCCGTTATTGCATTTTAGTTAGGCATCTTTCTATCGGAAAATATAAAGAAAACTGTCTGATTTTTTAACGAAAGCCGTTAATGTATGATTGTTAGGTATCTTTCGATCGGAAAGAATAAAGCAAACTGTGTGATTATTGTACGAAAGCCATCAATGCATGTTTATTAGGCATCTTTTCATCAGAATGAATAAAGAAAACTGTCTGATTTTTGCACGAAGCCGTTAATGCATGTTTGTTAGGCGTCTTTTATTCGGAAAGAATAAAGAAATCTGATTGATTTTTGTACTAAAGCCGTTAATGTATGTTTGTTAGGCATCTTTCCATGATAAAAAAGAAAGAATGTTTGTTTTTTGTACGAAAGCTGTTAATGCATGTTTCTTAGGCATCTTTCGTTCGGAATGAATAAAGAAATCACTCTGATTTTGCACTAAACCTGTTACTGCGTGTTTCTTACGAATCTTTCAATCGGAAAGTACAAAGAAAACTGACTTTTGTGCGAAAGCCGTTAATGCATGTTTTTCAAGCAAATTTCGATCGAAAAGAATAAAGAAAACGGTCTGATTTCTGTACGAAAGCTGTTAATGTATGTTTGTTAGGCATCTTAATAAAGATAACAGTCTGATATTTGTACTAATCCAGTGAATGCATGTTTGTTTGGCATCTTTCGATCGGAAAGAAAAAGAGAACCGTCTGATTTTTGTACGAAAGCCGTTATTGGCATTTTTCGATCGGAAAAAAAAGAAAGAAAACGGTGTGATTTTTGTACGAATGCCGTTAATGTATGTTTGTTAGGCATCTTTCTATCGGAAAAAAGAAAGAAAACTGTCTGTTATTTGTACGAAAGCCGTTAATATATGTCTGTTTGGCATGTTTCCATCGGAAAGAATAAAGAAAACTGTCTGATTTCTGTACGAATACAGTTAATGCATATTTGTTAGGCATCTTTCGATCGGAAAGAATAAAGTTTGTCCGATTTTTGTACAAAAGACGTTAATGCATGTTTGTTAGATATCTTTCGACCGGAAAGAATAATGAAAACTGTGATTTTTGTACGAAAGCCGTTAATGCATTTTTGTTAGGCTTCTTTCGATCAGAAAGAATAAAGAAAACTGTATAATTTTTGTACGACAGCCATTAATGCAAGTTTGTTAGGCATCTTTCGATCGGAAAGAATTAAAAACTGTCTGATTTTTGTGCGAAAGCCTTTAATGCTTTTTTTTTAGATATCTTTCGATCGGAAAGAATAAGAAAACCGTCTGATTTTTGTACGGAAGCAGTTATTGCATTTTTGTTAGGCATCTGTGTGGCTATTGTACGAAAACCGTTAATTCATGTTTGTTTGGCGTCTTTTGATCGGAAAGAGTAAAGAATATTGTCTGATTTTCTACGAAAGCCGTTAATGCATTTTTGTTAGGCTTCTTTCGATCGGAAAGAATAAAGTAAACTGTATAATTTTTGCACGACAGCCGTTAATTTATGTTTGTTAGGCATCTTTCGATCGGAAGAACAGAAGAAATCAATGTGATTTTTTCCAAGAGCCGTTAATGAATTTTTTTGTCTTCCGTTCAGAAAAAAGAAGTAATCATTGCGATTCTACTTAAATCTTTAATGCCTGCTTTTTAGTCAGCTTTCAGTCGGAAAGAAAATAAACTTGTATGATATGTATTGCATAATCCGTTCATGCATGTGATTTAGTCGTCTTTCAGTCGGCATGAAAGAAAAAAATCTGTTTTTTGTACAAAAACCTTTAATACATGCTTGTTAAGTGTTTTTCAGTCGGAATGAAAGAAGAAATCTGTATGAATTTTATACAAAATCCGTTAATGCGTGTTTGTTAATCGTCTTTCCTTCGGAAAGGAAGATGAAAAAATGAGTTTTTGTAAAAAAAAAAGGTGTTTATGCCTGCTTCTAGGCATCTTTCGATCGGAATGAAAGTCGAAAAGAACGTGATGTTTTTCATTTTTTTATTATTTAATTTGCTAATCTCTGCTTGTCTTGAAATTAGCCCACTTACAGTAGACTTCGTTTCATTCTCCTCCAATGATAGATATTCTTGTGTGCTCATGACGTCAAAAATGTCGGTAATTCTTTGAAATATTTTATAGTTAGATGTAAGAAAAACATTCTTGTATCAATGTATTGAGTTTCAATAAAGCGTGAATGAATAATTCACAACTAAAATAAAGAACAATGAAGTGTTTAATTCATCCTTTACCTTTATATTGTTTTCGAAATTCAATAATATTTATGATTTATTGATTACTCCTGGTATTATAAAAATAGCTTTTTACTCAATATTTTTTCATGGTAAAAAGGTTGTGTATTTAATATAACAGTGAAATGGATATATCTCTTAGGACAACAGCAACAGGGTGACAAAGGCGCCGACGACAAAGCCTATTTCAAGATCAAGTAAGATGATCATTTAATGAACAGATTTATATCTGCCTCACATGAAAGTCTTGAACAAATAAGACTGCAATCTAAGAAACTTTGGAGTAAACGATCTGATTAATTAAACGGATTATTTTGCTCGTTGTCTAATTTTGTCTAAATGCAGAAAAATTATTTATTTTTATAGATTATTATACGTCTAAAGGAAATAATCATTCATATATTTACTTAAGTTAATTTACATCATTTCCCTATAGATGGGACAGGAAATATATAAATATGTACAAACTAATGATTATTATATGATTTGATAATACAATATATATATGTTTGGGGTACTACTCATATTTTAACTAAAATTTAGTGGGAAACAAAATTTACACATATAAATGGTGGGTCCTCAATGTCAGTAAACGTGAAAAGAAATGATATAAATTTTAACAAGGCGATAGTTTTATGTGTTTTTCTATAACAACTGACTGATTAACAAGGGAGAGAATATACACTAGTATGCATGCAAATATAACTGAAAAGAAGGAACACATTAAAATTTACTAATTAGGAATTGTGTGTGTGTGCGTGTGTGTGTGTGAAAGATTTCAATTGCTCTGGGAAAAGATATCACCACGTCGGAGAACATGGTCCGGTGCTGGTGTTGCTTCTACCGCATGAAAAGATCGAAAAAGGGGGGAAAAAAACAGGAATTATCCCGTTTTTTATAGCTATTTTACAGCGCCACCTAACGGCGTCTTGGTGAAACAGGCAAGGCCAAGTGCGAGTAACCCGCAATGTATATCGTAATGAATAAAAATGTGTTCGCTTATCCTATTACTATTCTGATGTTTGCGATATTATATTTCAATCCTCATGTAAATTATTTACAGAAAGCCTATAAATAAAATCCCCTTATGGATTTCTTTATATAATAGTATAGTTATTAATATATTTAATATCATATTTACTGATATTTATTGTTTAATTTCAGCGATATGAACATCGTCATGGTTCGTAAGAAATATATTACCTCAAAAGGGAAACAAGATATTGTAAAATTATTGAGTGATGGGAACAGAACTCGGGAAATTACGAAAAACTTAAACAGAATTAACGGATCAACCAAAAATGAAAACAGTAGCAAAATAAGAACAAAAAAATGTTTTTCAGAAAAAAAATCATAGATGAAGAGAAAACTTAAAGCAGCAGAAATATGGTTCTACTGAAGGATGTTAACGGAACATGTAAGCAGTGAGGAAGTTTTAAGGAATACGGAAATAAAAAAAATATATTTGTACTTAGAATCAGAAAGAGACAGTTGGAATGTCTGGGATACATAAAGAGGAAAGTGTGTTTGGATATATATATTTTTTTACTTATAGGTAAATGAATAGAAAAACTGCAACAATCAGAATAAAAATAACATCTAAAAGTGAATTTAATAAACAATATAGATGTCCAAGTCAAGCTGAATTAACTCGTTAATGACCATCCTAAAATCCGTAATTTATAATATTTATTAAATTAAAAATCCGGTATTAATTATAGATTTCTAAAAAAAATCTAGTATTAATTTTTAAAAATAAGTGGGGAAAATGATATAATTTTTTCTTGTGGATAAATGTATGTCAAAAAGTCAACATTCAGAATGAAAATAAAAGTTATAATAAATTCAATAGGTATCCTATTCTTACATTTCACCCACCTCCAAATCAGAGGGTATAAAACAATTGATATCCACTGTAAAATCCGGTAATACACTTAAATTAATATCCATGATTGATTGACTCGTTTTGTACGGATTATCAATCCTTTGCCGGTTATTTGATGCCAGTAAATATTTTAGAGTGTAATAATTTATTTTTGAAATGGTAATGATTTAATGATACATGTCTTATCAATTAACCCATAGCCACGGGGAAGGAGGTTGATTCATTTATTCACAAGGGGATTTCCGTATAAGTGAATATAACGAACCCAACTGGAATTGGAACTCAGCTCTCCGATTAAAAATTCCGAGGCATAATCCATTAAACCACCCGCACATCCAAGCTTACAGCACCTGGTATTACCAAGCGGTCACCAATCTAGGTACTGGCCAGGCTCGGCGGGACTTAATTTCGGTGATCGTACGGGAACCGTTGTTTCAATCAACTTAGAAATATATGCTCAGATCAGGTAGTTCATGTTCATGTTGTACATCAAGTCCACGATGGCGACTTCGACGAGTCCTTGGTATTATGGGCTCGTTTGTTGGTCACACCTCATATTACGTCCGCAAAGCTGATTATCACTTGAATTCAAGCTGAACTTTTGGCCCAAATTATGAAGCAGAAGTTTTGGCTGTCCTGAATGTAAGATGTGTGTTCTTTGAGATGCTCAGTCTTCATATCCCACTCTCGATAGAATCCAAAAGCGTCTCCGCGTCATTGTAGGCGACGAATTATTTTCCACTTTGCAATCCCTATCTTACAGACGAAACGTCGCAAGCTTCTCATTGTTCTATCGCTAATTTTCAGATGAACTACACACATTAGTTCCACCATTTCTAATCTTTACGGCTAGGACCCTCCATGCAGATTGTAGCGAACCGCCGTCATTACCTTCATATCCCCCTGGGGAGATGTAAGTTCCACTCAAGCAGCTTCTTCCAACGAACCACATCCTTATGGAATAGACTTCCAAGAAGCTGTTTTACAATCACTACAATCTTAACCTGTTTAAGTCTAGAGTTAACCGTTATCTTCTACACATACCCTCATAAGCCGTGCCTGTTATTCTGTAACCCTTTACCGCGAGTGGCCTCTAGGCCTTGTACAGTGTGAATACTACTATGAAAATAAAAACTGATATACCTAATCAGTCACCCATCTAGTTACTGACCAGGCTCGACTTTGCTGACTCCAAAATAGGACGGGGATCATTAATGGATTAAGCGTGAGCTTGAAGTATCAGATATTAAAACCTTATCTTATGTGAAAGTCCTTTGTTGGGCGTCGGCCTTCCCCCAGTATGTTGGTAGAAGCACATGGTTTTCCCTAGCGGTACTGACCAGGATTTTCATTGCTTAACTGCAGTTATCGTGCGAGAATCGGTGTGTCAACGCTATATGGCCGCAAGCCAGATATTAAGTTGATTGATTTGTTTTCTACGGCTTATCAACCCTTTGTCGCCTGAAAATAATTTTAGAATGTAAGAATTTTTTTTTTCGATAATAATTGTTTAGTGATACAACTCTTACTAATTAACCTATAACTCGGGGGAGAAGAGGTGAATTCATACCTTTCCCAAGGATATTTGAGCGTAAGTCGATATAACGAATCCAACTCGAATTAGAACTCGACTCTTCGATTAACAATTCCGAGGCATTATCCATTACACCATCCACACATCCAAGCTTACAACATTTGGCCTTCCTAAGAGGTCACCCATCTAGGTAGTGACAAGCCTCGACGTTACTTAACTTTGATGATCGTACCAGAATAGGTGTTTCAACATGATATGACCGTAACCCCGGATATTAGAATACAAAGTAATAACTCAGCAAGGCACTTCTGACCCACTTAGTGTACACCTACAATATCATGGATTGAAGAAAAAGAAATAATAAATGTATTAAGATATTTTGATCAAATTATATTCGAACCGAAAAAGAAAAGAAAAAAACAGAAATCTCGAACACCTCGAGGAAGAAAAACGAACGAATAACACAAGGTAGGACTGCAAGATTTGAAACATTAATGGATAGTTCGATAAATTAATCAAAGCAGAGAAAAATAAACAAGGATATTTCTTCAGGCAGTTAAACGTTTGAATAAATAAAAATAAACATTTGAACGTCTGTAAGAGAAAAGCGAGAAAGAAAAAGATGATATAAAACTTCACAGCTTTAGCGACGCCATTTTAAATGATAAAGTAAAAAAAAGTTGTTCTTACGTTTTATCGTCGGAAATGATAGCTTGGCGGCTGCCATTCTGAGGCTGTTATTGAAAGTCAAAGTAGAAATGACTTAATAAGTGTCAAGCTCTTCAGTGGGATTATCGAACGTTCACTTAACTCCTCAACCCTTGTTAACCTGTCAATTCTGTCTGCGACTTCAATTCACCAACTTCTACAGCATTAATTCATTGCCCCTCTATCTATCTATCTATCTATCTATCTATCTATCTGTATATATATATATATATATATATATATATATATATATATATATATATATATATACATATATATATATATATATATCTTTATAATATCTTTATATAATATTTTTATCTTTATAATATATTGCTTTTTGTCCTTGATTTCCCTTATTCTTTGTTTTTAAACTCATTTATCCTGTTTTTCTACTTACTTTCAATTTTTGCTCTTTTTATCTCCTTGCACACAAATACGCACGTACGCGCACGCACGTACGCGCACGCACGTACGCGCACGCACGTACGCGCACGCACGTACGCGCACGCACGTACGCGCACGCACGTACCTTTGTTTCAACATTTACCTTTTCTTTCTCTTCTTACTTAGTCTTCGTTCATTTCCTTTTTTTGAAACGCCGTTCTAATTGCCTCGATCCACAAATGAAAAAAAAAAACACATTCACGGCAAATAGAAAAACGAGGTGGATGTGCAATTGTTCCGGTCGAATGATGGCCCCCAAAATGTTAAGACACCAGAAACAAAGCAAAGAATGCTAATAGACATCGGATGATACTGCTGCCTGGTGTTGACTGCGTTCCTTCGGTTCGTCGGTTACGTGGAGATTGATATCCGACTCCAGAGTTTCGTAGATGGACCTGTCCGTCCACTCTTCCGGGGTATCAGCAATTTACTGCTTATATTGTTTCGATTGTTTTTGCTTTTTATATACATGTAATATTAATGTAAGTTTTTCTTTTTCTCTATTTATATAATTAAGTAATCAAAAATCATTAATGAGTAAGAAGTTAACAAATAACTGCATTCGGGTTATCAATAATTTCTACTGAAGAGCCTCTAGAGTAATTTGAAAGATAATCGTTACCACCCACCCAATTACCGCCAGGATAACACAATAGAACTTACTATCCATAATGCACCATTGACCAGCATGTATAAATAGTCGAGTCAACATACAACACATCTAGCTTGAAGATTACGTTGAAGCATGACAAAGACTGTCGCCGCTTTGTGTTGACGTATATGTTCACTGTATATATATATGTGTGTGTGTGTGTGTGTGTGTGTGAGAGAGAGAGAGAGAGAGAGAGAGAGAGAAAGAAAGAGAGAGAGAGCGCGCACGCCCGTGTGCGCGTGTGTGATGGCTAGTGATTCGGAATAAGAAATCGGCTAGCCGAGTTTGTTACGCTCACTTTTGGACAATACCCTTTCGACCGCTATGAATCTCTCTCTTCTCCCTTCCTCAGGTATGGGTTGAATAACAAGGCAAACTGAGCTTTCTAACTGAGAGTTATAATCAGTCAAGGAGAAGGACAACTTTGGATTCAAAATCGTATTCAACCCCAGTGTAATAGATACTAGTCAGACCCCGATATGATCATTAAATTCACAATGACTCTATAACCTCGAGTGACAGACAGTCAGACAGACGGCTAGAGACAGAGCGATGTAATTAAAATAAAACATTATTTATATAAGGAAAACAATGAATATTAAAGAAAAACTGTCGGTATATTAAAGGGAAATGTGGATAGTCAACTTAGAAATAGGTTATTCAGTTTCAGTAAAATCGCTCGAAGACGGCCTCTCCCAAGTGACTACAGTGTAACCCGGATATAAGAGACCCGGATATAAGATAGATTTTCTCTGGTCCCAAATTAGAGCCTGTGTTAATGTATATATACAGACCAAACCCGGATATAAGATAAACCCGGATATAAGAGACTTCTTCTCCGGTCCCGACAACTCTCTTATATCCGGGTTACACTGTATATGCTCAGTTCAGGTAGTTCACATTCATGTTGTACATCACGTGCACGATGGCGACTTCGACGATTCCTTGGTATTATGGGCTCACTCGTTGGTTTCGCGCTCGACCACACCCCCAGACGCAATAGAAGATTCAAATTAGGAGAATTACGTGTCCACGTGTTATGGGTAACATGATAGTGAAAATTCCCGCCCAGTGACACCCGGGTCGTGGTGACAATATGAGAGTGAAATTATTCCTCCTTGAATGCGCATTCGATCCGGGAATTGTCTACGTAGACGATAACATTCTCTTTGAGGCATGAGATGGCTCCTGTTGATCAGACAGAACCAGAGATCTATCAGAGGCAACTTCAAGATCGTTAATTCCAAGGATTCCGAATAGTGGTATTTGTTCTTCCTCTTCGCCTGGCCACTTTCAATAAAACGGATATCGTAATCACCATTATACACATCCAACTCTTTCCGAATCCTCTGCACAGGTTGGCATCCAAATACTCTAAAATTTTCGTATTGGAACTTCCGGCGCGAATAACCAGAAGTACAGCATGCCGTTTCAAAATTTCTAGCGGAGTGAATTGCGTCATGGTGCCATTTTTCTCACAGACGATGCCCAACTGACCCTACTATACTCTGCAGTTGACAAAATCAAAAACAAACAATACGCATGCGCGAAATTAAAAATATAAAAAGGCGACAATTTACCCATTGCACCCTGTACACACACACACACACACACACACATATATATATATATATATATATATATATATATATATATATATATATATATATGGGGACGAGGTACCAATCCCTCTTTATACAAGTTTCGTTAAAGATGACTGACAATGCACTGCAATGAGCGTTTTTATTTAATCTTTCTTGTGTTCGTACGAGTGTTTTCTTTTCTGGACACGAAATGTGTAAAATCTGTCCAAAAAGGACTATTTTTATTTTTTATTTTTAACTGATTGTGTGCGTTTTTTATGTATATATTTACAGTAATGAGAATGTTTTATTTTGCAAATGCTGTCAACCCGTTGTGGCTGTGTTCATAGTTAAAGTTACTGAGTGTTCGCTTTTCCTTTTTTATTATTTATGCTTCCACTATGATTAACTTGTGCATAAGGCTATTATACTGTGATTTTCGTCTCGTATTTTTCAGATGGAGTTTCGTAGGTTTCCTTGTCCCATATTCGGGGAACATTTCCACGATCTTCATTCTGGGTTTTTTTTTGTGGGGGGGGGGGGTGATTTTAGCCATGATTTCAACTGTTCAAAAAACTAATAATTTTTAATGCAGATTATACAACTAACAATAAGGTTAAATGATAAATTTCGATAAGTTACTTCTCTTTGCCTGAAACTTATGCAAAGTGTTCATTTTCGTAGATCAGCGAATATTTTTATTTCAAATTCTAAAAACCCGCAACAGCTTAGCTATATAAATGACACCCATAGAGTCAACGCATCATCTGCTAAAAAAAGTGGTACAAAACATTCACTGAAGTTTATGGTCAAATTTCTTTCCTCATTATGTGTTCTAGAAATCCCAATTGTCTGTTTCTGATTCTACGTATAAACTTCATTTTTGGTTCCATTTTCCTTAGAACATCCTCGTTACTCGCATGTTCAGTTCATGTTATTCGTAGCGCCCCTCTATAGAATCATATTTCTGTTGAATTATTAAGAATTATTGAGAAACGTTCATCGTTTAGGCTGCATATTGCATAATGAATATTAAAAAATGGATTGAAAGTGTTACTAACATTAAATCTGTTATATTTTTTTCTTGTTTTTTGTTATCGTTTCATCCGGGGTATTGCGATGGTTACACTAAGATGGTAGCAGTTGCTCTGAGGGAAAGAGAATAAGCCGGAAACTTAATCTTAGGCAGGAATAAATCTCTACTCTTGTTATATAGACGGCGAGGAGTGTGAACCGAGCGATATGTGAACCTATCTACTCCTATAATATTATTGCATTTTTTACGTTTAAGTCTAGCCCTGTGTGTGCCAACGTGTATTAATCTCTTTATTTAAACCATTGTGTTCTTTGTCTTTCTTATTAGGTTGAAGAAACTAGGTATAAAATATTGTTTCTAGCGAAACTCGAACTATCAGTCCGTATGTGTCTTTGTTATTTAAATTAACGAAATCAATTTTTTTTTAAAAAGCAAAAAAAAGTACTTTCACATACAAACAAAATGGTGATATTAATCAAGAGGTAATAATATTATAACAAGTTAATGAAATTACTTCATCTCCGATTCTCGGAAAAAATTTTCAATGGATTTTTAGCTGACATTATTTCTTATTGCTATAAACACTATTTCTCCATCCAGACCGTTTGTTATTAATTTCAGTTTGAGAAAATTAAAAATAAAAACAGGGAGAGCAACTCATATACGTGTACACTAAAAAAAAATAGCGTTTATGGCAATAGAAAAAAAGAGTACAAGTGATAATTTACATATGACTTTAAGCTCGATTTCTACCTTTCTTTAACTTAGGTACCTCCACGAGATCGCTAAAAAAAGAGCGTAGCATGATGAAAAAGACGCCAAACCTAACAAAAACAAAATTTTATCGTCTAAATGTTTATGTTATTATTAAGAGGGAAGATGAAAGTATTTTTGGAGTATTTTTTCACATTTTTAATCGTTCCTAGCACGTCCGAAATTTTCGTTAAAAATCTTCTTTTTTTCAGTCAGCAAAATTGACAGATAATCGATCATGGCAAACATTTTTTCCATTTTATAAAAGAAATGATATCTCAGTTTAAATGTTTATGTTATTATTAAGAGGAAAGATCAAAGTTTATATTAATTATTTTAAAAAATTTTCCTTCTTTTTTGGAACATTCGGAATTTTGATTTAAAAATCCTTGTTTCTCTTTGTATCAGCGGAATTAGTAAAATAACATATACAATTTTTAGCACGTTTTTTTTTTGTATGACACATTAATTTGGAAAATCTTGCAAAAACAAAAATAATTGTCTGATGTTAATGAAACTTTCAGAAAATATTCACAGATGATCGAAACTATTATAAATATTATTTTTTTATTAAAGTCATGGCAGAAATATTTTTTTATATTTATTACCCACCCCCATAACTAATTTTATGAAAACTCTAGAAATTCGATCGAGTCCACTTTAGTAATTACAATTGTTAAAAGCACAAGCCTTTGGGAATGCAAATCATGTTTTGTTTTGTTTTTTTGTTTTTAATTGGACCCCCGCCTAACTGAAAATCAGCTCTGAATTGTAACATACAAAACTCAATAAAACAAAGATATTATTTAATTTCAAATGCTTTTATTTGCTTTTACTTGTTTTTATGAATATGGACAATGTTTTCTGAAAGCAAAAAATGTTTTCGATGAAAAATGAATTTTTAATACGATTATTTATTTCTTTAATTATAATAGATTTTTATATTTAAGTTGTTAAAATATTATAAAATTACTTAAAAGCCGCATCCACTTTCATAAGTGTCCTTATGGGATAGATCTTTTTTTAGCGCATTGTAAATTGTATCGTGTTGACTAATCAAAAGACCCGCAGTAATTAAGATATGTAATTTTGTGTTTATAATCGGGCTGTAATTATAAAGTACGATAGATCAACCAGAACACAATTAAGTTGCGTTATTTGACTTAAGGATTGTTCTCCGCTGCTAAGGCCTTTACTTTTGCGAAACACGTGTGGAGAAGTTAATTTGATTTTTCAATTTCAACTGAGTTGTGTACCTACAAGTATCAGTATCATCTTATGAAATTTATATGATCTTATTTTTATATTAATCTCAGTTATGACATTTTTTCCATAAATGAAATATCAAAATTAATAATAAAATGAATAGAAATACAAATAATACAGTAAAATGGAGTAAATGTACATCAAATTATAGTATTTTATGTACACTTCTGATAAAATTTCATAAGAAAGTTACCTATAAATTAATTAGATACCTTTCTTATGAAATTTAATCTCACTCTTAACAGTCTTATTTTATTTTTTTTACAATATATTTTCCATAAAGCATCGTAAACGTAAAGGTGAAAGCTCAGTACAAAAAACAAAAAAAAATTACAGCGCTGAAAGTTTTCCTTAAAAATAACGAGGTAAATAATTTGTTCAATTAAATGTAAATAATTTCACTTTTCTCCTTCCGTAGAACAAATTATCCTCACGTAATTCGTCAATATGTCATTCATCACCTGTCAAATGACGCGAAAGGTTATGACTTGCTTTGTTTTATTTTCAAATTACATCTTTTCGACGCAGAATCTAAGTTAAGCTTGGTTCAAATTATTTTAAATAAACATTATAATTTCTGATTTTCTTAAAATAAATTTTGAAAAAATGATAATTGATTTTTAAAAGAATTTCAAAACTGAAATTTTCATTTCTTTTATAAAATGGAAAAAAAATGGTTGCCATGATCAATTATCTGTCAATTTTGCTGACTCGAAAAAAACAAGATTTTTAACGAATATTTCGGACGTGCTAGGAACGATTAAAAAATGTAAAAATATACCCCCCAAAATACTTAGATCTTTCCTCTTAATAATAACATAAACGTTTAGACGATAAAAATGTGTTTTCGTCAAGTTTGGCGTCTTTTTCATCATTCTATGTGCTTTTTTCTGCGATCTCGTGGAGGTAAGTTAAAGAAAGGTAGAAATCGAGCTTAAAGTCATATGTAAATTATCACTTGTACTCTATTTTTTATTGCCATAAACGCTATTTTTTTAGTGTACACGTATATGAGTTGCTCTCCCTGCTTTTATTTGTTATTTTCTTAAACTGAAATTAATAACAAACGGTCTGGATGGAGAAATAGTGTTTATAGCAATAAGAAATAATGTCGGCTAAAAATCCATTGAAAATTTGGACTGATATTACATATTCAGTACTAATTAAATTTTACTGTTTCCTGATACTTTCTTAAGCTTTTGGAAGACATCTTTCAAATACACAAATAAAATACACAGGATTCTCCAAGGGAAGACCTATTTCAAATTGACAAACCCAAAAATGTTGTTTGCTTTTCTTAATCAAAAGGAAAATAATATTACAAAGTATCCAGATACCTAGCGGTATCAACCTTATTCTTTAAAAAGAACTAAACATTTGAAAAATATTTATCTGCAACTGACATAATTAAAAAAAGAAATAAAAAGGAAAATCCTTTGATGTTGATTTCTTTCGTCTTGAATTTAAAATTGAAACATTGACATCAAAGTCCCATCTTTCGAAGTAGCCTTAGTGATGAACAATTAATAAAACTGTTAATGATCTCCTTCGATGAGTTTCTTATTGCTATTTTGAGCAGGAAATATCTCCGAGACAAAATTTTAAAAAATACGTATACAGGCAGGATATGTTTACAAATAAATTACTTCGCCATAAAATAAAGAAAATGTTGACATACACATGCACACTGACACAGAGATATCCGAGGGTAAGTAAAAAAAATTATCCCCACTTTCGCCATAACAGATCATTTGGTTTGTCAAAGTGTCTTCTACCCATGCGTGTTTATAGTTGGTATTATTGTTTACACGTGGTCGAAGTTTGAGCTGGATCGCACCAGTTTTCTTGCTGTTATTACAGTGCAAACATGACCGCTTCGCTAGCAGTGTGCACCAAGAGGAAACAAAGAGCAGAAAATCTATTAAAAAACACAACTTCATACCATTTTCTTCCTGAATAAAATGATGTTATACTTATCTAGCCACCCAACACAAAAACAACATCATAGACAAAGTCTGTGTATATATGTGTGTATGTGTGTGTACGCATGTGTGTGCGTGGAGAAAGAGAGAGAGATCAAAGTTACAGATAGTTTAGTGATTTCCCTGTGTGTGCATGCCTGTGTGTGTATGTATGTGTACAAGGATATATGTATATACATATATGAGAGAAAATTAAAATTAATCAACCCAGAATGTCTGTGGTCATTAATAACATTTGCTTTAATGGTCATTTGCTTCCTAAATACCCAAAATACATACATACATACATATATATATATATATATATATATATATATATATATATATATATATATATATATATATATCGCACATGTATATATGTTTGTGTGAGTGAGCATTTCAGGATATTCCGTTGGTCTCAAATTCAAAAAGGAATACAATCCTTTTAGTTACATCGACTATATTCTGGAGTTGATATTTTTTATACAACCAATTATTATATTTTATTCTGTTAAAATTTATGATGTATTTATATCTTTCAAAGACCTCCTCACATTTAAATTCTGTCTGGCATTATATACGGGGGTAAGTAAAAAATGATCCACACTTTCGCCATATCTTTAGGTTTGTCAAAGTGTCTTATTGCTTACACGTGATCGAAGTTTGAGCTTCCTCGCGCCAGTTTTCTTACTGTTGTTACAAACATAGCCGCACCGTTAGTAGTGTGCAACAAGGAGGAATTGTTGTGGGGCAGACCCATTTTACACAAGATGGACTCGTCCAAAGTGTACTTATACTGACAGAGAGAATACCTGCAGGTTGAGATACGTTGAGTCAGAGTGAGAGATACGGAGACAGTACACAGGGTGTTCACAGAGAGTTATACGAGAGTCCACAGAGAGAGAGAGATAATTACGGCTTCACTTATAGAGACTTGTACATATACTTTCTACTAACCCGCATTCCTGGACTACTAATCTTCACTTCAAGTCTGTATTCTTACGTTTAATACACTTATTTTTCTATCTCAATTACTGGTGTTGTTTATTTATTTGTGCAAGATTCCATTCCCGGAATCCACAACAGGAACAAAGAGCAAATTTCTCTGGCTGGAAGTTATGTCCAGGACTGAAATCCATTGGAGGCTTCTAACACAATACTAGCGCGTAGAAGAGTGTATGAGTGGATCGAGAAATTTAAAACCGACCGAGGAAGCGCGTCGCACAAAAGAAGGAGCCCATCACTGACGAGAAGGTTCGGCAAGCACGAGAGATGTTCATAGCGAACTGGCAAGTTATCATAGACGAGGCAGCATATTCTCTGCAGATTCATATCACTGCTCTTTATTCTTCCTTGGTACACACTACTAGCAAGAAAACTGGCGCGATCAAGCTCAAAGATCGATGATGTGATCACAATAATACCAACTATAAGCACGCATAAGCACTAACTAGTGTAACAAACCAAAAGTTATGTTATGGCGAACGTGCGGATAATTTTTTTTACTTACACTCGTACACAGATATGTGTAAGACATTGCAAAATATATTTCGGATTTCATTTCTTTTCGTCCAATACCAAGAAATTTGGGAGAAATTAGAAACAAAAAGGATACTTATAGATTGCATCAGAAAAAAAGACAATTGAAATTTCAAGTGCACATAATGAGGAAAGAGGGCTTAGAAAATATAACATACATTACACATGTTTAACACAATAAAAATGGAAGAAAAATCTTGTGTAAATGTTTGGCAGAACAGGGATCAGTAAAGATAACAGAAAACTTTACTAAAAGCTACAAGTGACAGGAAATTGTGATCGACATCCTGAAGTGAGACTAGGCATAGAAAAAGAAAAATTTCGTCCAAGGTTCGTAAGATACGGTTTATTAATTTTGTGGAAAGGCAATTTTAAATATCGGATTTTGTTACGGCTCGGGCATCGGGCATTATTAAAAATAGTGTTGTAGCTAAAGTTCCGTCAATTATTATCTAAATTTCATATATATATATATATATATATATATATATATATATATATATATATATATATATATATATATATAAGTTGCGGCAGAAATCCTTATACTTATATCTCTCACATAATATTAAGATATTAGCTAGATGAAGACACCCTTGTCACTGGGAGGTATATGTGGCAGATATTTCTGTCGCACCCTTTGCACACACAGTTATATATATATATATATATATATATATATATATATATATATATATATATATATATATATATATATATAATAGATAGGTTAATTAATAAAACAAGGACAAACAAAAGGGTACCGATATAATCAGGACGATAAACATTTATTAAATATTAATTATAAACAATATGATAGAAATGAAACATGGAGAGAAAGGTTTTAAGTTCGGAATTTTCGGACACCCCTGTGTCCTTTATCAACGTGCCGAGGAATAAACAGAAAAATGGGAATTACTCACCGACAGATGTTTTTTGTAGATACTGCATTTTCTGGTGCAAATCGTATTATTAGCAAAAACCCTATCTCTGTCTGATTCCTCGATGTGCGAAATTTTTTTATGAAAATAAACTTAAGTTTTTAAATTTCGATCGGTGGAAAAGCGTTAGCCAGGTCTACTATTACTAGTGTGTCGTGGGGTGGGGAGTGAGATTGTAAACATAGATGAAGAGAGTTATAGGTTGGGGAGGCGGAAAGACGTCTCGCGTGTAGCAAGTTGTAGCAAAAATTGTCGGACCAAGTTGTCAAGATGCGCTGTAGTTAGAATATGATGTGATGAAAAAAAATGGGGAGGAAAAATGGAAAATATAATAATAGACTATTATTAAATAAAATGAAATGAAAAGAAAAAAGTGAAGGAAGAAAAAATGGATAAAAATTTAGAAATGTATTGTTAATAAAAAAAAGAAAGAGTCTACTGAAAATAAAATAAAAATAAAGGAAAAACAGATAGGAAAAGCGTATATACATATATAGATGCACATGCCTACATCAGTGCATATAACAGTGTGTAAATATATACAAGCCATCACATAAACTTATAAATCTCAATACATGTAAAGATATAAATACATATACAAGTTTAATATGTATCTACACTAACCTTCCCCACTGCGTACATAAGCTTATATGTACGAAAGCCATAGTGATAGAATCAATGATGATATAAAAGAGAGTGACTGGAAAGTAGCCCTCAGTATACAAGGCAATATTTCTATTACTGAATAGTGCGTCATGAATGAAATCAAAAGTGGTAGAACATAAAAATATAACTGGTTGGTGATGACTGTTAAAATTTAGAGTTAAAATGTGGGTAGAGGGCTTACTCATCTGAGGAGTGGTGTTGCTGATAATGGGTATCCTTGTAGAAATTTTACTCCCTGAGTAAACCCAAATCCCTGTTTAGTTCCTCTATGCAGGAATGTACTTTTAGGATATACTTCAACTCCGATCTGCGTCTATCCTCCCGGCTACCGAACCAAGATGATAAAAACACGCACCGACATCGTTGATGCTATGACCAGGTTGGTTGAAGTGTACAGAGATCGGTAAATTGTTCTTGTTGTCTCTGTTTTTCTTGTGGTTATTGAACTGTAAACGAAGACTGTTCCGATTTCTCACACATAATTCCCTTTCTCGCATTTGTGACAGAAAAGTAAATATACGAGATTGGAACTATTACAGCTTAGAGCGGTTTGAATACCATGTGAGTACCTGGGTGGGTAAAAGTTGTGAATGATGGTGTGTTTGCAAACCAGTCACCGAGGTTTGTTATAGGTGACATTCCCTTGGTGAGGTGATGTTTTATGATGTTAAAAGTCTGAAGAGATTGGGGGCTGTCGCTTCGCTTGTAGGGGTTATCGCTAAATAATTTACTAATAGTATTGTCTAGTTCTAAATGTTGGGGATCTTTAGTTAAGGTTTGGGAAAGTTTATGGGTGTTATAATTAAAATAAAAGACCGTGGGGATTCTGGAATTATTCTTTTTAGTTACATAGTTGAGGAGAGTGTTTTTGTTATATTTGGAAGCTTTGGCGATAGATTCTTGGATTATTTTGAGTGGGTAATTTTTGTTAAGAAAGTTTATTGCAAAATTGCTCTTTGTGTATGCTGTAATCCTCCTTTGGATAACAGACGAGTTTAATGCGTAAGCATTGGCTGTAGATTATAGATTTTTAGGTTGGTGGGGTGGCAGCTAATGAATTTAAGTAGGAATGACCACCAGTAGGCTTTGCGTATAGTGTAGTGGATATGTTGTTGTTATTGAGACGTACCAGAACGTCCAGAAATGGAATAGAAGTGGTAGAATATTCCATAGTAAATTTGATGGTCTGGTGGAAATTATTAAGGTGTTTTTTTAAGATCTAGGAGATTGTTCTCTCCGTGTGTTCATATGAAGAAGATGTCGTCTATGTACCTGCGGTAGTGTATGGTTGCCAGGTGGTATCTACTAAACATATCTTGTTCAAGGACATCCATGAAAATGTTAGCATAGCTGGGGCCATTTTCGTTCCCACTCTAACTTGAAAAAAATGGTGCTCGTTGGACTGGAAGTTGTTGTGTGTGAGTATAAAATATATAACGTTCCAAATATCTTGTATACGGTGCTCCTGGAAGCCTCTGGTGCTTAAAAAAATTTTCAGGCTCGTTAACCCTCCTCATGTGTGATGTTAGACTATAAGGATGACACATCCAAGGTCACAAGGAGTGCATTGTCAGGTAAACTATCTATATTACTCAGAATTCTTAGGAAATGGGTAGTGTGTTTAATATAGCTGGGAATAGAGGGTAATAGAGGTTTGAGGATTTGGTCAATGTAACCAGAGATGTGTTGTGTTAGGTTTCCTATACCAGAAACTATACACTGGCCGGCCGGATGGATCTTAAGAGATTCTATCAGGTCATGCATCTTGTGTGGGTTATTGTTAATGCCCTCTATGGAGATTATTTTAGGGAGTTTGCGTAATTTGGTGAGGGTTTGTAGAATGTGCCGGGTTTGGGACTTTACGGGATGAAAGCCTTGATTAGTGTCTTTACGCTGTGGTCTAGATGGCTGATTAGAGAGTGGAGTTCAGACGTAAAACCTTCACTGAGAAATAGGGACAGTTTTTTTTATAGAAAAC
This sequence comes from Acanthosepion esculentum, assembly GCA_964036315.1. Classification (NCBI taxonomy): domain Eukaryota; kingdom Metazoa; phylum Mollusca; class Cephalopoda; order Sepiida; family Sepiidae; genus Acanthosepion; species Acanthosepion esculentum. Next base: position 61,520,529 of record OZ038478.1, read on the forward strand.
ATGGATCATTGAGCTGGCATTCCGCTTTTGTGATATATTTATTGTCCATGATAGTGATAGAAACGCCCTTGTCGGCTTGCTTGATAATTATGTCTTTGTTAGCTTGGAGGGATTTTATGGCTGCCCATTCCTGTCTAGGGATGTTGTACTGTGGTTTAGATGGAGGTTGCTTTGTATTAATTTGTCTAGGTGGTTCCTGGCACTTTTGGTATACGAATCAATATGGTTGTTGCGTCCGTTGGGTGAATTCCAGTGTGTAGACTTGTGTGATTTCGTGTACGTTGTCATAAGTGGTAGAGTTCGTGGTTGTTGTAGGTGGTGGAAAAGTATTTTCTTAAGTTTCTTAAGCGATTTTTGTGATAACCTATTAAGAAGTTTACTTTATTTATAAGCACAGAAAATCGTAATATTTTAAATTGTTATGGTTACGGAAGATTCAATCATTTTGATAAGTGAGGGGTAATTTCCCTAGACAACTTATGCATCATATATAAGTTACTTTCAAAATCAGGTTAAGTTAAGGTGAGATGGGGGTTCCTGCTCACAAACAATAACATCCATTTTTCGGGTGTTGTCTGGGTTTTTCAATGATAAAAATTTTCGCATTTTTATTTGGCTGCTTAATTTATAATACACAAAGTTTTCTTAAAAGTTTCATCTGAATATGAAGTCGTATGTTTAATATTTAAAATCTAATCCTAGAAATTTAAAGTACTTTTCTTAGACTATATGCTATTTTGTAAATAAATATATTAGAATTACATTCGTATTTTTTTAAAAATTAATCAAAGATCAAGTATAAACATATATGTTTTATCTTTCATCTCTTTTTCAAAATTAAACATTATTTAAGGAAATATTTGTGTCTGCAAAAAATAGCTATTTCATTTCTTTGATTAAGTAAATTTTTATTTTCAGAAACTTATTAATGTATATTTTTTCTTATATGCACAAAGGACATGGGTCATTTAATGACCTACAAGCTCTAGCTCTTATTAATTTCCATTTTACTGTTGGTGTTTTATTGGTTTCTTTTAAGTGTCAGAAATATTCTGATAGGGACGCTTGATTTCTGTATTTATTGTTTTTAAAGAACATTTGATGTTGGTTCCAGCGTCTTTTGAAATCATATTTAGTGCATCCAATGTAGATTTTAACTATGTCTGGATCTTCAATAGATGAGATATTACATTGATATATCAATGATTCCATACAACATATATTATTGAGAGGACAGTTTTGAGGATTTCTACAGTTACATAATTTTTCGTTATCTTCATTTCTTTTTATTTTAGGATTTAGATTTTTCTCATTTTGGTTTTAAGTGTTTACTCAAGATATTAGCATTATGTTTCTCAATATTCATTTCTACGTTTTCGGTACAACAGTAAATTAATTTAAGGGTATTTTTATTGAATATTGTACTGAGTTTACTGTCTCTAAGAAAATGTTTATCAATTAATGCTAGGAATTGTTGTCCTAATTTATTTTTTTTTATATGGGGGTGTATACCAAATGATTTTTCTCTTTCGTTTTTTTCTATTGTGTCCATTTTCATTTTTAATATAATTGAGTTTTGGGCATTTATAGCCTATATTCTTTAGAGCTTTATTAGAGAAATTACTATCTTCATAAAATATATTCTCATTTGATCAATTTGTACTTATTCTCTTTTCGATAGGTAAAGGTATATGCTTAATTATAAATGGAGGATGATTGGACTATATATATATATATATATATATATATATATATATATATATATATATATATATATATATATATATAATTTATTCGAAAATTATAACATAAATAATTTATGAAATCACTACAAAAATAGTCATTTTGTTTCAGCACTTCTGGTGTCTTATCAAGTGATGGTATTGAATGTAGAATAAAGAGTATTACACTATTAAATCAAAAGAATGAACTCACTGTTAAGTGTAAACATAGTTCAAAATTTAACTTACTGTAGGAGTAGTAATGTTTTTGATGATAATGCAAAGTTATTGTAAGTTTACTATGTTATTACTTATATTACCTGATGTGGGTGTATGTGTGTTTGCGGGTTTGTATGTATATATGAATATATTCGTACTTGTAGTTATATGTTTGTGTACATATATATGTTTGTATTTATGGTTGTTATATGTGTACTTCTTTATATATTTATGCACTTGTACATGTGTGGGTGTGTATGCGTATGTGCGTGCGTATATATATATGTGTGTGTGTGTATCTGTATATATATATATATATATATATATATATATATATATATATATATATGTATATCTTAGTGTTTTTGAATGAATTATCTATGCTAACCATAGTCTACTTTTGTTTGATAGTGATTTTAAATTTACTAATCAACTGTTGTGTTTTGTTACATTTTAATCTTGTATGGACTCTGAATCCGTTATAGTCATTTGGATAATATTGTTAGTATGCACACACACACACACACACACACACATATATATATATATATAATGTATGTATTCTATTTTTCATGTTACTGTGTAGGTTGATATATATATATATATTTATTTCTATGTGTGTATATATACATATGCCTATAAGTATGTATGTGTATGTATGTGTGTATGTATGTATATGTGTGTATATATGTATATTTGCGTATGTGTGTATGTATATTTATGTATGTATCTATTTGTAGTGATGAATGTGTGTACACATACGTATATATGTATTTTTATATACATTGTTATATATTTGTACTCGTGTATGTGTACTCATGCGTATATAAGCATAAATGAGGTATTTATATATATATATATATTTGTGTGTTTATGTTTTTTCTTTTTTATATATTAGTTGGTTTTAATTTAACTGTTGCATTTTGCCTGGACATTTGAATTTGGTGTTCTTTTTCATATGTGTGTGTATGCGTATATATTCATTTTTTATATGCATTTCTATATATTTTATTGACTTTTTTCTTTGCGTTGTTCATTGACGAATATTTGTTTTTTTCTATTCTACTCCTCTTCATTTTTATCTATTGAACCCTCTTTTTATCTATATACCTTTGACCATATAAGTAATATTTTCATAGTAAATATAAGTAATAGTTTAATTCGTTTACTAAATCTTTCAAACTTGAATCTTTGTCGGTGTGTATATATATATATGTGTCTTTATTAATGTATTTGCGTATGATCGATTATATATGCCTTTCATTGTATGTGTATGTTGTCTTTTTTAGGGTTGTGGACATCTATTTCCTGTTTCGTTCGTGTTTTTGCGTGTTTATATATCTAACTATGTATACGTGTCTGTGTATTATAATCTGATTGTGTATGTATTGTCTTTGCAAGATGTGTGGGTGTGTATGCGTATGTGCGTGCGTATATATATATATGTGTGTGTGTGTATCTATGTATATATATATATATATATATATATATATATATATATATATATATATATATATATATATCTCCGCTGCCCATATCGCCACTTCAAATGTATCCAAGTTGTAACGAAGCTTTACATCCCCATTATTATTAATGTTTATTCTAACAGAGATTTTCGCCTTTCAGTTAAAACAAAATAAATAATAAAATATATCTATTTTTCCTCAGTTTCTTCATCAAATAATTTTATAATATTTTAAACAGATTAAATTTAAAATTCGTAATTTTTAATTTTCAATTTTATAGTAAAATTTAATATTAATTAGTTAGGATGATTTCTATTTTAGTTTAACCCTAACATTAATGTATTAATAATTATAGCCATGGTTCGTTGTCAAGTTTTTTTTTAATTCTCATATACTTGCATTTTGATTGTTCATTGCAGCTTACGTAATAGCATTTCTCCTATCGAGGGTTGTTTGGTCGATTTGAACCTTTTAAAGCTCTTTATTCTACATTCAACACCATCACTTTATAAGACACCAGAAGTGTTGAAACAAAATGGCTATATTTGTAGTGATTTTATGACACATTTATGTTATAATTTTCGAGTAAATTATATTTACGCTACTCTGTATTGAGCACTCTTTTAAGAATAGTATTTTTTGGTGATTGGAATTTACTCCCTATGTACCAATCCTGTATTTGGGTATATATATATATATATATATATATATATATATATATATATATATATATATATATATATATATATATATATAATTTAAAAAAAAATAGACCCCTTTAATGCTCCATGTAATAATTTATTTCACCATAGCCCTTTTAAAGGACACTGGATCATCAGACTTTACTTCCAAAAGGTGAAACGAAAAATGAAATGAAAATTTACACTTTTGACGGGTAGTATTAAGTTTATGTAATTTAACAGAGAAGGTAATGAGAAGTGGTGTGAGAGACATGATCGAATTTAGAGAGGGTTTATTTTAATATTTCTATCTATCATACTTAGTATTAGGGGAGGAGGGTCCAGACATTGACCTATTTAATCGGTTAACTTAACGGAAGTGATATATTGAAAAGGAAGGGGAGAAGAGAGAAAAAATAAAAAGGAAAAAGAAAGAAGCTGTAATTAGGTTTTACAAAGGAATAGCAGGGGGTGGTAATTTTTAGCAATTTATGTTTAAAAAAAAAACAGATTTTAATATTTTATAGCAATTTAAATGTTTAAAAAATCACCGAAGAAATTAATTTGATGTTTGCTAGCAATTTAAATATTTAACTCTTTTACAAATAATTTAGGGATTTAATATGAGTTAAATAGTATATTTAAAAACACATTCATAGAAAGTACATTAAAAACATTGTTTAAAATATAACAGTTTACTGATAGTAATCTTTTAATATTGTAAATGATTGTTAAGGCAACATCTGTATCAGCATGAATCTAATTCATGAATGTAATTTGTGACTATTTTTAGATGGGTAATCTTTTTTACTTAAAGTTTAGGTTTTAAATTAAGATGGAGTAATATTTGAATGCAATATTAAAGATTTTGTTTTGTCATATATATATATATATGTATATATATATATATATATATATATATATATATATACCACACATACACTTATGTAAATCTCACATATACATACGTTCATTTACATGTGCAATTACACACATATGCACATACACATGTATCGATATACACAGCTACCTATATCAATACTTACACATATATTTTCAAATATTTACACATATTTATATTTATATCTATTTAAATGTTTCCTTAAATTTCACAGTTAATGTTTAACGTTAGGTGATGAATTAAGTGTTTAAATATCAAAACAAATATTTCTAATTTTAATATTTTACTATCAATATTGATAGTTAAAGAGTAATATATTTAAATTTAAATTAAATTATCAATTTAAAATTAAATTACCTCCAGATGATAAAAAATTTAATCTCACAATTTTAATTCGAGAATATTAAAAGAGATTTTACTATAAAACATTAAAATCTGTTGTTTTTTTCACATAAATTGCTAAAAATTACCACCACTGCTCTTCCTCCGTAAAACCTAATTACACCTTCTTTCTGTCTACTTCCCCTTCTTTCTTTCTTTTTTCTTTTAATTTTTTCTCTCTTCTCCCCATTCCCTTTCAATATATCACTTCCATTAGGTTAACCGATTAAATAGGTCAATGTCTGATCCTCCACCCCTAATACTAAGTATGATATATAGAAATATTAAAATAAACCCTCTCTAAACTCGATCATGTCTCTCACACCACTTCTCATTACCTTCTCTGTTAAATTACATAAACTTAATACTACCCGTCAAAAGTGTAAATTTTCATTTCATTTTTCGTTTCACCTTTTGGAAGTAAAGTCTGATGATCCAGCGTCTTTTAAAAGGGCTATGGTGAAATAAATTATTACGTTGAACCTTAAAGTGGTCTGTTTTTCTTTAAATTAGTAGCTCAGAATTTACATTGTGCTCTCAGGATTTCATCCTCCTTGGGACTATCCATACGGATTACCAAGTTTTTCGTAACTTATATATATATATATATATATATATATATATATATATATATATATATATATATATATATATATAAATGAAGCTAAGGTCATCACCGAATAGCGACAGTCTGTTTCGTGCATGAATGCAATCTTCAGGCCCTCAGACTGCAGACACGCTATGTTGACCTCAGTGTTCACTTTGATATTTACATACGCCCTCTCTGATATTGAGTATTTTTACCCATAAATATAGCATACGTAATTTGTTCACACACACACACACACACACACACACACACACACACACACACACACACACACACACACACACACACACACACACACACACACACACACACACACACACACACATGTCGAGCACTGTTTTTAAAGATAAATGCTAAAGAACTCTGGATTATAAATATGACTGTTCTTTCTTTATTTTGATATATATATATGTATATATCTATATATATCTATATATATCTATCTATATATATATATATATATATATATATATATATATATATATATATATATATATTCTAAGGAAGTAATGTATTTTTATTTATTAATCTGACAGATTTTTATCACATTAACATTATTTGATTTGATGACAAATTCCTCTATTAAACCGTATATTTATTTATTTTCTTCTACCAGCCTGAATATTAGAGAAATCTTATTACATATTTTTCTTAATGAGATTTCTCGAATATTCACACCATTAGACGAACATAAATAAATTAATAAACTGTTTGATAAATAGAGTGTTTACACAAATATGAGTATCCATAAAAATAAAATTGACAGTGATAATATATATATATATATATATATATATATATATATATATATATATATATATATATATATATATATATGAATGAAGAAATGGTTATACTTATCAAATCTCTTACTGTTATTTTTAAACATTTTTTACTCTTTGATTAAAAGCTTTTAGAAAAATGAATTAATAATCCTGAATATAAATTGCTCCAATGATATCATTTACTGCAATCAGCTGGTTATTGTTATCTTAAAAAAATAAAAGATGATCACAATAAGCCGCTTCTTTTTTGTACATCTGCTTCGTAGATGGCTTCATTGCATAATTACTATCGACATCAGTGAATAATGTTCGAATCCCGCTAAAATTCAGGATAAAGAATTGTAGTTTTAAGGCTGGAAATCACTACTGTCGGAAATGCCTCTAGACAATCTTCTAAACCAGCAATACTGAATTCTATGTCCATCCCTGTCTATATATATATAATCGTTTTATCTCCGATATTGAACGCTCTTCCCTATAAATTTAAACAATATGTTTACATATATATATATATATATATATATATATATATATATATATATATATACACACTCATATATATATATATATATATATATATATATATATATATATATATATATATATATATATTAGGTACCTCAACTGATTCACTAAATAATTAGTATACATGACGAAAACATTCCCCCAATTTTAATAAAAAATATTTTAATTGTTAAAATCTTTATGTTTTTATTAAGAGGAAAAACCAAAGGATTTTGGGGTTATTAAATTATTTCTTTTTACAACGTTTGAAATTTTGGTTAATTTTTTTTTAAATTTGTGTCAGCCGGGTGGGGGAGTCGAGGTGCAAAGATTAGTATAGGAAATTTTAGCGTCTTTCTTGCCGTGAAAAATAGTTGATTTGGAAATTCTTGCAAATTGTCAGATTTTATTGAGACTGTCAAGACTTATTCATAAATGAATGAAATTATTTTTCAAATGTTTCTTTTTTTTAGAAAATATTAGTAAAAATATTTTGTTACATCTGTTACCCATCACTTATTTAATTTTATGAAATTTCGAGAAATTAATATTGATATTAGATAAAAGCAGAACACCTTAGAGGATTTAAATAATCAATTTCTTCTTATAAACATTCACAAAGATTCAGTTTAACCGTTGTAAATGACGTCACCTTGAAGGGATTTGAAATCAGTTCCAGCAAGCGAGGAAACGTCGGAATTAGCAAAAACACAGTTTCATAAACAGACAAAAGACTAAACCTTTGATAATGACTGTAGTAACAGTCGAAAGTACTCGAATTTAACAAATAAAAATAATAAAAAATGAAATCTGGAAAGTTTACCAATTGTATAAAATAATTTAGTCGATAATTACACAAAACTTAATTAAAAAAAAACTGGACAGACAGATATAGTGGATATTATTCACCAAAATTTGTTTAAAATAATTCTTGATGCCTAAATACATCTTATTTAAAGTATGTAGGCTTATATATATTATTACCAAGAATGTGAATCAAACTGAAGTTAGAGAAAAAAAACTAACACGGGGTAACAAAGTGAAAAGCGAATCATTCGTCATAGTCGAAGGACTACTGTACATAGATATCTAGATACCTACAACCAAAATAATGTAAGCATATATTAGCGCACGTCTTTCGATATACCTCCATAAGTAGATTATTAACAGTCAGAAATAGACATTTATCTGTCATCATTTATTAATATTTTATATAATGATAATATTCGGACTTATGCATATACTTCGCCCTTGTGAATTATCTTCTGGCTTCCTTCATTCCTCTCAACTACGATCTCTGAATATTTAAATGCAACGTTTGTCATCATCATCTGTCTCCGTGAAAATACCTGTTCTTTTATTCTCCTCTCTGTTTCTTTCACTGCCAGTAACCCCTTAAATCCTAGTGGTTTTATTGCCTTGCTTGGGGGGAATTGATTTAAAAATTGTATGAATCTTTGAACGGAATACTGTCGCTCTCCACAACACACCACAAAAATTATACTCAAAAAGTATGTTTTTACATGTAATTATGTAATGATGATATTCGAACGCATGTATGTATGTAACTATATATACTGTCACGCACCATAAACTGGATATCATAAAGAATAAAGATATTTTTAAATATTAATATTTGTTGATGTACACATTATGAATGTGTTTATGGCGCTATATTTTAATTGTTTTTGCTTTTATTGTTTGTTTGTTTTTGTTTTTGGGTTTGTTTTTTTTTTCAAGCGCGTAAATTTGTAAATGATACAGGAAATATCGGCCTTTTTGTTTGGTTGTCACGTAATTTAGTCAAAAGGGAAATTTCTCTTTTTGTGCTTTATTCTCGAAATTGTAAATAAAATAATTTTGTTCATTCGAACTCGTCTCACCAATTTCTCCTTCTGAACGCATATCTCATATCTTTACATCTATCATACTCTCCTCGTTGGTCTCACTGATACCAACATCGGCGTAATTTGAACAGTCTCAACCCTCCCCCACTTCCCTATTTAATCTAGTCTTCATTATTATTATTATTATTATTATCATTGTTATTACTGTTGTGTTATAATCATTAAGTAACAAGTGTTTTCTTGGATTTTTCCAGTAAGGGGAAAATAGATATGTACAGCATTCGTTGACCATTCCAGGTATAAAATTAACAGGTTTTAATTCTCTGAATAAGCTGTGATCTCAAATTTGTTCCGTAAAATAAATTTTATATCATTTTTTTTATCAAAAATAAAAACCCAATAATGAAAATAAATCCATATAAAACAAGAAAAAACATATTTATATATGCATATGTAAAATATTTATTTATATACACATTTTAAGTATTTATGTATATCCATATTAAATTACATGTATGTACACATGAATATAAACCGTGTGTGTACGCATATTTGTATTTAGGTGAGAAAAAGCATAAAATTGCATAAAAATGCCAAAATGCATTCGGATAGATAGATAGATAGATAGATAGATAGATAGATAGATAGATACATACATACATACATACATACATACATAGAGGAACTGGTGTCAAATAAAGATCAAATATAGATTAGAATCCAGCAGAATGATAGAATAAGGAACAAATAGGAAATGTTTATAGATGTAACTTTTCGCTTTATTAGATCTTTGTAAGATAATGAAATATGGAGGAGAAAAACAAAATTCTGCAATATTTAATTTTGGTGTTGATTCTTTTTCATTGGTTAAGTAGACCTCAAGTGCATCTGTCTTGTCAATCAACGTTCCTGTGTATAATTTATGTGTGTATGTGTATCATAATTCTAGTTACTTTATGCAGAATTCGGATGATAATGTATATTCGTGTATGTAGGTGTGTGCGTTCGTGTGCGTGCTTACCTGCATGCGTGCGTGTATATCAGGTATTTTTAAAGAAAATTGTGATATTTTAAATTTTTGCGTTATTTCTTATTTAGATAGATAGATAGATAGATAGATAGATAGATAGATAGATAGATAGATAGATAGATAGATAGACCGTATTTATAATTAATGAGACATTTTATAGAAAATATGTATAAGAATTATGAGCATGCAAGTATAATATTGTACGTATTTGATCTATATATAAGGAGAGAGAGAAAAACAGATAGATAGAATATGGATAAAAAATATCAACACCGTGGAGTGTTTTTCCTTTTTACGCCTCAAACGAACAAGAGAACAAAATAAAAAATGAGCAATAGAAAATTTGATGATTGGTTAAGCCGTGGAAATGTCAGTCACTGTGTAATGCTGAGTCCTAAGTCCACTTTGTTTATTTATACAAACATTCTTCCCGTATATTGTATTGAACACTATTCTCTCATATAGCAAATTTTTAACAATATATATATATATGTGTGTGTGTGTGTGTGTGTGCGCGCGCACACGCGCGTGTGTGTGTGTGAGGGAGAAAGAGAGATGTAGAGAAACATATATTTGCTGAAATATACATGAAAAGGTACACGTGATTTCTGCACAGTGATTCGTTTACTTATACAGCTATATCAAAACAGGGTTCTCCGTGTTTATTACTGGTATCATTCGGGTGCTGATTTTCCTGATAAGAAGATTCATTCAAATTGTAAAACTGGCTCAAGACAATCTTCCTCCGATTAAGTTGAGTTTTATGTACCTTTCGTCCTTATATATATATATATATATATATACATATATATATATATATATATATATATATATATATTATCATCCACAGACAGACTGTTTCGCTGTATTACAGCTCATCAGTGTGACTAGACGTCCGGTTGCCTCTAGGTCGGATCGAAACCCGGCTAAATTGGTGTCAGTCGGAGATTGTACTCCTATGGTGTTGGCGCACGGCAGGAATGAATGTGAATTTAAGCGTATTTATTTTGGGATAAACACACAGTGACTGAGAGAACTCGATTCGCTTTACCGAAGAGTATATATATATATATATATATATATATATATATATATATATATATATATGTGTGTGTGTGTGTGTGTGTGTGTGTGTGTGTCCTTAAAACAAGCGATATGACACTTGTAAATATGTGTATATATGAATATATATACACATATACTTATGCTTGTATAAATATTTGTCTAGTTATGTATAAACGTGTGTATGTAAGTATACACGTGTGTATATGCATGTATGCATAAATATGTCCATATACATATATATATATATATATGTGTGTGTGTGTGTGTGTGTGTTAACAGTGTGAACAGATAACTCAATACTGAATGGTGATTGACAATTTCACACCTCAAACTATCGTAAAACTATCAGTCGCAACTCACAAACGCGCATTATATATATATACGTCACTGGAGGATGGAGGGACCGTCTCTTCCCAATTCTTGTGTTTAAGGCTAACATTGTAGATTATCTATACTTGGCCTTTAACTTGATTATTTTATTTATTTTAAAAATTTTATTTTTATTTCAGTAATTTCATTGTTTTATTTATTTTTTAAATATTTTCTTCGATTGTAAACTTTTATATTTAAAATAAAGATTATCAGATGCAGCTTAGGAGATATTTTGTTTTTGAACCATTATATAATTCTCCACACAGTCTATATCTATAAACACTTTATATCTGATATTCAGCACGATTCCCATATAAAAATAGAAGATTTGAAATTTATATTTAAATTTGTGTGCATACATAAACACTGGGAGCGATAGTTAAATTGTCGCCATTTTTATTTTTAATTCTGCGCATGCACTTTGTTTATTTTTTTATTTTGTCGGCTGCACAGTATAGTAGAGTCAGTTGGGCACCATTTGTGAGAAAAGGAGCACCGTGACACATTTCACTTTGCCAGATATTTGGAAACAGCATGCTATTTTGCTTGGCATTCGCACTGGAAGCTCCAATACGAATTGGGTGTCAATCAAAGGACAGTGCAGAGAATTCGGAAAGGGTCGGATGAGTCTAACGGTGATTACGAAGACGTTTGATGTGATCACAAGTGATGGCGACATTATGCCTCCATTTATAATCCCACAGGGGCTCAGACTCAACAAGAAGGCCTACATCAAGCACCTTGACGATCAAGAGGGTGGCCGCTGAAAGACCTGGTCACAGGACTCTGCATTATTCCACACAAACAGAAGAACCCAGTCATGGCTGTTAGAAAATCTCTGCGACTAGATCATCCCTTACATCTAGCCACCTAACTGCAATACCCTTGATTATTATGCGTTTTGCGCAATTGAAGAGAAAACAATAAAATTCTTTGTAAAAACTAAAAATTAACTGAAGGCAAGGATTATGGCAGCATTCACCGTCCAGAACAGTTGCACGAGATTCCGAAGTGGTCTGTAGGACGTAGTTTAAGCCAATGGCGATGTTAATGAGTAAATTTACTCTTCAGTATTTGGTAAATATAACTATTAAAATGAAATGACAGTGCTAATTTCATTTTTGCGTAATTTACACAATAATTTACCCATCACACACTGTAAAATATATATATATATATATATATATGTGTGTGTGTGTGTGTGTGTGTGTGTGTGTGTGTGTGTGTGTGTGTGTGTGTGTGTGTGTGTGTGTGGAAATCTAAGTATATTCATGTGTAGGCTATATTTAAATATTTCCATATATATGTATAAATATGCGTAAACGAATCTATGCGCATGCGTCCAAAAATGCAAGCATTCGAAGATTAATTAAAATAAAATATTTCCTTTACAAAACTAAAATCATTGTGTATAAAAATTCAAATTCAAAATGTTAATTATAAGGTCAGTAACTTTTTTTGGTTTTATTTTTTCCAAATCAATAAAAGATTAAAAATATAAAGATATTTAAAAAAAAAAAATAAAAAAAAAATACAGAAATAACAAATGACAGGAGAAAGTACTCCATATTTAAGTTTTAGATTTAATATACATTTTTAGAGACATGTTCCTATCTATCTATCTATCTATCTATCTATCTATCTATCTATCTATGTTCATGTTACTTTATTTCCGGCTATAGCAAATGCATATTTATCTAGGTATTTGCTTGTATCCTTAGCTAGGTAGGTAATGGTAGACAAAGATAGCTATATATGTATATAAGGAAAATAGATAGATAGATAGATAGATAGATAGATAGATAGATAGATAGATAGATAAGAATATTGTGAATATAAAAGTCCAAGTAACCTGGAGAAGAGGGTTTCATGAACGTTTAAAGCATGAAACATAAAATACCCATGTTATGTTGTTTTCTGTGGCCATACAATTTATATCTGCAATATGATAAAATATAGTTCATATATATATATATATATATATATATATATATATATATATATATATATATATATATATCACGGTTATTATTATTTTTATTATTATTTATTTATTTATTTATTTATCTATATCCCTTATCTCATTAAGTTACATTTCGAAGGGGAAACGCCACAGAATAATAGTTGAACCGTTATGCAAATGATAATATTAAATAAATATTAAATATTTATTTCTTATGAATAAAAAGTATAAAAGCATCATCATCATCATTATAACTCGATCAGGTCTGAATGTGGTACAACATATTTAACTATGACCAGTGTGTGTTTGAATATATGAATAAGATATATATACATATATATATATATTAATATATATATATATATTAATATATATATATATATATATATTAATATATATATATATATATATATATATATATATATATATATATATATATATATATATATATATCTTATTCATATATTCAAACACAGACTGGTCATAGTTAAATATATATTACACTGGTCATAGTTATATATATATATATATATATATATATATATATATATATATATATATATATATATATATATATATATATATGTATATTAGTGTATTCAGGTGTAGTGAAAGATTTCCATTTTCTAAACAAATGATTAAATCTCAGAATTTCTATTGGATTTAGCCTTTCCTGTACTCGCTATACATACATATATATATATATATATATATATATATATATATATATATATATATATATATATATATATATATATATATATATATATATATGTGTGTGTGTGTGTGTGTGTGTGTGTGTGTGTGTGTGTGTGTGTTTGTGTGTGTGTGTGTAGTGTAGGGTTGTGTATGGTTGTGTATGGTTGGGCGAGAGGGCGAATGAACACCTCTATAAACTGCACTCTCATAACTACTGACAAGTCAGTAAGTAATAGCTGTAAAAAATGATTACACATTATCAGCCTACCGTATGTGTGTGTTTATGCGTGAATAAAATAACACGCGGAAAATATTAGATCCTGAAGGTTTCTCTTTATACGTTAATATTAGTATATTAAACTCATTTCTGTTTTCTCTATGTAAGTGTATATAAAATAAAATCTCTGTATGTATATATCAAATAAAAAACAAATACATATTTAATTATATGCAAATATATTTCGATATAATTGTACATATACAAAAGGATGCTAAAATGTTCTCGACTCACTTCCCATAATCTGAGTGCTATTTGATTATGGACCTGGAAAAAGGAGTTTGTTTATCGTCAATATTTAAACTATTTAAGTAGTGACGACAAAAGAATCACTTTTCCAGATCCACTCGTAACAAGTGGAGAAAAATATTTGTTAAAATAAATTTCTAGAGATTAGCATTCGTTGTAGTTTCTTCAGTAAACCTTTGTCAGAATCGAAAAATATTGATTTTTTATCATTCTAAAAGGAGGGCTGTGTTCATAATATCAATATAATATAAAACTGATCACTGATTTTTAACAGAGTTACCCGTACGTTTTTTTTTTATTTACAAATGTCAAGTTTGAAATTGTAATTACGTCATTGATATCAGCGTACAGAAGTATTTTTATTTTAATAATTATTACTTTTAAATAAAGAACAGACGGACATATACATTTTATGTGCTTTATTTTAGGAAAATATTTTAAACAAGCAGTAAAATAGCTTTTTTTACATTTTGTTACCAAAAACATTGACGTCCTTGGTAAGACGATAAACTCCATCCAACAGCCAGGCCTTTGATCAGGAGGCTTTGAGGAGCGTAGAACCACCTCTTAAACGCAGGTGTTGCCTGGTCCACCAAAAGAATTAGTGAGACTCTAGAGATACCTAAGGAATATATGTTCACTTATTAATTCATATCCAGTTGCACATGCCGAAGCTGTCAGTCAAATGAACACCAAAATTGTCGAATATTAACTCGAAGCGATATTCTTTATGCTTTAAAGTGAACATTTACAGGCGCCTTACGCTTATTTCTTTTTCTGATCATTTATGGAAACTTGTCAATGGAATGTTTGAAATTTTCACGTGTTAAACTTCAGCTCACCATGAAATTCCTGTTCTCCTAGCTGAAAAATCCAAAGGGAACGAACGAGTGTATGACACAAGCATTTTGTGCAAGTACCAAACACACTCATTTGTAAAGAAGAGATGTGTTCAATTTCAACCTGGTTATTTTGCAAACGCAAAACACTCTTAAAGTTCTTCAATGTTGTTAATTCCTGAAATTCTCAATCATGTTCTTGAAATAACATTGGTTAATCGACGAATATTATCCAAAAGAATTGCTGAGACCCTCAAAACATCCTGGGAATATGTTAGGTTACTAAATCCTAAGCCGTGGAATATACAGAATATATCAGTCAGGTAGGCGCTAAAAAATTTAAAAAATGCTGACAAGTAGCGATATCGAGGAGACACTTCCAAGATGAGTTTACAGAATTTTCAGTAATCTCGTGATATTTTTTGGAACAGTTTATTATAATTGGTGACAGATATTTGCACCCCTATGACCCAGAAGCCAAACCACAGTCCATGCAGTTACGGTACTCGGATTCTTCATATCGGAAAAATAGTTCCAAAACTCTGCACAAAAAATCATTGATACCGTCTTTTGGGATAAAAGAGATGTTTTCATGCATAAATATTATCAGAACTTCCAAACAGTCACTGTAGAATACAGTCCTAGCTTGCTGTGCTGATTAAAGTGGGAGTTGAATGAAAAAAGGCGCGGAAAGTAGTTCTCGTTTTACAGGATATCTGCCCACAAGGTTGGCAATTTAGGGTAAGCGGTCTTTGTAATGACAGTGCTCGATGTCAAGAGATAGATCCCCACTCAACAGGGGGCCTGATGGTAAAATTCTACAATCAAGTTCTCTCACAAATAGATGTCATCTCTGTAAAACTCTAAGTAGGGCAAGATAAATGAACATTTATTTATTACGATTTAAAATGAATTAAATAAGAATTAAATAGAAGAACCACAATTGTCAGTTTCACGCTGGTCGATATTTAGGCGCGTAGTTTATCTTCTGAGTTGGTTTCTAAGAAGGCAAGCATGGAAGATTACATTTTCAGTAAGTCATATATATATATATATATATATATATATATATATATACTGTTAAATTTGTTAGAATAATTTTGAGTCAATTTGAATAAGGCAATTTGAATAAAAAAGACAACTGGAAAATATATTTCTTAATCAGTGCCGCCGCGTTCCGACAATCCGATTTTATCAAAGCAAGTTTAAAAGCGAAATGTTTTTGGTTACATTAAATACATAATATTATAAAGGGAACGCTTCTTTGGAAGCCCCCTTCTGGATATTGGTAACTTTTTTTTAAGGAGACTTACAAAGGAGCGTCCCCTTTTTAATATTTTGAATTTAATGTACCTAAAAACATTGCTTTTAAACTTACTTTGATGAAGTTGGATTGACGGAACGCGCTGGCAATGAGTAAGAAAGATAATTCCCATAATTTTCTTTTTTATCCATATATATATATATATATATATATATATATATATATATATATATATATATATATATATATATATCGGGTTAGTGTTTTTTGCTACTGCTCTTGTTTGGACAAGTATTAGAAGAATGGTACGCTCAGACGTTCACTTATTCAGTCTTTTAACTATTGTATCATGAAAGTGACTGTGATATCGTGTTATCTGGCAGAGAGGCAATACAGGACTAAAGGGATTCATGCCTTTTCTACAAGAACTAAGGTAAAGTGTACTTAAGCAGCCTCAACAACCGATTCCCTATTCCGAACGGGTAGAATTTACGCTACCGGGAACATCCAAACGTTTTTTGTTTACACAATAAATATTTGTCAATGAGACAACATTTTAATAATTAATTGTTGGAAAATGACTAAAACCTTTCTAGGTCAATGGTTGTGCTAGCAGGAAAACATATCATCGTGACCGAGGGTTCGAGACTACTGGCTTTGTTCATGCACCCTCTCCAAATACTTGTTTAGTAAGGTTCGCTAAGCATAGATTTAGTATAAACCAGACTTCTGTGGGTGTTGAAGAAATACAAACGTACTTGAGAAAGTCGTGTTCAACTGGAGTTCTCTAGCGGAAACGAGTAGATAGACATTATATATATATATATATATATATATATATATATATATATATATATGTGTGTGTGTGTGTGTGTGTGTGTGTGTGTGTGTGTGTGTGTGTGTGTGTGTGTGTGCATATGTATGTGTGTGTGAACATTGAAGTCAACACTCAAAGGCGACAGACTGTTTCTTGCTAAACGCAGGCCTGTAGCAGGCCTGTAGCCTCTGAGTGTTGACTTCAATGCCCACTTTTATATTTACATACGCTCTATCTCTGATATTGATCACTTTATCCCATAAATATAACATACCTTAAAACTATATTTCTTCATATTTATATATATATATATATATATATATATATATATATATATATATATATATAATTGTGTATTTGGGCAACAATCCCTCAATTATACGGTTCCACTGAAAATAATTGGCAAGTCACTACGATTAAGTTTTTTTGTTTTTGTTTTGTTTTTATTGCATGCGTATAAGATATTTCTCTTTTGGACATAGAACGTGTAACAGTCCAAGTCAACTTTGGATTTGAGCGCTTTCAGCTAATCTCTTAGAAGAAACCAACACTTAGGAATATTAATTATGAACACGGCCGCAATGTGCTGACAGTGTTTGGGTATGTAATCATTTCTATTACTGTAAAAAATCTACATATTCAGACAAACAAAAATATACTTAATAATGGCTAATAGATTAACCGGAAGTAAAAGTGTTATAACATATTAACAGATTCGATTAACTAATTGATTCGATTTTCATATTTTATATTTTAGGTGTTAAAAAGGATTTTGGTCTGCAGATTGATGTAAAGCTTGAAACTGAGTGCAGTGTTAATTCTTATGTCCCTTCAATATAATCGTCCGGTTCACACTCTTCTCGTCATTTGAACAGGAGTAGAGTTTTATCTCTTACTCCCTGTTGAGGATTTGGTTTACGATTCCTTCTAAAGTCTTTTCATTTTCTTTCACTCCCATTAGTACCTTGCGTCTTAGTGGCATTATACCCTTGCTTGGAGTGAAATGACAAAAACGATTTATCTATGAAATTGAGCACTCTTCCCCAAACATTTTAACAGCATATCTATCTATCTATCTATCTATCTATCTATCTATCTATCTATCTATCTATCTATCTATCTAATTATCTATCTATCTATCTATATGTATTGGCTCCTGAAAAATTAATTTCGGTTGAGCTCTTTGGTTTGAGGTGTGAGTTTGTAAACAGTGACTATTTAAGCTAATATTGCACGACTCTTCGGTAGAATTGAGTCACTGTCAGTCACTGTGTGTTTATCTAAATCTAAAAATAAACACGCTAAAATTCACCTTCATCCCTGCCGTGGTAGAAGTTCCGACTGACGCCAATTCAGTCGGGTTTCGATCCTAGCTAGAGGCAACCGGACGTCTAGCCACTCTGATGAGCTGTAAAACAGCGAAACAGTCTGTCTGTGGATGACAAATATATATATATATATATATATATATATATATATATATATATATATATATATATATACACACGCGTGTGTGTTTATTTAAAGAAATCTGCTCCAGGCAAGGTGATAAAAGCCATTTAAACGTAAAAGATTAGTGGGACAATTAAAGAACAAGTTTTAAGGGGACTGAAGATGATCATTGATGTTGCATTTACATTTTTGAATATCGTAGCTGAAAAGAAAGCAAGAAGACGAAAAAGAGTTCCACATGCAAGAAGTGCGGGAGAATAAACTATTAGCATAGAACTTACGGTCACATCTTGCAATTTTAACAGTGAAATATGCGACCTAGCCGCCAATTAAGTACTGCGATTGAATTTGTGAATTTGGGGTACCAAAGACGAAAGTTCATCCGAACAATTACTATTAAAGTATTTCTAGAAAAGGTATATGTAATATACGTTAAGATTCTGGGAAAATGCCGAGACGCCAGGACAGGACCAATAACGTTACCGATTCTTCTTTGTTTTTTTTTATCAAATATTTCTAGATAGATAGCAGTAGCAGCGGACCAGATGGGGCAGATATAGTTTGTGAGTGTGTATGTACGCGTATGTGTATATGCCTGTACTGTAATATTATATCTGCATATATTTATGTGCTTTTTTCTGCTTCTGTTTCAGGAGACATTAATTATTAGCCTTTTTACAAAATAATTCGCCGTCACTAGCCATGAAAACATCTTTGTATATATCAAGAGTGAATCATGTTCGGGGTGTTGTTTTTTTTGTTTTTATTTTCTATTTCTGCATTTTTTTAATCTTGAAATTGGTTTTCAGGTCATTATTTCATGTTTTCAAATCCTATAAAACCATCAACGCAAAAATATAACTCAAATGAAAAATAGTTCTCCCTGATATATAAACATTCGCTGAAAGCGTGTAGTGCAAAAACATACCAAAAATAAATGGAAAACTTAGCCACAATGAAATTTTGAAATTTCTTCCTTAATTCATTAATTAGACATCCTCTATATAAACTATTTTTTTTCCCTAGTATTTATGTTGTCCTATCTTAGAAATGACGTCTTAGAAATTCCCCGTTATATTCTTTCTTTTTTAAATATGTATAAAATTCTATAAATTTAAAATAAAATCTGGGAAATTTCGATCAAAAAGAATCGAAGAAACTCTGGTGACCAATTAAGACATCAATCGACGTTGCTATCAAATTAATGAGGGGAAAAAGATCTAGTTTGGGAGGGGAAAAGGACAATGTCAGATCATCGTCGATGGATTAGCCATGTCTAGAAACAGGTTTAATCAAGTTGAAAGTGTTTCGTAGCAACAGTGATTTGATTTTCGACTCAAAATTATTCCCTCTCTATCCAGTTTGGATTGCGACTAACTTTGCAGTCAGTTAAAATAAAAAAATAAAATAAAAAGTTATTCAATTAAAGAAACAGTCTCCTTGACTTTCGTTATATTTATTTCGCTTGGTTTTATTTTCAATCCCGAAAAAATGTTTGTCAAGTTTAATGAAAAAGAAATTAGATAAACAGCAGAAACTGTCAAAAGTGGAATTGCTATTTTAATACATCAACTGAACTCTCTCTACCTGTCGCTTTCTAAAACCAATCTTGTTATTTTAGGAATTTCTTTCAATTCCGAACTGTAGATTTCCTAGACAGACAAATAATTACATACACACTGACCGCCAATATATTATATATATATATATATATATATATATATATATATATATATATGTGTGTGTGTGTGTGTGTGTGTGTGTGTATATATATGTGTGTGTGGGTGTGTGTGTGTGTTTGTGTTTGTGTGTGTATCTATGTGCATACATACATATATATATATATATGTACGCGTATATATATATATATATATATATATATATATATATATATATATATACGTATATGTTTGTGTTTGTCGAATCCTATAATGAAAATTTTGATTAGTTTTTAACATTTTGACTGACTAATAAAATCTATTAAACTAAGAATATCTCTTTTTTTCATATAATTATATATACACACATATATATATATATATATATATATATATATATATATGCGTGTGTGTACTTACGTACGCGTATATATAATATATATATATATATATATATACATATATATATATATATATATATATATATTAGAATGTGGATCTTTTAAATTATATCAGAAAGAAGTAATTTATGCAAAGATTTAATTAGCAATGTTAATCAGATTAATGGCGAAATCACTTACCTAACAAGACTTAATGAGACATTAACTTACTATCAATTACTTGAATAATGCGAAAATTATATTTTAGTTGTATATTTGAGTTGTTGTCATATGGAATTAAGGAGGCTAATAGTTTCAATAAATTCAAATAGTCATCTTCAGGGCTGAATTAAAACCTCAAATACAATTTAACTGAGAAACATATATAACAACAAAATTTTTTGGATGTATCACATTACAAAATTCAAAAAAATTCTGACTTTATTGATTAGAAAAAGAACTCTACCGTCGCGGAATCGCACGCTTCAAAATAATATAACTGTGTATATATATATATATATATATATATATATATATATATATATATAGTGTCTTTGTGTCTGTGGAATCCTATACTCAAAACTTCCCTTAGTTTGTTAAGACTTTGACTGGCTAATAAATTCTATAAAACTAAGAATATATCTCTCTATATATATCGTGCATATAGTGCTGTTGTTAATGAAAAATCAATCTTCACAATGGTAATTATTTTGCATATATATATATATATATATATATATATATATATATATATATATATATATATATATATATATATATATATAAACTCCGTTTATTTTTAAATGCCAAATATATTTTTTGAATAAAAAACTGTAATAATATGTGACTGTATCAATAATGCGGGTGCCACACACTTTTATTAAATTTTAAATTACTTACCCGTCAGTCTATACCTAACACCTGAAGATTGCGTTAGGCATGTACTGTGTGTTTATCTAAATCTGAAAATAAACACGCTAAAACACGGCTTACTGGTAGAAGTTCCGACTGTCGCAAATTCAGTCGGGTTTCGATCCTAGCTAGAGGCAACCGAACGTCTAGCCACACTGATGAGCTGCGAAACAGTCTGTCTGTGGATGACAAAATATATATGGATATATATATTTTTTATTTTATTTTAATTTTCATTAATGATCTTCCCGATGTAATCAGCCCTCAACTTGATATCTACGCTGATGGCACAGCCATATTCTCTTGTCTTGAAAGTAAGTCTGATCAGTTCGTTAAATTCAAATTAGCAGCCGATGTCCAAAACGAATTTCAGTCTATTGTTAACTGGTGCAAAGGATGACTTGTTAATTTTAACGACCCCCAGAATTTATCTATTAATCATCTAAGAGACCCCTCTCTACCTTCCATCATGGCTAATGCTAACCTTCAGGAAAGTGACCCGTTGCGCCTTCTCGGGCTCACGTTCTCGGTTGACATGAAGTGAAAAGACTATATTGATTTCATTACTAGGCCAGCTGCTAAGAAAGTTGGTTACCTGTGTCGTAAGAGGCAATTTTATCTCCAGAATATACCTCACGTATCTATAACTCTGTCCTATGCTCCTGCTATTTATCTAGAGCGCCATGATAAAATCCAAAGAAGAATCTGAAATATTATTGGTCCTGTTCATTCATTTTCGCACTTCCGTAAGGGAGGCAACCTTACGGAAGTGCTAAAGTGAATGAAAGTGAATTGCCTTTTCTCATATACTCTCATGGTAATTGTTCGGATAAGTTCTTCGCCATGGTGCCTACACTTTTTGAATTTAAACGCAGTACTAGACTGGCGGTGAGGTCTCATCAATTTACAGTTGACTTGGCTAGATGTAGCCATAAATTCTATGCTAACAGTTTCTTTTCACGCGCTTCTCGCTTCTGGAACTCCCTTCCGGCTCCATGCTTTCCAGCCAACTTTAATCTTCAAAAATTTAAATGCAATGTCAATTGCTAGCTCTCCTCATGATAACTTTTCTTTTGTTCCCGCTCCATAGTATTTTTCTGTTTCTAATTATTGAACACCAGTAACCCCTTGTGTTTTTTACTGCCTTACTTGGGGTGAGCTTGATTTAAAAATAGATTATGCGAACAGAACTTAGAAACATTTTATGTACAGCATAGTAGTATTATGCTGGCACAACTTCATTCTAAATATTCTCTGTCATTCTTCTTCTTCTTCTTCTTCTTCTTCTTCTTTTTCTTCTTCTTCTTCTTCTTCTTCTTCTTCTTCTTCTCCTCCTCCTTCTTCTTCTTCTTCTTCTCCTCCTCCTCCTCCTTCTTCTTCTTCTTCTTCTTCTTCTTCTTCTTCTTCTTCTTCTTCTTCTTCTTTGTATCGTCTCTTCAGGGCGTTGGCGACTATCCCCCCCCCCACAATTTCCAGTCCTTTTTAGCTCTAATAAATTTTGTCTCTCATAAACCTTGCTCCTACATCCATTTACGCAAGATCGCTCGGTAGGTTATGCGTTGTTTTCCTCTGTCCCTCTTGCCTAACAATCTGTCTTGTAAGTATCAAATTTTCAAAGCCCTCTGTCCTCATTATGTGCCCTAGAAATTCCAGTTGTCTTTTACTAATGTTAAGTAGGAGTGTCCTTTTTCTTTCCACTTCCTCTAAAACTTCTAAAATGTTCGGTCGATGGTATTCTCAATATCCTTCAGAATAAACCCATTTCTATTGCTTCAAGTCTCTTCTTCATCTGCGACGAGATTGTTCAACATTCACTGCCATATACGACGACTGATATTATATGACTTCAGTACACTTTCCTTTGTTCCTAACGAAATTTTTCCGTTACTTAATAGTTTCATTAAAAGTTGTAATGTTTTTATTTTATCAAGAAAGAGTTGTTTTGATGACGACACCACATATTTTTTCAAAATAAAAGATATTACATATATTATAAATAACAGACTACTATCAAACAACTTGTAATACTAATGCATATATTACTAACGCATATTTTATTATTTAAAGTGATTATATTTTAAGTGATATACATATATATATATATATATATATATATATATATTACAATGAATCATTCATACAAAAATCAGATATAGAAGTTAATGATAAAAATGGCGAGAATACATCTTCGGAAACAATTTACTAAAAGACATTAACCCCGAACCTGTAAATGAATGTTATGATCCCTGTTTATAAATTCCAGTTGAATAAGGTCTTTTTTGATATATTTACGAGCTTTCATCTGTTCCTACAGATATCATCAGGTAAGAAAATAGTTGTTGTTTTATAATTCCAGGTAATAACAGGACATCGAAAGAGTATTTTATAATCCGAAATTTGTTCTTAGAAATGTGTTATTGTTACTTGTAAGAGATTTTTGAGCATGCGCTCGCAACGCTGAGGTCGAATTACTTTAAATTTTAAAATTGTGCGTTTTGTACTTATATGGCAATGGAGAATTCTTTTGTAATGATAGGTTTTTCAGTCAATATGGCATGAACTAAGCTGTTCAATATATACAGGAATGTCACAGTTATTCGAAAAATGCACGTCGGATCAGTTATTTTTCTTACCTGATGATATCTTTAGGAACAGATGAAAGCCCGTAAATATATAAAAAAAGACCTTATTCAACTGGAATTTATAAACAGGGACCATAACATTCATTTACAGGTTCGGGGTTAATGTCTTTTAGTAAATTGTTTGCGAAGATGTATTCTCGCCATTTTTATCATTAACTTCTATATCTGTTTTTTGTATGAATGATTCATCGTAATGTAAATTGAACTGCACCACATACTTGATATATATATATATAAATATATATATACATATATATATATATATATATATATATATATATATATATATATATATATATATATAGAGAGAGAGAGAGAGAGAGAGAGAGAGAGAGAGAGAGAGAGAGAGAGATTACAAAAGAATTAACGGATTTTACTTTAAATCTGACGTATTCTTATTACGTCTTCATTTTCCAGTCTTGATAGAGTTCAATAGCGGCTACGAGTGTTTCATAGAGAATAATTATTCTCCACCCTCCAATTTCTCAGTCACAGGCGGAATATGCCGAGTCGTTCACTACTCTATCGCTACTTCCATGGAAAGTGCTAGGACAAACTACATTCTTTAGTTCCGCTAGGTCTAACCTTCACGGCTAAGATTCGCCAAGTCACTTACATATTCGCAAAATACCCACATATTCCATCGGCCTGAAGTAAGTTTCACTCAAACGGCTTTTTTCCCGCGAACCACTGCCCTGTAGAACAGACTCCGAAGAGGATGTTTCCCTGATCACTACAATCTTAAAAGTCTTGACTTAACCGCTATCTTTCCTTCCAATCCCTATAAACTACCACTTAACGTAACCCTCTGCCAATTACACAATTATATATATATATATATATATATATATATATATATATATATATATATATATATATATATATATTAAACTGTGCTATTTATTATAATAAATGTGATATATAAATTATATATTAAACTGTTTTTTGTAAATATATATATATACATATACATATACATATATATATATATATATATATATATATATATATATATATATATATATATATATATATATATATATATACACTGTTCTTTTTAAGAATGAAATATTTCTTTTTTTTCAATATATGAATTCTGAGATGAACTAATGCAATGTTACTACTGTTCAAGCCATTTTTGGGAAGAGAATTTTTTTTGTTTTTTGTCGCGTGCGCAAAGTTTGAGGCCGTCTTCTTATAAAAAGTACATATAGAAACTTTACTTCAAGAGCGGAGTTTTACTTGGATATTTTTTGTAATTATCTATGTACTGTTATTGTAGACACTTTTCATGTAAAAAGACAACGTTAAAAAAAACGTTTCTGCATATTTATCTATTTTTTTTTTATAATCCCGTAGGGTTAATGGTTTGTTTTTAATCTAACGTGTACCGAGTCATTGATGTTACTTTTTACACCGACATCGCTATTCAAATCTGGCCCTATACATTCTTAATCATATTTCCTCGTCATTCTACACTTGCCTGCATACATACGCCTCTCTCTATTTCTCTCTCTCTCTCTCTTTTCGTGGCTAGTTTGCTTCATGAACACTAGTACTACTAAACAAACGTGTAAATAAGAGGAATATAAATATATATATATATATATATATATATATATATATATATATATATATATATATATATATATATATATATATATATATATGTATGTATGTATATATAATAAAACATGTCTGTTGTTGAAGTGAGATGTCCCACCACGGACATCAGAACAAAGAAAAAAGCAAGTCCGAAATGCGTGAGCGGAAAATTCGAGAGGGAAAGGAGATAGAGATAGAGACGAGAAGGAACAAGAAATTTTCTGGTGTAACATGCTAAAATAAACAGAAATAAACAGAGTATAGTCATATATTTCTGATAAGGCCACTTTCTTTTGCATGGCTTATATAAGGCTTTTACGAAACCTATCCCTTGCATCATGGCAGATTTCGAAAACCCTATCCATCGATCTGTAGATATTTTTTTTCAATGCCATGTTCTTTCAGGATTATTCCAATAATGGATCTCCACAGATTCTGTTTCTATATTATCCGTGAATTGCTAGTACTTCTTGGAAAAGCTAGTAGAGTCTTTTCTTGTTGCCTTCTCTATGGATTTAAACTTCTACCTTTGTTCCCATCCAAGGTTGGAGAGTTCAATCTATCCTGTTATTCTCCCCCCCCCCGTAACATCTTCGATAATTAATACTGAACTGAAAATCAAAGTTTGTGAGTTATTAATTGCATTAAAATATTTTTTGATCAATTCACCCCAAACAAGGCGATAATGCCACTGAGACGCAAATGTTACTTTGAGTAACAGAGAAATATTAGACGGAACCGGAAAACTAATCCTAAAGCTCTACTGTTCAAAAGACCGGGGAGGCGTGTGAACTGGACGAACCGGGAATCGAACCTGTATCCTATACGGGAACAGTCAATTGGCCCGATGTGTCGTTAACCATTCCTCCACAGATAACTCAGAGAATGCATATTTTCTACATAATTTCTAAAACATTCAAGCCGGTATTGCTCCGATGAGCTGCTTTCGCTGGTTCCTAGGCCTCATGAATTTAAACGTCCTACGAGGCTGGCATCCCGTTCCCACCCCTTCACCGTTGAAACTGTTAGATGTAGACGTCTCTTCTACTCCAATAGCTTCATGTCTCGCACATCTCGCCTGTGGAACTCCCTTCCTTATTCCTGTTTCCCTGACAAATACAATCTCCAAATATTTAAGTGTAACGTCAATCGACATCTCCAGTTGCCTTGATCTATCCACTTCCCTTCTCCACATCCTTTCACCTTTCATTCCTATCTGCTTTCGCTCCAAATCTTCTGTAACCCCCTTGCCTTGATCGATCCACTATCTTTCTCCACATCCTCTCCTTTACCACTCCTATCTGCTCTTCATCCAAACCTTCTGTAACCCCTTGCGTGCTAGTGGCTTCCAGCCTTGCTTGGGGTAATAAGCTTAAAAAAAAATTAAAAAATAAGATTCGGAAAGTCCAAATTACTGTTTTTCTTGGTCATTCAAGCCGGTAAATGTAATTAATATTGTTTATTATAAACAGAACGTTAACTTTGATAATTGTATCTATAAAAAGAACGTATAAACAATAAATGTATTAAAATAATTGTCGGACTTTGTCAATTTCATAATATACGTTGTCATTTGTTTACATTAAGATACGCTTCGAGCAGATATGATCGTCACAGAAAGTTTGTAGGAAATTTGCTGTTTACTAGCAGTAATTTGGACTTTGTAAACCAGACACTTCCTCTGCAGCTGAGTGGTATAGCACTTTAGATCAAATTACGCTTCCGTGTAGGACATAGATTCGATTCCTGTCGGAGGACACAGATTTTCTATGACATTTCTCGGATATTCAGGCCGGTAAATGTAATTAATACTGTTTATTATAAACAGAGAATTTACTTAAATAATTGTATATATAAAAATAACGTATAAACAGAAAATACACACACACACACACACACACACATATATATATATATATATATATATATATATATATATATATATATATATATATATATATATATATATATATGCCGTAGACTCATTTGAAAACTATCGGTCTACAACTCTCAACAAAACTAGGCGTTACTGCTGTAGTTTTCATACCAAATAAGATTTTTCGGGATGAAGTTGCTAGCCACGTGTCCACCCGGTTTCGTAACTGTTTTTCACTTACGGTACCACGGGTTCCTAACCGGGCCCTTCTAAGTACTGACCGGGTTCGACAATGCTTAACTTCGGTGATCAAATAAGAACAGGTGTTTCAGTTTGATTTGGTCGTAGTCACACACACACACATACACACACACACACACACACACACACACACATATATATATATATATATATATATATATATATAGATAGATAGATAGATAGATAGATAGATATACTTAAAAAATTAGGAGATCAGTTGAAACCTTTACCTTAGTTTCAATCTTTCGGTATCCTCAGGTGATTTTTTAAAGTTAAAAGCGCTATATGTTATGTTTATTTTTTTTTCACATATGTATTGAACACTTTTTAATACTACTGTTTCCTGGTCTGATTCAACTCTGGCCATCAAACTTATATATATATATATATATATATATATATATATATATATATATATATATATATATATATATATATATATATATATATATAACGTAAATCATTCAAACGAAAAACAAATACTGAAGAAAAATATATTCTCGCCATATAACTAGCTTCAGTATTTGTTTTTCATTTGAATTATTTACGTTACATAAATTGAATACGCACTACAAAACCGATATATATATATATATATATATATATATATATATATATATATATATATATATATATATATATATATATATATATATATATGGGTATGGTCATGAAATCCATAAAAAATAGCATAGCATGAATAAAAAAGGCTTTAAATTTGATGAAAATAATTTTTTATCGTCTAAATGTTTATGTTATTATCAAGAGGAAAGATTAAAGTATTTTTTTTAAATTTTTTTACATATTTTAATAATTAAAATTTTCGTTAAAAATCTTGTATTTTTTTGATCACCAAAATTGACAGAAAATCGATCGCCCATCATTTTTTTAAAACTTTTGTTTACAAAAGTGAAAGTCTCCGTTTAAATTCTTTTAAAGAATCTATTATGATTTTTTAAAATTAATTTCAGAAAATTAGAAATTATAAAGTTTATTTAATATATTTTGAAACAAACATTACTTACTTTCTGCGCTGAAAAATGTACTTTAAAATGAGAAAAAGCCGGTCTTAACGGCGGTGTTGATTGACAAGTGACATGTGCGTGATTTCATCATGCACTGACATCTTACGGGAGGAAACGTTATAGTACGGAAGGTCACAAGTAACAGTTTAGCTTTACGTAAACAACTTACTTACCTCGTTATTTTTAAGTAGGCATAGCATGATAAAAACGGCCTTAAATTTAACGAAAGCAGAATTTTATCGTCAAAATGTTTATGTTTCTACCAAGGCAAACCACGTGACGGACTATTGTTTTCATGATGGTTCCGGTCTTCCATATATTTGAATTAAGCTATTTTTGAACACAAAAAAAAACATATTATATTAGATTTTTATCTATTTTCAGATTGCTGATTGTAACCAGCTTTATTTTATAATCTGTCATGATATTTATCTACTGACTAAAATGTACAGCATTTTTCATTAATTTTAGAATATTTAACAACTTTAATGTAAAAAAAATCAAATAATTTAAGAAATAACAAATAATTGTTGTAAAAATTTATTTTTCATCGAAAACGTTTTTTGCTTTCAGACAATATTCCATATTCATAAAAACAAGTAAAAGTAACTAAAAGCTTTTGAAATTAAATAATATCTTTGTTTTATTGAGTTTTGTATGTTTCAATTCAGAGCTGATTTTAAGGTAGAAGGGTGTCAACTAAAAATGATTTGCTTTCCTCAAAGCCTTGTGCTTTTAACTAATTAATCACTAAAAATGTATACATTTGAATTTCAAGAGTTTTCATAAAATTAGTTAGTGGGGGGAAATAAACATAAAATTTTTTTACCATGACTTCAAAAGAAAAATAAACATATTTATAATAATTTCCATCATTTATGAATAGTTTCAGAAAGTTTCATTAAAATGCGACAATTATTTTTAATTTTGGAATATTTTCAAAATTAATGACTGCCATTAAAAAAAATCCCCCATGTTATTTACTAGGACTTTCACTGATGAAGAGAAACGAGGTTTTTCAATCAAAAGTTAGAATGCTCTAATAAAGACAAAAAAATTTTGAAAAATAATTAAAAATTACTTTGTTCTTTCCTCTTAATAAAAACATAAACATTTTGACGATAAGATTTTGTTTTTGTCAATTTTAAGGCCTTTATTTTCCTGCTATGCTCATTTTCCAGCGATCTCATGCCAGTGCCTGGAGCACTTTGGCTGATTGGCATTTGTTTACGTTTGTAAAAACAATATGCTAAATTTAGTTGTGTAACTCTACTGAGTGAAGATAGCTCTGGCTGACACCAAATTAGTTGTGTTTCAATCCTGGCTTGAGGCATTCGGAAGTCTAGTCGCACTGAGGAGCTGTGATAC